>CM034237.1:4086162-4583662 GCA_019916065.1 Vitellaria paradoxa | reverse complement strand
CCGAAATTGCTAATGGTGTCTCGGTGTGGGAGTGGTCTGGCTCTGCTTTTGACGAAGGGGCCAAAGCATCAGAATGGTTCTCAAATTATCTTGGGAAACCCAGTCGGCTAGTACGTTTTAATGAAGGTTGTGCTCCAATTAAAACTTACCATAGAACCTTAGACACTTTACTGTGAATGCAAAACAATTCTATGCATATGATTGGTTTTGGGTATGAATAAGATGTGTTTAGCTACTTCTGACACTTTCCCAACTTGAAGGTTAGCATATCAGTTTGGGTCTTGCTGGTTTGCAATGGTTATATTTTATGGACTACACAAATTGATCTTGAATTCAAAAATCAAAGCCTCACATCCATGTTTGAGGGGTTATATCTCTGTTTGTTCATTTTGAGGGTTACATTGCTGTTGTAAAGGGACTCTGATGGTGAACATGCCTTGAGAATTTCAAACACTTGATTGGTTACACAAGCCACAAGGCACTAGTCCAATATATAGAGGGTCTACTTGAATTTCTAGGGCAATGTGGTGGGTATCGTGGCATTATAAGACCGAGCATCTTCTCATGATCCAAGCCAAAACTAACAACGTGCCCCCAAATCCTTGCCGATGCCAAATGGAAAAGTAGTGGTCCGAGGCAAGCAAAGACATATAGTAATATAGGTGGTCAAATGTGGATGAAGCAGCTGTATATGTGAACTTGGTTTACAAATCACTGAAGAGTTGATATTCATCCCTATATATTTAGTAGTGGTAACTATTCTCTTAATTATGTTTCTCATATAATTTGACTTTTACTGATACCTGGTGATTGAAAGGGTCATTAAGAAAGCTAATGGAACTTAAACCTCATCTCTTAGCCTCAAACTAAGAAGCTTGTACACTTTCTGGTTTATATGATACCTATGTCAGTCCTTAAAAAGTAAGTGACCTCAGCAATACTAAATCAGGTTACATATGGCCCTCAGTTGGATTTCTACAGTTCTTGAATTGCTGCAAATTATATAACAGAACCTTAATAGTTGACTCTTCTTTTACCATATAGGGCATGTTTGTTTAGGGGGTAACAAAGGGTAATTTTTGCCCTTTCATGAAGGTAACAATTACAGAAGGGGTAACGATTACTCCCTTACGAAGGTAATTGATACTGATGGAGAGGGGTGGGTAACATTTATTTACCCTTTTCTCATTATCCCATAAAACATTTATTTACCCTTTTCTCTCAAGCAATGTTCTCTCTCAGCATTCCAAACATAATATGATTATTACTGGGTAGTATTTACTCTCTCAATCCAAATATAAGTATCATGAACTTGTTACTCCCTTAACTAGGGTAACGATAACCCCTATAATCTTTCACTCCCAAAATTTTTACCTCGTACCAAACATTCCCATAATGTTCTTGCAACAAGGCACCCTCAACTTGGTGATAAATAAACTAACTCGGCTGTTTTGTTCTTTATGCAGTAACAGAGACCAGGCCTGTTGACCCTAATTATGCTCGTGGATACAAAGTTATGTTTTCTGATGGGTATCCCTTCCTCCTGCTGTCTCAGGTTAGTAAAATTAAAATTTGGACCTTTTAGGCTCCGTTTGTTTCAATGTAAAATGCTTTCCTAAAAAATATTTTACTCATTTTTTGTTGTTTCAACGCAAAGTTTCTCCTGAAACATGATCAGTAAATTAATTTTTAGGAAAACATTTTACATTGAAACAATTAGGGCCTTAATTTAATTCTTATTGTTTAATAAAATCTCAAATTTGAGTCCTGTTGTTTTATCTTCTACAGGAATCATTGAATGCTCTGAATAAGCTACTCAAGGATCCCCTTCCTGTGAACCGTTTCAGACCCAAGTATGTGTTGGGACTACATCTCATTATTTCATTTAAATCATTTTGTTTCCAACAGCCTGCATAACACTGCTCGAATGCATTAAGTAGGCTTCTCACTCAACATAGCTAATCAAACCCAGGGGTCGAATCCTTCCTCTGGAAATGGGAGTTCTGAGTTTGTAAATTACCAGGCGAATGTGGTACAGGGGGGCTCTTATGTACCTACTCAGGTGCTTAGGGAGGCTTGGACATCTTGCTAGCAATAAAAAGAAAGGATAAAAATTACTCAATTTAATTATTTAGACCTATGTAGGTTATGCCATAAGTTACATATGATATCCTTTTCCTCCACCCTTTTGAAGGGTGTTCTATTTTACCTTTTCTTTCTTGGTCCCATTCATATGTGATATCAGTGATATGGATTGTGGATGACTACTACGGAAATTTTTAAAATTTTTCACTTGAATGTCACAGTATCCTTGTTGATGGTTGTGAGCCATTTTCTGAGGACTTATGGAAGGAGATCAAAATAAATAAGTTCACATTTCATGGTGTCAAGCTATGCTCTCGCTGCAAGGTATGTGGTCACACTGACTTGCTGAACTATGAATCTACGAAGACATATTTCTTAAGCATATTAGTGTATTGCCCAGGTTTCGTTAAAAACTTGTTGATCATCTAAATAAATAAATCCTTTGTCTGCACACCTGAAATGCTTGGTTGGGTTAGTTCTTACAGGGATGATTCAAATTAACCATTTATTAATAGCTTTTTCCATCTCGATATCATGCACAGGAAACTTTCCAATCAACATAGAGTTTGTGACCCTTTTTTTCTGTGGTCTGCAATCCCTTTTGTTGGCAAGCTAAACATGCTAGGCTACTAGAATAAAGAGCGTCCATAGAATTTTGCGTGTAAGGTTAACAGCTTCATTATAATTATGATTTTGATAGGCAACAATACTTTCTTTTATCGAATAGAAGAAATATAGGAAAGAGGACGAGAAGTCCCTTGAGTGAATTAAAAACAACTAGCATTTCCCCATGCCTTCATAAGAAAACCCAAAAAAATCTCAGCCATTGATCAAATAGCAAGACAATCTTAGCCATTAGATATATATATATATATATATCTGTCAAATCAATGAACTAATTTGTTACTTAGGTATTGTTGGTGAAATCAAGCCAATTCCTTCAAATTATAAACATAGGATAAGAAGCAAGATCTGGCAATATAAGATGCCCGAAATGGAGCAAAGGAACTGATTTCCATAAACTTATCACTTCTTCCTTGTAATCAAATATCTTGAATTTCTCTCTTTCCAAATTGACCCACAAGATGGCTACAAGGGTAGTCCTCCATAAACATTTGCGCTTCTTATTGCGACCGAGGCCCCAGAACTCTGCGAGCCTTCGTCCTTTTTAAAAGCTTCATTATGTTATAAATGGGGTGCACACATCTGAACCACAAATCATTCATTTGGAAGATTTTAAAATTATAACGAAATCATTCAATGTGAAAA
The DNA here is from genome assembly GCA_019916065.1 of Vitellaria paradoxa. NCBI lineage: Eukaryota > Viridiplantae > Streptophyta > Magnoliopsida > Ericales > Sapotaceae > Vitellaria > Vitellaria paradoxa. The sequence continues at coordinate 4,580,308 of CM034237.1, read as the reverse complement.
TTGAATTAAACCGAACCACTGATTTCAACTTGGTTTGATGGTTTTATGGAAAATAATTTATCAACAAAAAATTTTATGTTTTGAGAATGTAGGATATTATTGTCCGATTGTAATCAAGGTCGCTTGAAAATGGAAGAGTGGCTATAATTCTAATACTTAACATTATTTAAAAATATTGCTTCTCTTAAACTTATTTTCTCATGCTTAGTAGCGTCAACGATCACAAGTAACCCAAGTTATGCCCCTATGTATCTTAATCTAAGAGGACTTTAATAGACATGCATTTGTGGTTGTGTTTTTCTGTAAAAATAGACAAACATGCAAATTTCTTACTAAGAGCATATTTTTTTTAGCCTTTTCTTTTTAACAAAGTATTTAACATATTGTAAATAATATATATATATATATATATATGTATGTATATATTAAATAGTATCGATTTAGTTTGACTAACTAATCCTTCAAATCACAAGCTTCACGAAACCAAACTGCGCAGTTTTCTACTTTTTAAGATTGTAACCAAATCATTGATCCAAGAAAACCAAACCAAACCAAACCGAAAGACCCATTTGGTTCTACCATTGCATGGTTTCACCAGTTCGGTTTTGCACTTCTAATGATAAAGCTTCCTTAATTTGCAGAGTTTAATAATTTATATTCACTCGTGTATGATAAGCAAGAATTTACTCATAATTTTTTATTTATAGGTGCCTACAATTAATCAAGAAACTGCGATTGGAAGCCATGAGCCAACTGAGACTCTCAAGACATTCCGATCAGATAAAGTTTTGCGTCCAACCAGCAAACAGCAGGGCAGGGTAAGACCAAAAACCTAATAACTTCCATACATTATTTCATTCATCTGTAAGAATCTATTAAATAAAAAGCATTGGGCAGGTCTACTTTGGACAAAATTTAGTTTGCATGGACTCCTTTACTGAAGGGAAGGGGAAGGTCATTAAAGTGGGAGACCCTGTCTCTGTTCTGAAGATGGTACCTTCCTGTGCTGATGCACCCGCTTGAACTCTTTTAAGAGCGTCAACAAGAGTGTTAGTGTTGAGAAAAATAAAACATTTAGGCATTGCAATGAAATGAATCAAATAATAATGTGTTGAGAAAAATAAAACATTTAGGCATTGCAATGAAATAAATCAAATAATAATGTGTTGCTTCCTAGTATGTATAGACACACGCATATATATATATATATATATATATATGCGCTAAAATATTGTAGTTGCTTACTTTTTAAGAAATGTTAATGACAGAGCAAATTTTATTTCGTATAGAGCAATATATGATCATTATTACATATGTTACAAGTGATTGATAGAATGCATGTCTGACCATAATAAAAATTGTTTTATTATTATTATTTTTCCTTTTGTCCTCCTTGTGCTTTCAAAATCTTACGTGGTATTTTTTTTTTTCTTGGCTCTCCATTTTATTTTATTTTTATTTTTAAATTAAATTATAAAATTTTTCGATTGAAATTTAGAAATCATTGGTAATTTAGAAGTTTAAATATCTTTTCTTATTGCTTCGCTCACTATTCTCTCTCTTACTAACTCACCTCCCTCTTCTCTCTCTTACTAATTTTGTTGGTAATTGAAAATTTTAAAGATTTCCCTCTCCCCTCTCATTCTTTCTTTCTCTTTCTTACTCATACGCCAAATTTTCGCATATTTCAGCTTTTCTAGACTCAACAACAATATTAATGGGATCTTTAAAAAAAAAACAATATTAATGAGTACTAATAACTGGTAATAAGGGCATTAAAAACACCAATATAGAAAAAAGAACCAAAAAAAAAAAACTGCACAAATTAAACAATTGACAAATGATTTAAATATAAATTTAATTTTTCTTTTAAATTATTTTTTTAATTATCAATAATATACAAAATTGTTCATTACCCATAGGGTTACCCTATTACAAAATGTGTCGCTATCCTGTGTTATTAACACGCACACATGCGCGTGCGCGCACACACATTTATATTGCTCTGAAAGCCAAATGTCACAAGGAAGTACTAAGATGCCATGCAATGAATTGGCAACTGAAGGAGGGAGTGATATTATGTCTACAAAATAGAATAATTTTCATATGACCCAATTATTTTAAACGAAAGAGTTTATTAAAATACATCTTTATTACAGAAATATTATTATCATGTCATTCTGTCATAACTTTTTAGTAAATAATCTTGATAAAAAAAGTATTTTTTAAAATGTTAAAATTACAATTTACGTTCTGATCATTTAAAATCAAGAACAAACAGATATAATCCTAAACGAAGTTACAAAAACTTTTCCATTCTAGAGGAATATTCTTTCATCCTCTCCAAGAATTCCTTCATGAAACATTCTCTCCAAGCAAAGAAGCTGCTCTAGTTCTAGAAAGTAGTCTGTACCCTTCCCCCTAGGGGGAATGTTTCGACTCTTGACCAAAGCCCTTTTTTCAACCATTCATTAGCAGAAGGATAATACTAAATGCACCTTATTTTTAACTTCCACACGCTAAAAAGCTCCATTCATTATGAGAGAATAAGAGTGTGGGAGGTTAAATATGGAGTTCAGTTAACATTTCCCACACCAGAAAGATCATAACCAAGATTTCCAAGCCTTGCGCATTTTATTTGCAAGATACCTAACTCCATGAACAGGACCAACTGTCAATATACCAGCGACAGCTTGCCTGGCACTGGAAACCATAACTCTACGCCTTACGATTTTCCGCACGCATTCTGCTGCGCTCTCTCTTGAACCAATCACAACTTCACGTACAACTTTACCTGCAAAGGCAACATGAAATAGATAACAGTCAACTGCTCTTATTGAAAGTAAATGAAGAAACATCTCATGGATATAATTGGACTTCTGCTGTGAATTTCTTCAACATGTTTTTGAAACAAACTCCAGAATCCATGAGAGAAGCAGGTGTGTGATTGGAAGAATGAAGACTAAGAGATACTTAGGATAGAGTTTTCTAATTAAGTTGCTCCTTATGGCTTGAATGTTACTCTATTTTATCTATTCTTCGTGGATCAATCTGTCTCAGTTAAAGATCATACCAGACTCACTCAATTTTTTCTTTTCTCCCAACTTTAACCCCATCTCACTTCTGACAGCAGGAGGAAGACAAGAAACAAGGGAGGAAGCTGCAGATAAACTACAATCCTGTTGAGAGGTGAAAGCATATCAGATACATTGGAGCCCTAAATGAGAACTAATATATCATGCCAGATACCATTTGAATACTACAGTGTGCGATTTTCATTTAGGATTAGCTATTCTGGGGTGTTAAAAATAATAAGTAAATCTTCCTAAACATAAGAAAAATAATACTAATAAAATTAACCAAAAGCTATGAAAATAAACTTGTATGCCAATATAATCTATTGCAAAGGGACAGTTTAAAGAAAACAGCAATAGATTGGAGAGGCCCTGAACACTGCTACAAGAGAAATAAACATTCTCTCCGAGCCAAAAAACATCATACCTGTTCACATCTAAGCATTATGCTACGAATTTGTTGTATAAGACCGAAAATTACCTGTCTAGCAAAACCCAACTTTATTTTCTGCACCTATAGTGATGTTTCATGAGTGAGATTGAAGGGGTAAGGGAGTTCAGAAATGTTAAGGACCAACCCTAAGTAAGAAAACCTCCGTCAACACCAGCAATCTGCTAAGCACTAGCCAAGAATATCTTCCATATAAATCAAATATTGCTGACATTCATGTCAGTATTGCTTCACCGTTAATGGTCTGATTAGACCAAAAGAATAACAGTTATTGTTTCAACACCACTATAATTCATATCCAAATTAGCAGCACAAAGGAAATGATATATGAAGCCATGAGAGAAAAAAGTATCTGAACAAACCTGAGAAAAATTTGTTTGGTTACCAGAAGAAGAGAATCTCAACAAATCCTTGGCTACATATTCTTCTAGAAATGGCTTATACATTGTTTGGAATAATCCAAACTGCCCTTGTACAATCTTCTTCACCTGTACAAGTAATGTAGATAATAAATAAAACAACAAGAACAGTGAAACTAATTGTGACCATTGGGCATCCGATATCAGATTTTAGGTACAAATGACATCTCTGCAACCACAAAAAAGGGAAAAAAAAAAATACAAATTGGGCAGATAGGTATGGAAAACAGTCATGAATCCACATCTTAAAACTTTTTGATATTAGTCTTAAATTCGCCCAACTTCAGTAGGCAAATTTCAGTTACACAGATATGTTGTAAATGGAAACAATACATTTGGTCGTACAGAGTTCTTTATAAGTATTTTACAAGTATAGCCTTCAGCATTTTAAAAGATAAAGCAATATGTCTTCCATGACATTCATTGCTTATACCCTAGTATTGGAAAGCAGGAAAACAGACTATCTAAAGCTATAATTGATTCACCTTCCTCGAATATGTGTAAGCTCTGATGAAGATACAACTTATTCCCCCTTTTAACATTTATGTAAGATGTGATATGGCTCACCTTATTTTTATCCTCCGCAAAAAGCATGCGCAAATCCCCCAAGTATGAGAGGCTACATATCTTCGCATATAGATTTTCCTGCATAAAATATCATACTTTATCTAAAGTTATTATTAAAAAATAATAATAATATATGTAAATCTGAAATCATTCAGAATGGAAAAGAATCAAACCTCAGAGAATCTGGGAGGAGAAAGAAGCAGAGCAGCAGAGGTTGCAGACCTCAAATTTACAGAGTTTAAATTTCCAATATCCAAGTTATCCGCAAGTATATGAACCTAGTAGACAAGAATACAATGAATGAGACCATTACCACATTGGTGGATACATCACAGGAAACAGAATTAACAGTGGAATAGCTCAGACAAGGTGTGAAAGATAATAGCATGCTGCACCAAGTATTTGGGGAATGAGATCAAAAAATATAAAGTGAATAAGGAAAATCAATTCATGCAAATTGTTCAAAGGGGAGGAAAGAAGAGGTGTCATAGCATAATTTTAGTAACATGGCGCTATTTCTTAGATTCACGAACCCAATTCAATCAATCAGCAGTTCTCATGGACAGTGAAGGTGATTTCAAGCTTAGTCAAGATATTTCTGCGTACAAGGCCATAAATCACATTTTAGCAACAAACAGCCACTCCTGTACTTTTACTGATTTCCCATGCATTGCAAAACGATTCTGATTTCTGATGGACAGAATAAAAATCAGGACATTATAGGATTAGTCTAAGACAACCGCTAAATACTAGCAAGGTTTTCCAATGCCTCCACCAAGAGTAATATCCCTTTCAGACTCCCATAAAGGGGCTTCTCCAGTAGCCAAACAAGACATCCGTGCTTTAATCAGCCCCCATAAAGATTAACGGGTAGATAAGATAAATCCAACCCATATATATATAATAAAAATAAAAATGAGATAAAGTGCTTGTACAGAAGACATACAGGTTTTTGTAAACGACCACACAAGTAGAACTTCTCCCAATTTAGCAAGTCTCGAATCAAATCATCCATTCGAACAACTCCATACTTGAGCATCTGTAAGATAATGTTTAAAGGTGAAAGGTTTCAAGAAGATACTAAACATGCATAGATAAGCGGGTGCAACATGAGAAGAAATGATTGGATGGTCATTACTTTGCTTTCCCAAGTCACGAACGGGTTGAAGTGCACCCCAACACCGATTTCATCCACAATTTCAGTAATCTGATATAACCAACCAAATATTAAATAATTAGCACTGTGTAATTTGTACATGTATTCTAGGAAAAAACAAAAAAAAAAAAAGAATGTGAAATATCAAAATGAAGGTGTGTGTGTGTGGGGGGGGGGGGGAGAGAGAGAGAGAGAAGCACCCGCTTTGCCCCACCAAGGTGTACTATCCATGAGGCATAGTGATCTTCAGTTCAATTTCAGATTCTTCGTTGTAAAAGAAACAAAATTAGAGTCTGAGATAATTTCAGATCTTCTCTTCTCAACAGAAGAGATAAAACATGAAGTACAGAAAAAAAAAATGAAAAGTAGAAATAAAAATAAAAGAAAAGAGAGGAAGAAAATGGAAGGTTCAGAAGTTATGACTTGCCTCCGTATGCCATTGCAGAGGATCTGCTACACCAAGAATGTAATCTACCATTGATGACTAGATTTATTAAAAAAAAAAAGAAAGCAATCATCAGGAGAGCAAAATGCAAGCATTTGAAAAATAGAAATAAGCAGATCAATCAAAAATCAAAGCAGAACGAAAGGTCAATAAAAACTTAGAAAGGATGAATAAAAAAATCAACCTTGTCACTATTATTTGGATGGATAGCTGAGCCATAAACACAGCAGAACTCTACAGGAGGAAGAGCTTTGAGCAGACTAGCAAGCTCAGCTTTCTTTTCGTTTTCCATCACAAATCCAAAAACGTTGTATTACCTGAACAAAGTTAGTTGGTGCAAAATAATTACATAAGTAAATGCACGAAGTAAATTTAGTACCATCAAGAAATCAGAGAAACAACGGTTAGAAGCAAGTAAATCCAAAACTAAAAGAAGCAACATAACGAATCTATAGAAATATCGAATATGTACATCTTACCATATTGAATACTATAAACTTTTTTTTTTTCCGTTTATTGAACTAATATATATATATATATGTATGTATGTAATCAAATCAATCCATTAAACCCATCTCTTTAAAAGTTCCAAGGTGCCCAACTTCCCAAAGCTCCAAACCCAAATGACTAATGAGCTTATTGGACAAACTAATCAATTTTTTTTTCACTAACGATGCATGGATGCTAACAGTGTAGATGGAAACCTCCCAGCGGATAGAGCTTGGGTACCATTATAAGTAATGTCAGCTGTCAATGCGATCTAGCGAGTAATTTAAAGCCATGATCAGCATGAGTGACCAAATCAAACCTATGTTGTACATAAACATTTCAAAGAGGAATTTCATCGAACATTTAGGCTGCGAAATTCGGGATTACTACAATTCCTGCATTGCATACCGGCCCACATCCACCAACCCACAAAAGATTATCAAAGACGATCTGTGAGCGCGAGTTTCTAAGGTAAGATACCTTAAAATTAAATTGGAAGAGTGCAGAGTGTTAATTTGATGTATGGCCGTCGTGGTCGCTGAAACATAGCTCCGTTATGCCGTTCGCCGGCGGGAGAGCAGTCGGGTCGATTTATAAACCCCTTCTGTAGGGTTCAGCAGCTTTGGGCTTCCTCTGGTAGTTTCGGACCTGGAGTGTGCCCGAACCGGAACCGATTACCGGTTTGATGAATGTAGTTCGGTTTTGCTTTTTTGTTTTTTTTGTTTTTTTATAAACTAAAATTATATTTTAGTTTTATTTTGATTCTTGTATTTGGAAAATTTAAAATAAAAAATTGATTAAGATATTATATATAAATATATATCATAACGATAAATTTGTACAAAAATAAAATTATAAATAAAATATTTATATATAATATGATTTAAACTAATATAATAATAATAAATTTATAAAAGCAAAGATTAAAAAATTTATGGATAAAAATATATTCATAAAATATAAATAAATTTGTAAATATGATTTTTTTTAAGTCAACTTTAAACAAAACTGAATGAAATTATTTTGATTAACTTAGGTCAATTCTTTACTTTCTATCAAGATAGAATCCAAAATTGAAACTTTTTAATTTTTTTTTCTTTTAGCTAAATAGCTCGTTTGACAACTCAAAAATTAGTAAAAAAATACTAAAAGTTACTTTTAGTGTATTTGACAAAATCACAAAATTTTTCACCTTTTTGATTTGCTACAGTAAAAAATCAAACAAAAAGTTATCACTTTTCTAATTTGTTACAGTAAAAAATATACCAAACACTCAAAAAATTTCACTTTTTTGATTTGTTACAGTAAAAAGTTTACCAAACATTTAAAAGTTACAAAAAAATACTAAAAAGTACACTTTGTTCAACCAAACACACAAAAAAGTGTAAAAAAACACCCAAAAAATTACCAAAAGTTGATTTTTTTTTTAACTGCCAAACGGGCTCAAAATTTAGTTTTCCCCAAATAAAAACACACTAAATTTTTGCTCTTGCTGTTTCAACTTTTTGTTAAAAAAAAAACTTAAAAAAATTATAATTCGTTACTACTTTCATAATATTTACCATTATTTTTAATGAATAAATAAATTATAAGTTAAAATGTGATAAGATTATTGTTTGCTCCAAAAAGTCAACAAATATTAAAAATTTAATTCCCAAACGGCCCATGAGCTGTTTGGGAAAGTGGTTTTTCATTAATTTTTTTTACTTGGTATTTTTTTCAATAAAAAGTTTTTTTATTATTTTTATTACTTTTCTTAAAGTCTTATAATACTACACTTTCCTCTCTTAGGATTCAAAAGTTACACCGCCTGTCACAGTTTGTTGGTTAATTGAACAAATGACAATAGTTAAATGACACTGTTACCCTTATTCTTTTAAATAATAAAACTATTCAAAAAAGTTTACTTATCTTTTTGTGCCATTTTTGTAATGTCAGCTTGGTGAAATATAAAATGAAATAAAAAAAATATGATTTAAGTAACGTCTAGAGTGATAAAAAATAATTAAAAAATGTGATTTGAAATAATTTTTTACGTTTAGTATTTTTAATTCAAATCACCTTTTTGGAGATGAATAGTGTAATTTTTAAACTCTTGTGGTAAAAAATTAGAAAGAGAAACCGTGAAAATGATTTTTTAATTCCGTTCTCACGAATTTATATCAAAATTTTTTTAAAAGTTGTTTAACTTTTTAACTTCTGTGTGAAAAATCAAAAAGAGAAATCGTAAAAATGATTTTTTCGATCCATTCTCATAAGTTTATGTCAAACTCGTTAAAATTTGTTGAAAAGTTATTGAAATTTATAAAAAATTGTTAAGATATGTAAGTACATATAAAAATTTATAGAGATTTCACGAAATATAAAATGGCCAAAATGTGTTTGAGAATTTTAGATATTTTCAGAAGTTTCTGGAAATTTTTAAAAATTTTTGTTAAATTTTAACAAACCAAACAATGGCTTAGTAGAATACTAATTTTAAACTTTTGAATCTTGACAAGAAATTAATTCCAACATAGAGAACATAGAGAATATACGATACCATCCCTCCATGGCATTGTATATTCCCCGTTTTGGATTCAAAATACTTTTACTCAACCAAACACCGAATAAGGTGGTCCTGCAGGTAACTAATCCAATACCCCCTTTCCTAATACCCCAATCAAACACAACATTGATGTAGTTATGAAAAACACGAAAGTTTTCATAAAACAAAGCTTCAAAGACAGGAACATGAAAGTTTACTGCTTCCAACAAAAAGCAATCAATGGACAAATCCAGCTAATGTTTTCCTGAAGCATACAATTTGACATATGAAGATAAGTTAATTGTCTAATTTAAGGTACAGTAGTAACTTAAGATGCCTCAGCAGCAGGTTGGGTCAACCCAAGGTTCACCAACAACTTACCAAGGGACTCAGGTGAGCTCACCTGGTATTTTACTTTCCCAGAAGAGAGGAAAACCTCAGCAAGTTCAAGCTTATCGGAAGTAAGACTTGTGCTGTCCATGGTCTTACTGAGCACCTTGAGTGCGAGCTGCACCGCTTCTTCCCTTGTGATATCATCCTTGTAGTCCTGCTTAAGCATCGACTGGGCAGCCTGATTGTTTGCACCAATTGCTCCAGCTTTCCAACCACCATAATTCCCGCTAGGGTCGCTCATGTAAAGCTGGAAACCATAATTCTTATCCCAGCCTGCAAACAGAAATGAAACACCAAAGGGACGAAGCCCGCCAAACTGGGTGTATCCTTGCTTCGTGTCACAGAGAGACTGAACTAGCTGTTCAACTGGCATTGGCTCCTGGTACGCATAAGTGTAGCGCTGTGCTTGCACCCTGGCTGTGTTGATGAGGATATTGGCATCAGACATGATTCCAGCCACAGCACATGCAACATGGTCATCAATCTTGTACATTTTCTCAGTGGAAGTTGAGGTCTGCAGGAGTTTGGAAGTGACTTTCTTTTCGCCAACCAGCACAACCCCATCTTTTGATAGTATCCCTATGGCAGTGCCAGCATTTCCAATTGCTTCCATTGCATATTCAACCTGGTACAGACGACCTTCTGGAGAGAAGATCGTTGTGCGGCTATCGTACCTCCGAGACATCTAACAGACAACAGTAGGACCTTGATAGATTAGTGAGAAAATGAATGATCTGATACTGAAGATTTATTATTATAAGTACCGGAGTCAGTTTTGCTGAATTGGATAACAATTAAGCACAAATGAAGGATGAGATGAACTAGATTAAAAAGGTTTTAAGACCTGTAGACTTGCTATGGATCCAACTAATTCCAAACTAAACAGTCTGCGTGTTCAGATTTCAAAATGAGGGTGCCCTTTCTATAGAAAATCCAAATGCTTAATAAGACTGCTGAAATTCTATCAGTGACCATTTAGAAGACTAAGTTCAAATTAACCAAGGGCTTGTGTTTATAAAACCGAAAAATTTTAGCACTGAACGTCTATGGGCCAAAATATTCAAGTACCAATTTTCCTTTTTTTTTTTTTTTTATGTTTGAAATTTTAAGATAAATATTTAGTCAGATTGAAAATGAAAATCAACTTCCAGGTTTCAACTCTGTGTATTTACCATTGCATATTCTGTCTGTTTCAAATTAAAATCCATTTTCAGTCAAATTTCAGATTCAAAAGATTGAACAAATATTCATTATCAAATAAACTTAATTGTGAACCACACTTATTCAGTCTTAAGTACTTAATAGAGTTTTAAACAGGGCCTAAATTCAAAATCTTAAGGCATACCAAAAATACTGATAAGTAGCAGTTATGAGTTTGTGGGAATGATATCACCTTTTTTTTTTCTTTTTTTGATAAGTAACTATTACTTATTAATAAAAGTACATCAAGGGGTGCCATCCAAATACAAAAAGCCATCAACTAAACTTCCATATTATCAATAAAAGAAAAAAATTCTGCATATCCAATTATATACCCCTTGAAAGCTATCTATGTAAAATAAATAGAAAGTAACTCTTCAGTATATACAAAGACGGTTCCAATCCTTGAAACATTTCAATTACCTCTTACCCCATAACGACCAACCTAGACAACATGGAATTAGCCACCAAGATTTCCTCCTCCTTTTATAGATTCTTCCCCCCCACCACCACCAAGTCTCAAAAGTAATCTTGGCACTATCATGGAACACCATAAGTCATCTCAAAACAAGATAAAGCCAAATTCCGCAACTCTTGAGCCCATGAGCAGTGAACGAACAAATGCCCAGTACTCTTGCAATCTTTTTGCAAAGACAACACCGATTTAATATAAATTTTCTTCTTACAATGAGATTGTCAATAGTAAGAATCTTTTCATGCATCAAATGCCATATGATGAATGATAACTTTGGCACTTTCGATGTCACTAAATCAATGGAACAATTGATTGATGTTACCAACTTATCAAAGAAGAAAAACAAAAGTTGACAAGCCTTTAGCTTCTCATCGTGATTCAGAGTGAGATGTGCTGCAAATCAAAGACCGAGTGGAAGTAAAATTTTGAAGGACCTTTTATAATGATAGAGCCACTGAGCTTTGTAAGATTTGCTGAATAAACCATTGATTGTTTTCAATCATGACAAACATGAAACTAATGATATCATGGTTTTTGCCAATTGTAGCCAAATTTGCAACAATTTTAAGGACAAATGCTAGATTATGGTTAGGGTTTACGGAAAAATCAACAAAATGTGAAGAAATTGGAATCAATCTCATTTAAGTGATTGCGGAAAAAAAAAAATTAAAGAACAAAGTCAGAATCCATAGAAATACCTAGCTTCTAGAATCACACAAAATTTCAGTTCTCCAACATGCATAGCAACAATAACATACATAGCTATTCCTTTTACCTATATAACAAATATTATTATTTTCTTTTTTTTTTTTGATAGTTAAGCGGGGGTAAGGGGCCGGGGTCGAACCCCAGTGGTGAGCAGGCGCAGGGAAGGCTTTGCCAACCCAGCTAGCAGCCACGCTCCCTATATAACAAATATTATTGAGAACCAGAAATTATTACCTCTCAAATTGAGAACAAGCGAAAGAGATCTACAAATGGAGATGCTTGAGCAGAACGATGCACAAAAAATCTGAGACAAGACAATCACTTCAGCATCAAAATCTATCCATATCAGATTTGTATATATACATATGATGAAAGAGAGTGAAACCTACCTGCAATTGTTGAGCAAAGTGAACAGACTCTCTTTCAGTAACAGAAGTGCTCTGGTATTTCTAAGAATCTACCATCTAAGCCCTACTATGTTTCTTGTAGAGAATAGAGGACCGGAATGGCCCAGCCCAATTACTTTACTGATCGGCCACTCTAATTTTTAACACCTAATTCATCATTGTGTAGTGGCAGCCTAAGGGGATTGATTGATGGATAATATTGTAAGGTTATAAATATTATTTCTCTTTATTGAAGCCTAAAAAAAATACTCATTAAAAAAAAAAAGCCTCGACAACTAGTCTAAACTTGCCAATTGAAACTAGATGAAATAAAAATCAGTACTAACAACTGATCAAAACAATCACAAGACCCATTTCATTTACTAAAATTCTACGAAAATTAACCCAACAGAAAAGAGAAAAGGAGAGGTTAAAATTGAGACAACCGCCAACACCCTCACAAACACACATTTTGTGGTCCCGTTTTCAACTTCTAACTATTCCTAATTCTAAAACACCTACAAACGTAACAGAATACCTCTGGCTTTTCAAATTATTGAAAAACTGCAATCCCTACTACGCACTGCTGCTGATGATGAAATAAAGATAAAGTGTCCTCAGTTGTTCTCTTTCCCAGATTTCTCAAATCAACAGTCAAGACAATTCTCCGAACCAAAAAATGACAAGGGTAAATTCGGTCAATAATCACCCATTAAAAACTACAACCACAGCAGCTGGGGAAAGCAAAACAAATAGATACACAATATGAAGCAGTGTAAAATTATTCTCCAAAAAAAAAAAAAAATTCTTGGGTTGGCAAAAGCCGCTTCCAAAATCCTAAGAAGAAAAATAATAATAACAATCAAAAACATATGCCAGACAAACAACGAAAGATGAATCTGGATCGCACAAGACCCACGGCGAGAGAGGGATTCGAATCTAGATCTTTATATTTTCCAGTCTAGGGTTTTCTGATTACAGTATTTGAAGAAGAACACCTCACCTGAGACTTGTCGGAGAAGGCAACACTTCGATCGATTTGAGCTATGGCAGGTTTAGCCAGAGAACCGCTTTCCTCCAGAGACTCAGAGAGGGACGAGGGTAACAATTAACAAATGAAGCAGCTGATGAGTAGTGCGCCAATTCGCCGAAACGAGGTAATTAGGTGTCGTACAGAAAAAGAAAAGGGGAAATTACACTGACTTTTCCAAAAATTAATTACCCTAATGTCTGTAAATTACCCTAAAATTGAAAACGAAAATTTTTACTCAATTTTTTTAAGGTATCACTGTGCGCAATTCTATTTTTTCTTCTGCAACTTAGTAAATTTTTTTTATTTTAGGAAAAAAATACTTTAATACAAAATGACCTTCATAACCTTTATATTTTTAACTAAGTACTTGTTAAAAGAATAATTTTAACAATCAGTTGCTGAAAATATTTAACAATTAACCATTATAAACTTTCGACACTTTCATACTAAAATAAACAAAACATTTCAACAACTTATTACTAAAAAAATTAAAATATTTTAACAAGATATTACTATTTTAATATTTTTTTCAATGATCATATAACACTTTAACAGCCTCTTACTAAAACAAGTGCAAAATTTAATATGTATTTACTGAAAACATTACATTGTTTCAATAACGAGTTTTCAATTTTAAGGGTTTTAGTAGAGGAAGGGTTATTTTTTAGAACTTTAAGTGCAATTTATGAGTTGTGTGGAGAAATTATTAGGATCGTATGAAAAAAGTATAGAATGCATGAATTAACTGAACTGCGAGAGAAAAAATAGAGTTGTGAATAGCATCACTCCTTTTTTACAAATAAATTACAGTTTGCACTCTTAAACAAACCTCACTTAGAACGTCCTTTCAATTATAACAACAAAAGATATAGACTTTTAATTTATTACAATATTAACTCTTTGTAAATATTTTGGTTAACAAATTTTTAAGATGAACCTATTTGCACTCTACAAATAAATTCTTCTACTCCACTTTATTTTTTTTATTAAATAAAATTACATAATTATTCTCGCTTTCATTCTTGTAAAAGAGTATATATGACATTAAAATTATATAACATATTTTATTAGAAAATTAAGATAATTGTGTAATTTTATTTAATGAAAAAGCGAAATGGAATGCAACAATTCATTTGTGAAGCACAAATAAACTCACCCATCTTTTAAGCTATATCTGATTAAAAAAAAAGAAAAAATTAAAATCCTCTATTCTAACTACTAAAAGATCAAGTTTTGGAGTAAAATTTAGTAAAAAAAGATTCAACAGTGCAAATTGCAAATTGCATTATTTTTAATTATAAACAATTTCATTTGCAAACTCCGATAAGTCTATTTATCTCCTAGTTTTAAATTTAAGCCTAAAAGTTTAAAAAAAATATATCCTAAATGAAAAACATTCCACAGTAATCTTCACATATTGTTGCTAAGTTTACTAGATTTGTATCGTTAAACCCATTTCATAATATCTACTTTTGAAACAATCAGTGACAAGATGACAACAAAACTTGGGTTCCAGGCATCACGTATGCTTCAATTTTTGGAATAATCGCCGAGTATAAATCAACAAGTTAAAATTTATCAAAAATTAATTATCTGGACATTGAACAACTTCTCAAACAGGTGTGTGTTGCAGAGAGAGCTGAAAACGAAACAAAAATGCTTTCAGTAAGCTAAACAACGTGAGCATTACATATATACAAGTTCCCATGGATGAGGAGACAGATCACAGATTTGGGGTACTATTATATTATATTATATTATATTATATTATATTATAGGGGTTCAGTCACAATGGCCGGCTGTGTGTAAAACATCTAACTAACTATTTTAAGAAGGAATTTACAGACACTGTCCCTCCATGGTTGTTTCTACCATTACCTATGCTTATTTTCCAGAAAAATCAGTACATCAGGTTCTCTAACCATCCACGTGAATTGAATTGAATTGAATTGATTGAAGCAACCCATAAAAAAATAATACATAAATAAACAAAGCAAAGCAACGGAAACGATGATTCTGAGGTTAAAGTCTCTCTTTATGGCTCGCCTACGTATTTTTGGTGGGCAAGAAATAATGAGCAATACTGGAACCTCTCTTCACTATATTAGCCCGTTTCTGAGGCCGGAGCCAAGCCCGCACCTCTTCCTGGATTTTGGGTGGTAGCTCATCAATCACAGCAGGGTCGATCTCATCGATCTTGTAAATCCATGCATCTCTTCGGGGTTCATCTCGAGCCAAAGTTGACATGCTGTCACTACTGGTCCCTGCCCCTACCAGTGGGTTGTTTTCTCTTGGTAGCTCACCTTCATTTGATTCAGAACAGCTAGTTATTGCCTGAAAGCCTGCACCAAAATTGAAAATAAGAGACAAAACGAGCCAAGCTTTGGCAAGAAATTGGATTTAAAGTTAGGCCCAAGAATTACCTGACGATAAAGGTGCTTTGGCAGTTCTATCACTCTCTTGCTTGGGAGAAGAGGAAGAGTTGCTGCAACTCTGAAAGAATCTCAAGATTGAAGATGATCCCTGCACGATATGCGGAGGAAGAAACAAAGGCATTAAAGGGTACACAATTATTCAATGCAGGATAGATTATGTAAAAGATGAAAATCATTGTGCAACAAAATTATCTCTTGAGTTTTCAGGTGAATCTTCTGAGGTCACAAACCACGTCCTGTCCTGCTTGCAAATTTATGGCAGAAATTTAGATGGATAGATTTTTTTTCCGAAGTTTTAACAGGTGACCCTTTCCAAATTATCATCAGGATCACCAAATAAACTGGAGATGTACATTTTCAAGTTAATGCGGTCTGATTTTTCTTGCAATTTTCATTGGTCAACCAAATTTCCAGATTACTCAAATTTAACCTGATCTTTTACTCATACACCCTCATTCAATCAGTATCCAATCCATTTAGGCAACTACCCAGTGAATTCAATAGCAACGTTCAGAATGTTAATAAGCCCAAACATCCAAAACAGACAGGAAATAATTCTTGAATCTTATTTTGTTGATTAGTGGGCTGCTTTGGAAACTTTGAAAGGAAATGGAGAAACTTGAAAAAGACAATAATCATGGTAAGGAAATTTTAGGACAAAAATTCTAACTGAATGCGTGGATGTCTCCCAAGTTCGGTAGTTTAACTTTTACAGCTTCAATTATTTTGCTCAAAAGTTATCTTTCAAATGGGATGATATTGCTCTAAGCAGATAGCTGGAGTAATCATGAGAGGCAATAAATTACCAGAATAGCCAACAGAAGAAGACAAGAATCTTACAAATTTGAGCACTGAAGGGAATTCTGTAAGGTAGTCTATAAACTGAATCACAATTAACAAGGGTGGCCAATGCGGGATCTGAAAATAGGCAACGTAAACAATTTTACCCATAATAATTGTTTTCAAGCATTGAATCCACGACTTCAGGTCGCAAAGTAGCACCTTACTGTTGTGCCAACACTCACAATTAATAAGAACAAGTGAAAAAAAAAAAAAAAAAAAAAGAAAAGAAACATCTACACACCCAATGCATAGAAGTATATATGTATTTTTTTTTTTGGAAACAGAACAATAGAAAACTTAGCCATTGTTCTTTAATAACAAACAGCAATAAACCCATGAAACAAGAAGGGAGATATTTCTCCAAACCTTTTCGTTCACAATCTTTCTTTTTCGCTGCTGTGGTCTGACACCATCCATTAAATACCTGATCCCTCTTTCCCCCTTATGGAATTCTCTGTGTGGTTTGTTTTGATTCAGCTCCAGGCGGCTATTGGTTCCTGAATGAATGTCTGTCCCAAATATTAATGCAAAAGGACAATAGGAAAGAAATTAATAACAACAAAGTAAGGAGAGAGAGAGAGAGAGAGACCACATCCAAAGCTAGGGGTGGCAAAATTACCCAAACCCATCAACCCACCCAATTAAACCCATAATAAATGAGTTTGGGTCCCATTATTTTACTAATTGGGTTGTAATTGGGTGGCTTATAAAATACCCATTTATAAACGGGTGCAATTGGGTTGTAAAACGGGACCCGTTAAAACACTCATTTAGGGGCCGATTGGATGAAACGAAATATAGCCTCCATAAATAATACACCCTTATAAACTTTGATGTGATGTTTTTTGCTTGATTTAGGAAGCAAAATTTCTCCCCTCTAAAAATTATCCTCCCTTCTTAATCTTGGAAGAAGATGTATTACTTTTGAAGAGGGTTTGAGCTCTTCACAAATTATCCCCCCTTATATGGACTAAATTAGACCATTATGTCCCTTCTCATCTCCATTCTCATCTACAAAATGTATTTTATATTAGAAATAATTTTTTTTTCTAATGGAAAAATGTATTAAAAAATTATATTAATAAAAATAAAAAAATATAATTTTTTTCCAAATAGGGGGTCGTATGATTAAAAAAATATATTTTTTTCCAAATAGGAGGTGATGTGATTTTAAGATAATATATTTTTAGCAAATATAATAATATTATTTTTTAGCAAATTTATATAAAATTACGCATATATTGATATTTTTTAAATAAGGAGAAAAAAAAAAAGCAACTAAGGAAGTTTCGGATAAATTGAGATGTTATTGTCTAAGAAACTAATTTATATATTTTATAAAGTTTAATTTATTAATAACATAATTTATTTATAATTAATTTGTCTAAAATTAATTTGTACTAATTGGTTTTCACATTATATAATTAACATAAACATATAATTAAGTTTGGATAACCAAGTTTAATTTAATGGGTAACCAAGTTTGGGACATCACAAGGGCAAAAGAGTCATTTGACCCTTTTTATCATCATTCACCTCCTCTTATTTATAAAACATCCAAATCAAGTCAAAAGTTATCTCCCTTCATAAACATCACATCAATGTGGGCCAACCCTCTAAAAACAATATCCCCTCTTATTTTATACCCCCTCTAAAACTTATCCCTCTGAAATTTTAACACCATCCAATCGGCCCCTTAAGTTAAAAAAATTAGTTTAATCCCCCTCTCTACACTGTTCTCTCTCTCTCTCGCAATATTTACAATAAATATATAATATATACATTACATATCTATGATGTGTGTATATATATATTCAGCGTATACAATAAATGTATGATATACATTACATATAATTTGTTTCTTCTTTCATTCTCTATTCCTATTCTCCTCCATACTCAATTCAAATAACACGCGCGCGCGCACACGTACCCACACACGCCCACACACACGCGTGCGCGCACACACGCGTACACGCCTACACACACGTGTGCGCACACTCACAAACGCGCGCGCGTACACACATGCGCCCACACACGCATACACGCCTACACACACGGGCGCGCACACATGCACACGCGCGCACGCCTACACATGCGCACGCGCACGCGCACACGCACACACACGCATACACGCCTACACACACAGGCGCGCGCGCACACGCACACATATGCACACACACATACGTGCACGTGCGCGCGCACAGAGAGAGAGAGAGAGTTGCTGATTTAAAATTAAATAAAAAATAAATCGGTTCTTACAAATTCGAAATTAACTGAAAAATGTAAATATAATATATAATATTATATAATATGTACAATATCATATTAATTAAAATAAATATTGATGTATTTATATATATATACACATTAATTGGAATAAATTTTTAAATTTTTTTAAAATGTAAATTAGGTCATAAGTAAATGGGTTGGATATGGGTTCATGGGTTTAAAATAACCCGTATTTAACCCGTCCATATTTAACCCGCCTTTTAAATGAATGGGTTTGAGTTGCACCCATTTAACCTCCAACTCGTTTAAACCCATCACTAACCCGCCCAACCTGCCCATTTTGCCACCCCTATCCAGAGCCAAACAGCAGGTCATTACCTGAGGATAACACTGAAGTTTCTTGGATAAACCCATCAGGATTATGCTTGGACAAAGAACAAAATGCATCCTGGTCATCCTCAGGTTGCCTAGTTTCACATGCATCCTATAAAGACAAACAATTGTAAATTTTACGACCAAACATAATGCATCAGACATACTTGAAAAGAGAAGGGTAAGTAGCATGGTATGCCTTGACTAAGTGGTTTCCATGATTAGCCAAAGTAATATCAGCCTGTCAGGACATCTAAACAGAGTGAAGAAAAGAGAGGGGAAAGTAGCGACAAAACATTTTGGGCAAGAAAAAAAATAAAAATATTGAAACCAGAAAAAGAAGGAAGAAATGGGCAAAGAAAATGAGCTATATCCAAGCCTTCTAGAACTTCTTACTTAGGCATGTATAGACCATGCTGCTAATTTCATATCCCTACCACTATCTATGAACATCAAAGATGCATCCCCCCTTTCATGGTGGTTCATGCAATTATCTACTTCTTTAGCAACTCACATGTTGGTTCATAATGGAGCAAAAACCAGCATAGGCACGTCTGATGAAACCACATCCGTACCACTGATGAACCACTTAAGAAAGTATAAACCTTTTAGAAGGGTTTATTGTTGAAATGGTACTGAAGTTGGAAGGTCATAGGCTTCTTTTTTTTTTGGGGGGGGGGGGGGGGGAGGGCCTGAGGAGTGGGGGTGGAGTGGTTGGCGTGGACATAAAATAAGGACATATGCTGCTTTCTAACAGGTTAAGCTTCCAGAACTGTTGGTTCTTAAAAAGAGGGAATGGCAGATTTAACAGTATAAGAATTTGTAATTGACTTGCCTTGTGACAATATGGAGGTACTTCTTAAAACAATTAATCGATCAATGAAGTTTAAGGCAGCATAAGTGCCTACCTTATTTGTAGACAATTCTCTGTTGTTTTCCTGTTGGTCCAGACTTGCCATGGCATACTCACTCCTCATTTCATCCTCACAAAATTCTATGGGTGGTTCAGTTGGATTCAATCCAGAATAGTTCTCACTTCCTGAAAAAATGCAGCTTCACTAAAACTGCAAAACTAATGGAAAAAGTAAGTAAAAAGAAATAAAATCAGCACCTAGAATGACAACATTACCAGAGGGTGACAATGGTGCAGCTTCTGGGACAAATCTGACATTCACTTGCTTAGATGAACAAGAGGACTGACCTTGGCCATGAAAGTATTTCATGATTGAACATGTCCCCTGCCAAGTATTCAGGAATCACTTGACTATCACAAAATAATAACAATAATAATAACAGTGCGTTAATATTTGAATGAGTGGAAAACAAGATAATTTAAAGGAAATACTATTGTAATGCAATAACTAAAATACTTGTTCATGTCAAGACAAGTTTGGTTAGAATAGCCGTGACATTTCCTCAAGGGAATCATTTTATATTAAGAAGTTGAATTGGTAAAGGAACAATGTGAAATCATAATGATAAGGTGTAGAAAGCCTAATGGGACAAACAAAATGAAAACTAGGATATACATGTGTGTGTGTGTGTGTGTGTGTGTGTGTGTGTGTGTCAACATGGATAGATATACAGAGAGATCGGGATCAATCCTCCCTCCCTCAATATTAGAATCATTCCATATTTCATAAGCACAAATTCTTGGCACCGCTATTCTTTTTACCGCATTTAACCGATAATTCATCACCATCATTGTTCACATAATCAAATGACTAAAGTGCACCATCAAGTATTTAAATCACAATATTTTAAGAGTGGAAATATAACAGTCAACTCTTCAAATTAGATAAAAAGCCATCACAGAAGTGCTTAATCACATTAATAAATCCAATTGATACTCCATTTAGAATGCATTCATAAAATGGCCAATTCTCATAAATGGTGCATTTTTTCATGAAGATGAGAACCTGCAGCCACTGCCTGAAGAGTAATCCCATCGGACCCGTGCAATAGTCCACAAACTATGCAGACCAGGTAAACCCATGAAAAATCCATGTATAAGCTCACCCCCAAGAAGGACCCCCTTAGGGTCGAACTGAAAACCTCGAACTTGAGTTTTGTCCAGCTGAAAAAGAAGCAGGTTGGAATGGTACTTTGTCTAGTGTGGAAGAGATCAGAAGTGGTAGCATGGGTTTTTACGAGCAACTCAACTCTAAATGCAAAAGATGGTAGCGTGTATAAGGCGGGATTGAGTTTAATCACATCTCTATTGAAATAAGGACTTGGCAAGAGTTCCCTTTCTTGGAGGAGGAGGTAGGTAGCTTTGAAATCTTTTGTTTTAGATAACTAAAAATCTATTAGAAATAACCATCAAGAAAATGCCTATCAAAACAAAATGCAAACCCTCCCAAGCTATATAATCATGTTCACAATAATAAATTAAGAAAGACACAAAATTACATACTATCCCCCCCCCCTTCCAGCTATAAAAACTTGCAAAAAACAAATTTTCTAACCTATGCAATGGCAATTCCTTGTCATAAAAAAATCTCTATTCATTTTCTTCCATATCAACCAAAATAAACAAAAATGAACTACACACCAAGTTTTCTACTTTACTCATGCCAGGTTCTAATGGGACAACCCATCCTCTTTCAACATGCTAGGGAGGTGAAGGGGAGATTTCATCTTTCTAAGCGCATGGTGATTTTGAAAAGGGCCTTATGCTGTGTTGGTGGGTCTAGTTATGAAGAAAAGGCGTGAAGGATATTAGAGACTTTAAGCTATTAGTCTACTCAATGGGGTGTTTTGTTGGGATTTAGTGTGGAGCCTGTGTTTGTGTGCGGTAATCTAGATAATGACCCAACCCGAAATAATGTTGTGTGGTTTTTGTTTTGGAATTTTTTCTAAGGCTTAGTCCATGGAGTGGAGACTTAGGGCGATAGGACCCAAGTTGTAGCGCTCATGTACAAGCCTTTGGGGGTCCGAGGGCATCGCCCTCGGGAAAAATTTTGGTAAGGTTAAGAAAAATTTTTGGTAAGGTTAAGATATATATAGTGTTTGAAAACCCTACAGCCGCTGTATGTAATTCTTTCTTCAAAATAGTGAAAAACTCTCTGCAACTCCGAGGACGTAAGCACGATTGGCCGAACCTCATAAAATCTTGTGTTCTTGTTTTGATTAATTTATTCTCCTTGCTCTCTGTTGTTGATTGCGTTCTGTTGTTGATTGCGTTCATAACATGTTCAAGTGGCCAAAATGTTCCGTTTTATGGTTGGAGGAGATGCTTGTTGAGAGAAAATAAGTTAATATAAATAATAAAATCACTAATCTCCCTAAATAGCTTAAACTTTTAGAGTGAGATGGTAGCTAACAATCTAAGATAGTCTCAAAGCAAGCAAATGTCCTAATTCAAACCTCATCCCCAACCAAAAAAAAGTCAATTACTGCACGTTTTTGGCACCTTTCAAAATTTAAAAGTCAATCTTGCCATACTTGAAGGTTGTTAAAAGAAAAAAAAAGTCAATGTAAATAATAAAGTTGCTCGTCTCCTTAACAACTTGAGTTTTTTGGGTGAGATCGTGGTGATTAGTCTAACAGTGTTGCTAGATGTGGTTTTGGACTGTCAAATATCATAACACTTTTGCAGGGTTAGATAGATTTGGAAGTTGTGTGATGAGGACATCAAGTTTTAAATTTATTTCTTTTCATTACTATTATTATTTATTATTTGGACCCATTGTTTTAGGTTTTATTGATAATGAGTTTATATTATTAGAGGTTATTTGAACTCATTTGTTTTTAAGCTATTTTAGTATTAGGTTTATTTTATTTTAAGCATTTGTTTTAGGCCCACGAAGTTTCCTATTTGAACCCTAATTAGGGTTAACAAAATATTATCAGAGTGAATGATATTTTGATTATTGTTTCTTCCTTTATAGCTGCTGCCCCTTCTCCTCCTCTTCCTCCTCCTCCTCCTCCTCCTCCTTCTTTGATTCTTTCTTTCCCTCTACAATTTTATACCAACTTTGGTATCAGAGTAAAGATCCTACAATTTTTTTTCAATCTCCATCACTATTAAACAGGCAGAACTATCCCCCCCCAAAAAAAGCAGCTGCTATTACTGCTGCTGTCGCCGCCACCCTACGCACCCTTAAACCATTCGAGTACGTTTTCGTGCATTTTTACCAATATTTAATTCCGGCAAATCCCACCAGCAGCACCATCTACCTCCGGCAAACTTGCCGGTGAATCCGGCGACCTTCGGTGACTTTTCTGACAAACTCTGGCAAAGTCTAGAATACACCAATGGATCCGCTACACATTGGCGATCTGACCTGGGCTCCGGTAAAGCTCCGGCGACTTTCTAGTCACCTTCGACGACTTTTTCGGCAATCTCCGGTGAAGTTCAGAATACTCCAGACCACCTCTCGGTTCATTCTTGGCAAATTTCAAGTAACAAGACAGTTGACTATATATTTGAATGTTTCAAAAGTGAGCACTTTACATAGTTTGGAGCAAAGGTTTGGATTAAAGTACAATTTTGTTATTGTTAATTATGATAAATGCTTATATCATATGGCAAAGTGAATTGCATAAATTTGAACTTGAACCTTGCCCATTTGTTTCATTTATCCTAGTTCCTAGTTACCTTTTGAATTTAGTTACTTGTTACCCATCTTAATTAAAAATAAAAATAAAAAAACAAAAAAATCACTCACCCATTGCTTGCCTAAATTATTTGTTGAGTTCATTTATTATCTTCGTCATTCCTATTTTAAGCATATTAGCATTTTATATTTTTATTACTCTCTTTTTCAGTTTTCTTTAATATTAGCATTTAAAATAAAATTGCTTCTGTCCTTTTACCATAAATTTTGAAAATCAATCATATTGGAGTAAGAAAGTAGGACTTCGTTCTATTCATCAAACTTATGTCAAAGATCCTCCTTATTTTAGTGGCACTATCGATCCTCGTGAGTTTCTTGATTGGATAGATGATATTGAATATATTTTTTACTATCACAACCTATCTGATGACCAATGTATTCGTCTAGCCAAAACACGATTGACCAATTATGCGAGAGAGTATTGGCAACAGTCGAGTTATACCATAGACCAATTACTCGATAGGCCTTGATGAAACAAATTTTAAGCGATCGATTTGTTCCTAAAAGTTTCATAGATAAGGCACGGTCTCAGTTAATGCATCTTAAACAAGAGCATTCTTCTGTTGATTAATATTTTTATCAATTTAAAACTCTTAGAAAGTGGTCTAACTTTCAAAATGAGCCTTGTGCCATCAGTAGATTTGTTCTTGAGCTAAGGCCTTGCATCCGTAAGGTAGTTCAACGATACACTCATAAGACATTAAATGAAGCTTATTCCAAAACTTTAGAGATTGAAAATATTATGAATTTGAATCTTATGAGTCTATGTCAGAGTCAAAGTGCCCTATACAAACCATTGAGTTACAACGTCCATCTCCTAAACCTAACGCTCCTATTGTTTCTGTTGACATTTATGATTCTCTTATTAATTCTCTGCTTTTGACATTTGATCATGACGAGTCACCAAATCCTCAAAATATGCTTGAAGTGATTGAATTGGTTCCACCGTCATCTTGTCTTGATTTTGTTGGTTTATTTAGGGATATCACAAATAATGATTGTCAAGATTACAGACTTTATCATTGGTGATGGCTACTTTTTAACGGATATTATTTAAACATTTCAAAAGCTTTATTTATTGACCTCATCAGTTGGGAATTCTTTGAGTCTATATCCAAGTTATTCTTCCGTGAGATCATTCAATTGCGTGAATCCTCACTGCTAGTGCATAATAGAAACGTTCTTGCATACATTGAACAATTTTTCTTACAAATTATATGTGACATGTCTTGCCACTATTCTATCGATATCATTGTGTCTCATTCCATTCGTCCGTCTTTGAAGGGATTCTAATTTGACAAGTTCAGTTGCATCATCACTCGTCACTCATTCTCATCCATGTAGTCCACCTCTTTTCGATAATGCTGATATTAAATGAAAAATTGGATTAAGTAATAATTATTTTCCTGCCGGTTCCAGTTCCTCCACCTTTTCAGCGGTGTCCATCTGTGTTCGATGTTAAGAACCTCATTTTCCTTCAACTTCGAATATATCTTGTCAAGTGGAAAATGCGACATGATAATAGTGTCAAGTTTTCAACTCGACGAGGTCGAGTTCTTCTTAGTCCGGGAGAGTTGATGAGGAAATCAATTTTTAAATTTATTTCTTCTTATTATTATTATTTATTATTTTGACCCATTTGTTTTGGGCTTTATTGATAATAAGTTTATATTATTAGAGGTTATTTGGACCCATTTGTTTTTGGACTATTTTAGTATTAGGTTTATTTTATTTTAGACCTTTGTACTAGGCCCATGAAGTTTCCTATTTAAACCCTAATTAGGGTTAACAGAACATTATTAGAGTGAATGATATTTTCATTATTGTTTCTTCCCTTACAGCTGCTGCCACTTCTCCTCCTCTTCGTCCTTCTCCTCCTCCTTCTTCTTTGATTCTTTCTTCCCCTCTACAATCCTACACCATTGTGGCCCGGGCTGATGAGATTTTGGGTTCTAGCATGAGGACGTCAAGTTTGATTTGCAAATTGGACACAAAGACATCCTATGATCGTGTAAATTAAGAGTTCCTCCATCTGTTGGATATGATGGGATTTGGCCACAGATAGAGGAATTGTGGTTGACCATGAAGTTAGTATACTAGAGTACAAAGCAAGACGTTGGGAGTGGTTTGCATTTGGACACTGTGAAGGCCTATGACCATGTAAATTAAGAGTTATTTATGTGTTAGATGGGATGGGGTTTGACCGTTTGGGCGTAAACAGAGGAGATGGACTGAGTATTGCATCTCTATGGTTAAACTCTCAATTATGGTAAATGGTGTACCTACTAGATTGTTTCATATGTCTCCAGGTTCGTGTAAGGGAAACCCTTCATCTCTTTCGCTCTTCAAACCATGGGTGGTGGTCTAGTAAGATGGTAGAGAGGATTTTTCAAGGGTTCGAGTAAATAAAAAGCAGTGCTCAACTATATACAGAATATAGTACCCATGCCGAATCCCGTTCCAGTTTAACTAATCATCAACTCCTTCTGGTCCCTTTCTTCCAATAGAATAAACTCTCTCCTAGCATAAGAATCTAATTGTGCTATCAGAAATAGGCCGGCAGGAACAAGCAAACGGAGAATAGCAGGATGATTTATAGATATCTCAAGTATATAGTACATATTGATGCTAATAAAGGGTCAATTCTCAAAATTAGATCGATCTATAGCTCATAAATCAATCAAAAACTAAACCGATCATCACCACCTTTTGAATTATTGAGTCAATGGCTGATGCAGTAGTAATCTGGCACCGGAAGCCCAATACTACATGCAACAGTAAGAAGCCATCAACATTTTGGTCAAGGTTAGTTACAGTTATGTTACCCAGGTTAACGAGTAATCTTTGTAGAGTTTGCAGGTTAGGTTTGGGCTAATGACAGTTGTAACATGCAAATGACAATACAAACTCCTGCTGGCTGCTGCAAAAAGTTTAGACCACCCATCCAAACAAGTTCTGATTAAGTTTTTAAAAGACAACATTTCAGGATAATAAAATATATGAAGAAAAGAAAATTTGAATAGGATATTGCAGGGTAAAAAAAAATAAGAAAATAAGAAACTTTGAACTTACAGTTGGTATAGCGACTATTTTACCGGCAGAGACAGAGAGAGCAGTTATTCCCCATCCACCGTACTGACTTCCCTGAGTCTTAATTCTATGTGAACTAAGGTATTCACGTAAGCCGGCTTGAAATAGGTTCACTGCATCTTCTTTGATCTTTGCAATGCCATACCTCAGTGGACATGACTTAGAAGGAAATTTCTTGTGTGATTCGGAGTCACTGGACTGCAGGATGACATCATCAGCAGAAATGTGTTGGAGTTGAGGTATTTACAATATTTGCAAACATTTGAAATGCTCAATGTAGGATAGCTTATCTCAGATATGAAAGGGACAGAACTAGAACAAAAAGTGGTTACCTTGAATGCTCCAGCATGCAAAGTGAGTGTGCGCGCAATTCGCTTATTCTGCTTCAGGTCAGAATGAAGACGATCACTCAGTTCTTCACAAAGTTTATTAAGCCAGTGCTCAACCTGAAGGAAGAGTAACAAATAACTAAACCTTCATAGTAAGATATGTATATCCACAGAAATTTGCGTATGTTCCTGGCACCAAAACATAATTCTTGCTGCAAAAAAATTAGAAGACTATTGTCGTGGGTAAAAGAAAGATACATACTGAAGCAATTGTTTTCAAAGCCCGAGGTCCAGGAAATGACTTCCCAGAACCATGACTTTTGGGAAGAATGCGACCTTCAACCTCTTCCCCGCTAATTCCCCTTGCAATGTTCCATAACCAGGAACTGAATTGCAGGTAAAAGATCAAATTAGAGGTAACATCCAAACATGCATCAAGCATAAAACCATCCCTCCATTAGATTTCAAATAAACCTTATTTGGGGAACAATAAATCTTGTTCAAGGTTTGAAAACACTAAAAAGAAAGTTCATATTAAATTATATAGTGTCAAGACTCAAATCATATGTTACAATCCTTTGGCCCGATATTGAAAATGAGAATTCACCATCATAATTTCACAATTGAGGAATAATTCAGCACTTTGAAAAATGAACACTGCTGAAAAATTGGGAAAATCCAAAAGAAATTTTGGGAAGAGGTGATGAATAACTGGCCAGAATTTTTCCAAGATACCAAAAAAAGAAAAAAAAAAAAAGCTATTAAACCAGGAAATAAATCATATCAGTTAATGTGGATTCAACTAATTGGAAACTACTTAAGTTCAGGGATGATAGTGAAAATTTTGCAAAAATCTACTTAAATTTGTTTATTAAATGGTGCTAACAATCTCAGAACTGCAAACACATTAAATTATGTTTAGTACTAGATAATAACCCAGTATTTATGCCATAAAGTTCCTGGAGCTTCTCCTCTGAGAACTGCAATAGCCCCCCCACGGTATTCACACCAAGGTCAATTTGTAAGGAGCTCCCAAGTTTTCCCCCAAGCTGCTTCCTGCAAGCAAATTTCACCCCAAAGCACATTCAATACTGCATTATTTTGTGGACGGAATAGTCATTATTTCTTATCCTAAAAAGTAAGATAGCTAAGCATGGAAAATAACATAGCATCTGTACTCAATTGAAGAATTTTGGGAAATTAGCATATTAGTAATAAGATTTATCTGAAGCAAAAACTTACATTTTCTTTATAGGTAAAGGTTCAAGCAATCCTTTTACAGATGCAAAGGGCACAACAGTTTGTTGTGCAGGTTTATTCATGCCACTTGCTAGTTTAGCCAGCATCTGCTAACAAAGACATATGTAAGCACCATTGCAAAATCCAAGTTGACAAGTTAATTGCCTTTCAATAAGTGATGCAACATAAAAAGACAAATAAAGGAATTAAGGTATCTTATCCTACCTTGTTATGAGCAATACCAGCAGAACATGTGAACTCAGTCTCCTTCAAAACTTGCATCCTCAGTTCTGCAACAATAATTGCCCCACAAGCTAACAACTTAGTCACGGTGATCAGTATCACTTCGGTGGAACCACTCTCTCACATTTTCTTTGAGATCACTTCCATCCTGTAACCAACACAGATATCAGTATACCAACTGTTGGAAATTCAATATGAACAGGTAAAAATGTAAGACATTCAAGAAAAGGGCTACTTCCACTATGCCATCATCAATTACTTTCTTGGTAGACGTTAATTATCAAATATATATATATATATATATATATTGATAACAAAATTGTCATCTTCAATTTCAAAAATGTAAGATCCTGCATATGTTTTTCATTCCCTTTCAAAGATCAAATTCCAAGCACACAAAGTAAAAGCAAATACTGGAATCTAAAAAATATTGCATACTTTATAAACCAATAAAAATGTTCCATTTATTACAATATTTGTCTGACAAATATGATATGTATTAGAATATTAACATATTAATTATCCTAAACAACACCAACCTGGAAGGCCAAGAAAATTTCATCTACCAGATAAGCTTATCATATGGTTAAAAGTAACAAGATTGATCCTTCTTTTCAAGCTTCCATCCCCAAAATATAATACAGATTCAATATCAAATGAAAATTCTACCTCATACTCCAACTTAAACATCCCAGAGAATGCCTAAATGAAAAATAGGCGTGTGTGATTGTATATATGTATTTTTGTTTCTTGCCAGTAAATAAAACATGACAAGGTTAACAAATCTACTCAACTTAACAAATCCTTAGTCCCAAACTGGAGTCTACATGAATCCTCCTATTCCAGTCATTTTTTTTGTCATGAGTTACGTTTTTCATAAAATTATATGAAATTAGGTACTTATATAAAATTATTAAACTAGTTGGGGTCTACCTCATTAAGCCCCAAGACATGTGACTTAAGAGCTTCTTCATCGATTTTTTCTAAGCTCTCTGGAGGATTCTCTGCTAACATTGCTTCAGCAGCATCAGTGAGATCAAGATACACTTCATCAATTGAAGCACGCTCACATCGACCCTTCATTGCGAGAATGGAAACCACCTGCTAGTTGAGTAGAAGCTAGCATGAGTTCCCTCTCAAAGAGAATTACTATAGATAGCAATATTAAAACTACAAATATTGCTTTGAATTCCTTATAGATACCTCTGAACCGGCATTCCGGTATATGTTCAAGTCAGCTTTACCATGAGCAACTGGGACTTGGACAAGTTGAATTTGTGGGCAGACTTGCTTTGATTCATCACCGCGCATTGAACTGAAAAACTACAAATATATTTCAGAAGGCAAAGAAGATCCAGTTAACATGAAGAAGTACTCAAAAAATAGCTAGATAATCCTCACCGCTTCACCCCATATTTACGGGCCTCGTAGCTGACGGCAATCAAGCAACCACCTTTCCAGGAGTTGTACTGCACCACAGCAGTGGGTTGGCCCCTTAAATGTGGTTGTCTACGTTGCTCCACTATATAGGGAAAACAATTACCAATTAGCCTGACCAATCAAGGATCCCACATCATAACACAAGTAAGCACATAAAGTAAACATACACATGATTACTTCAAATGTTATACTGTTTTGTCTTTTCACTAACCCTTGCCCCTTGATATAAATAAGCAATGACAAAATAAAACTAACTAGACAAACTAGGATTCAAAACACAAAATTAGAGTCCTACAAGAAAGGTGTTTTACACTCAATTAGAGTACAATGGCCGATGGAGGCAACCCCCCCCCACAACCCCCCCCCCCCAAAAAAAAGAGTTTATAGAAAACTCTACCTTGACCCGCTCTCAATCAATATGAAACCAACAACTACAATTCATAGTCAAAATTTCAGGCATTCCTGATTCAAAGTCTTACACCTTCTGCATAGATGAATAGCAACATATAAATATGCTCCTAAATTTTCTACTCAATGGAGGGTTTTTTTTTTTTTTTTTTAAAGTGATTATGCTTAATTTTATGCAAATGAAGCCCTTCTTCCTCCCGTCATCTACATTTCCTTTCCTTCCCACATCCTAAGTGACTATTCAAACGTTACTGATTGATTAAGGTTTAGCACATAACATCTCTCTCTGAAATTGCTTTTCCAGGTTCTAAAGTTAGAGTTGGATAATGAATAACAATGATCAGGGATTGCTTATCAAATAATTTTAAGAAACTAAGGTGTCGTTTAGTTTGTTTTCCTATTTTTTGTTTTTTGTTTTATTTTTTGTTTTCTCTTTTGAGCTCATTTGTCATTTTACATTTTTGAAAACAAAAAAACAGCTCAAAACATATTTAGTCATTTATGTTTCAAAACTTATTTTAGAAAATAAAAAATAATAAAAAGTTAATTTGAGTGTTTTCAATCCAAAACTAAAAAAAAATTCTCAAAATAAGAAAAACAGAACATTCTCTATTCTTTGTTTTTTTTGTTTTTGGGGATTTTTAAAATGTAAAACGCATAAAATAGAAAATAAAACACATAAAAACAAAACAAATGCCAACTAATAGAAAATAAAATGAAGCACTGTATTGCAGACCACTATAAACAGAAATTCAAACGGAAACATGGGGTTTCTTAACCAAATGCGTGGAATCATAATTCATAACCAGAAGCAATTGTAACTTACGTTCTCCCAGGTGCAATTACCCTAAAAACCCAACAATTACTAGACAAACAGAGAGAGAGAGAGAGAGAGAGAGAGAGGAAGAGACCTTGTACGTAAAAACAGTCCATGTCGATGTGAGCGATGACCCTTGCACCCGATGACTCGGGCCGTGCCACCGGCATCTTCTTTCTTTAGCTGTCTCTCTCTCTCTCTCTTTCTCTCTCTCTATCTAGCCGCGAGTTGCGGAATTGGCCTTTGTCTTCCTTTTTCCCTCCAATCCCAATCCCAATCCCAATTCCAATTCCAGATGAAAGTAGCGAATACGTAAGGAGTTACGAATGTGCTTGTAACTGTATAAATTAATGGGTAAATTACACTTAGACCCCCTAAACATTAGGGTAATTACACCTAGTATCCCTCAACAT
This sequence comes from Vitellaria paradoxa, assembly GCA_019916065.1. Classification (NCBI taxonomy): domain Eukaryota; kingdom Viridiplantae; phylum Streptophyta; class Magnoliopsida; order Ericales; family Sapotaceae; genus Vitellaria; species Vitellaria paradoxa. The sequence goes on along the minus strand of CM034237.1, from coordinate 4,548,505 downwards.
TTGAAATTGACAAATACCCCCTTATTTTGAAATGTTGTTAACCCCTGACCCCCTTCTGTTACTTTGAATCCTAACTCCGTTAAAATTTTATTGTAAAGGCAAATTAACCCATAACTTAATTAATTAATTACAAAAATACCTTCTCCTTCGTTCTCTCTCTTGTTATTGTAAAATATATAAACTCTTTATATATTTATATATATATATATACATGCACATCTATCCAGTTTGCCGGAGAAGGGTTTTCTGGGCACGGCAAGCGTACCGGAAAATTGGGAAAGGGATGGACAAGCAAGAGAATGCCGGAATTGTTTGACCGCCAATTGAAGCATGAAATAACAAACCCCATAAATCTCCCAATTTTCATGGGCGGTCCATCTCCTCCCCAATCGCGTCTACACTGTTCACGCCAACGTCTCCTCGATTCAAGCTAGCACTAGCGATTCCGACAGCCCCCAGCGACTGCAAAAATTAAAGATCAACCAAGAATGAATTTCCCGACAGATCTCCAAACAGTTGGCGAAGAGGAAAGCAATCTCAACCGAGAAAAAAACTTTTGGGTTGATCTACGGCAGGGGTGTGGCAGCGACTACCGCCCACTCGATCGGAAAACCTGAACTAGATTGTGTGGTCGGGTACCCATGATTCCGCTGGCGGCGACGGAGTCGTAGTCAAAGAGATCGATCTGGAAGAGATGGAGACGTGATTCAGCTCCTTCCAAGGCTTCTAGATGCTTCGTTTCCTTCTCATCCTCCGTCCATAACAAAAAATCAAAACTAAAATTCAAGAGAGAATGAGAGATAGCGAGAGAAAGTCACCTCTTCCATATCATTCAGCTCCTTCCAAGACTTCTAGATGCTTCGTTTCTTTCTCATCTTCCGTCCATAACAAAAAATCAAAATTAAAATTCAAGAGAGAATGAGAGATAGAGAGAGGTCGGCACTGCCATTCCCCTCGCCGCCGGCAGCAGAGTCCCTTCAGTTACCATCCCTCAAAACTCTAACCCTAACACACAAATAAGGGTAAAAATGGAATTATGGAGTCAATTTTTGACTGACGTCATCATTTTAACTGTAACCTTAACGGAAGTCTAACGGAAGGGGTTAAGTGTTAGCACCATTTCAAAATAAGGGGGTATTTGTCAATTTCAAATGTTGAGGGGTATTAGGTGTAATTACCCTAATGTTTAGGGGGTCTAGGTGTAATTTACCCTAAATTAATATATAAATTTATAGAATTTATAATTTTATAATTCGCACAATAAATAAATAATTTAAATTTTGTAAAAATTTTGGAAAGATTTGAAGTGTCCAATTGGATCAATACATGCAACGTAATAACAGAGGTGTTTGGTTGATTAAAATAAATTAAAATTTTGTTAAATTTTATTAATTTTTTTATTTTTTAATTAAATTTTATCATATATTATTTTTATATTAAATTTTTATATTTTTATTGTACTTTTTTTACAAATTTTTACTAATAAAACAACTATAATATTTTTTATTTAATAATGCTATACACGGAAAAAAATATAAAATAATATTATATAATATATTTTTATCGAACCTTAATACCTTGTTGCACCAGCTAACAAATGTCTTTCTTTTATGCTTTCGCTTGGGAGACGAAATCCGTTTCCTGTGCCAGTCTTTACTTGAATGCAGGTTTTCCGCTCCGTCCCATTTAAAAATAAAATATATTTATAAAATACAAATAATATTACACAATTTTCGGTTATTTTACTAAAAGATCAAAAAAGAATTGAAATAAAAAAAATTTAAAAATTTAGTTCAGTTTTAAGCCCCAGTTTTTTATTTTTTCATTTAAAAATTATTAAATTAAAAAAATCACAAATATATATAGGCTCGTTTGGAGTAAGAAAAAATAAGATAAAATGTGATTTGGGGTTAATTTTGGCACTATTTTTTCTGAAAAGTCGCAAACCGTAGAAACGATTTTTCAAATCCGTTCCCACGGATTCAAAAAAATTCACAAAAAATAGCACCAATGGTACTCATTTAAAAGTTTTCGACACGAAAAATATGATTATATAAAAAATTTACACATTCGGTTAACCTACTTTCAATTTTTTTTTAGCGAAATATTAAATTTTTTGAAATTAATGATGGCGGGAAAATTAGAAGTAAATAAATTGTTGGAGATTTATAGAATTTTTTGAAATTTTATTTTATGTCAAACGAGGCCATAGCAGGACTAGAACTTAAAATGTATTTAACGTGATGATCGAAGATCATATAAACATATTGAAGTGTTTAGAATTTACAAAATTAAATATGTAAAATAATATATTATTTAATGTAAAAAAGATAAAAATTTCAGTTTTTGGGATTATTATAAAATTTTTTAAGTTGATTGAAAATCGAAATTAATTTTTTTAAATAAATTAAATCGGATAATTAATTAAAATTGCCTAATTATTTTTTCCAAAACCCCCACCCCCGGTTTTAATCCAGTCCCACCTCGGTCTTAATATTGTACCCATTTGAAGAGTACTTAAAATCTCTCTCTCTCTCTTTTTATTTATGTAACAAGAAAGTTTAAAAATTCAAATTTAGAATATTTTTAATTGTTAAATTTATTAAATAGTTAGAATTATATTTTTTCAATCATTTCAAAAAAAAAAAACACATATTCTTTCATTTTTTTCAATTTTTATGAATATTTTTTTATAATTTAAATATTTTTTAAAAATAATAAATGATGCAGTAAAAAAATATTAGATAGGGAATTATTTTTAAGAGAATATTTAATTAAAAATATTTTTAAAAAATAGTATTATTTAAGTAGAAGTTCAGTTTTGTAAAATCTAAAATTGTAAGTAAATATCAAAAAATAAACAGTTTGGGTATTTTAACTATAACGTAAATAATTGCCGTGTAATAAATGTTGATTTATTTTGTATCAATGTATAATAATCGTAGGTTCAAGGTGACTACAGTGGGAGAATCCACTATAGGGGCTGCAGTGAGTCAATCAACCGTCCAGATATAATTGTATCAAATCTAATGGTCTTAATCAATGTAATAAAATTAAATTCAAAATAAAAATAAAAGTTAAATATAATCTGATTGGAATATCATTAATGAAAAATATGAGAAGACACACCATATTAAAATGTAATTACATCTGGACCGTTGATTGACCCAGTGCAGCCTCTACAGTTGATTCTCCCACTGCAACCCCCTAGAACCCATAATGGTATATCCAAATTTAATGCAAGGATATAAATCTTTATTTCTGCTCTCAAAGTTAATCAATATTAAAAAATTAAATAATAACAAAATAGTTTTTAAATGACACTTTAAATCATAAATGTAAAATTAATCATAGTGATTGTAAAAAAAAAAAAAAGTGAAGATAAAAATAAAATTAAGTAAAGATAAATTCTTGACATGTCATTGAATAATAAAATTAATTTAAATTAAAAATAACTATAAATATCCACAAAGTACAGTTAATATTCATTCATTAATGGAAAATTAATCATAATAACATTAAGAGGAGATGAAAGATAAGAACTAAATTACGTAAGGAAAAGTCTAATGTCACAGCTAATAATATAATTATATATATTTATATAATAAGAAAGATTAAGAATTTAAATTTAGATATTTTCAACGTTAGCTTTATTTAATAAGTAAGATTATTTTTTCTCTAATTTTTTTTTTGTCTTATATCTATTATTATGGGTATGTTTTGAGTTGTATAAAAGTGTATAAAATAAATTAAAATTGTAAAAGTAAATATCTCGTAATTCGTACAGTGAGTGAAAATTTTAAATTTTGTTATCTTGTAATTTGTATTTGTAAGATTTTATTTTATTTTATTTGTCACCAAATAGAGCCTATATATAAAGGGTGAAGAATCGCTTTTCGTCCATCGATGAACAGTATTTTTTTTTTTTTACCTTTCAAAAAAAATAAGCAAAAGCGTCAAAAATCCATGTTCATCCAATGATGAATAGTATTTTTTAATACTATTATAAAGTGTAAAGAATCGCTTTCCATCCACCAACGAAAAATGTTTTTTTTTTTAATCTTTCAAAAAATAAAATAAAGCGTGAAATTTTTATTTTCGTCCAATGGTCAATAGTGTTTTTTTTTTATATCTCAAAAAAAAATTTATTCTCTCAAATGTGTATATTATGTTTTTTTTTTTTTTTGTCTATTCTATTATTTCTCCTTCATTAGGGACTCTTTTATAAATAAATACTGATTGTAAGTCTTGATTTTAGGTTGTGCTTTTGTCTTCTTAAACGTCCATTATGCTATTTTATTGTTTCCTCTACTTTTGGGGTTTTTAAGTAAATAATTTCTATTTGTAAATCTTTTTTTTAAGCTGACTTCATCCATATTGTAAGCCATAGTAATTTGGCATAAATATATATATATATATATATCACACTTTTTTTTTCTTTGAAATAATATAATAATAAATTATATTTATTTATTTCATGTTAAATTAAAGAAATAAAGGACTTTTTTGGATAAAATTTTATTTGTGGTTTATGACTAGCATAAAAATAGTTCAAATTTAACTATTTGAATTTACGACAATATTATTTTTTTCTTAATTACTTAATTTATGTGTCTTTTAAATTTAAAAATTAAATGAAATTTAATTAAATTATAAGAGATATTAATTTAGATTAATGTACATGATTCTTTTATTAAAAATGTAATTAAATTTTGTCTACAAACTAACTCAAATAGTTTGAATTTTAATATTTTTAATAATGTTGTAATGATAATTTAATATCAGATTGTCATTAATTTTAAAATTTATTAAATTGAAAGTATAATAAGTTAAATATAAATTTTTTATAATAAAATATAATTTTTCAAATATATTTAGGTTGGAATTGTATTTATGAAATTTTAATGAACTTAAAAATTTTTTCATGCATATTAATATAAATTAATATCTCTTATAATTAATTAGAATTTGTGGAAATTTTATTAATTTAAAAACATATAGATTAAATATTACAATCAAGTAAAAAAAAATTGTCATAAACGAATATTATAATAAATGAGGTAAACAAATTTCAATTATAGTATTAGGATAGCGTAAGACTTTTGAAGATTCAAACATCTATTTTTAACAGATAAAATTTACTTTATTGGACCTGAATTTTAAAACCACCTTCAGTGCTTCACCCCGCTTACTTGCCGCAACTCATCCTATCAAATGCATACCCTATAATATATAATTTTTTTTATATGTACAGTACTTATAAAATGAATAATTCAATTCAAAAGACTCAATTATACTAGGTGTCCATTGAAAAGTAATAGATGTTAATACATGTGAAATAATATTAAATTATATAAGGTCAGTCTACTTACACTCCACTAGTAGATTTTTATATTTCATTTTACTTTTTTATTAAATAAAATTGTACAACTATCCTCATTCTTTATTGAGATATTTTGATAATTTTAATAATATAAATAGCATTCTACAAAAGCTTAATTTATATCAACCTTCATAAGTAATTTTGCTATTGATAATTAATTCTTAATCAACTAAAAATTGTATTTTTTACTCTTATTAATTTATTATTAACAAAAAAATATAATAAATATATTTATTAATTTTTATTTGCTAGTTAATTAAAAAAATAATTGATTAACTGCCTGATATTTATACGAATTAATATATATAATAGAAGAGTTTATAATTAAATTATCACGTGATGCAGTTAACATATCTCATAAACTACTATACTCACGGTTATACCTAATTATAAAATCGTAGTTTTGAAGGATTTCTCTTAATATTGGAATTTAAGTAGTTCACCAAATTCATTCCTTTTACAATTAAAAAAAAGTTAATTGTGTTTATACAATGTAATAAAGATAAAATTTAATAAATAATATTTTATTTTTACACTCTTATTTTAACATATATTCAATTTTATCATCTTCATTTTAAAAATATTATTAAAATTAACCTTTTATTTCTTTTGTGTAACGTCTTAATAAATTTACTTACCAAAAAAAAAAAAAGTCTTAATAAATTTATAAATGATACTTTACACATATCAAATTTATTTTATTTTATGCATTTTAAAAATTCACTCTACTCTTATTCTATTTTTTCTTTACAAAACAAAATAAATACATAAATAAAAACTACAATTGCTCATATGGTGTATACGTAATATATAAATTATAGTTAATTAAATATCTCTTACTCATAATTTTGATTTAATTTTTATTTCTATTCTTAATAATTATCCATTATAATTCTTTACATGATAGAAATATATTTTTTTATTTTTGTTTTGGAAAAAATAAAAATAATTAATGAAATTCAAGATAAAAATAAACTCAATACTCATTTAATTTTTTATATATTTAAATTAAAAATAATACTAAAATAATTTTTCAAAATAGAAGTAGGTAATTTTTAAAATTTAATATCAATATGTTTTATTATATGTTAAATTATTATTATTTAAAACCTTAATTTTTAAACACTATTGGAAAAAATATTGTTGCAATTGTTATACTTCTATAACTAACAAAAAGATTCTCAATTAGCAACTTTCATGTTTTTTATTTTCAATTAATAAATTTTTATAATAATAAAAAATTTTCTTTCTAATTAAATTTTAAATTATTTGAATATTTATTTTAATTTTTTATCAAATAAATATGAAAATAAGGATTTTATTTATCCTTAGTTTTTTACTTTTGATTTTTAACTTTGCGTTATAATTATATATGAATGGATGAGCCTATTTGTATTTTACAAATAGATTACTACACTACATTTTAATTTGTATTTAATAAAATTACATAATTATCCTATTCTTCTAATAAAATATTTTATGTAATTTTAATACCATAAATATTTTTCTAAAAAAATTGAATTCATGTCAACTTGAAAACGTAAAGTGAAGTACAAAAATTTATTTGTAGATTGCAAATAGGCCTACCCTTTAATTGATTAAAATTTTAATTATTTAGCTAATAAAAATTAAAATAAATATATTATTATAATTTTTCGATAATAAATGAATGTGAGTTAAAATAATTGAATGAGAATTAATTATTAATAGTAAAAGTAGTTTTAAAAGTTGATATAAATCAGGTTTTTATAGAAAATGGTATTTATAGTATTAAAATTATACAAAATATCTTAATAGAAGAATGAACACAGTTGTGTAATTTTATTTAATTAAAAAAATAGAGTATAAGAATCTATTAATGGGGTGCAAATAAATTCACCCATATATATATATATTGCACTTTTGTCATAACTAGGGGTGAAAACGAGTCAAATTAAGTTGAGTTTTAATTTATTTAAACTTAGCTTGAGTTTTTTGAACTGAGCTTGAGTTCAAACTCGAATTCGATTTGAACTTTTATATAAATTCGAGTTCAGCTCGATAAAAAAAAAAAATTGGACTCGAGTTCGATTTGCAAATAGTTTGATTAAACTAAAATGACGTCGTTTTGATTTAAAATATAATAAATAAAATATTATAAAAATATAATAAAATATTATTAAAAAGTATAAAATATATATATATATATATATTATTTTATCAAACTTGCTTACGAACTTTTAAATCGAAAAATATTATTCTTCACATTATACCCATTATATGCATGAAGTTTTACTCCAAAAAGTTTTGTTCTCCACTTCATTGAATTAGCCTCGATCCAACCTGAATTGACATGAATTGAAACTCGAATCGAACCAACTTGATATTTTTGGTTTAATTCGGCTCAGTTAATTCTAATTAAAAATTGATTTAATTTCAAGTTTAAATTTTAAAATTAAAAAAAAATTAGTTTAGTTATAAATTATATATAAATTCAAATCGAACTGATGTATACACACCTGTCACCAGTCATTAGATAACTATAAATTTAATTTTTAATATTTCATGTATAAACCAGTTATGGTTTAATTGTGAAATTCTCATATTCTGTGCCTTTAAGCACGGAATTTCTAATGTATATAAATATTTTCTTCCCCATAAAAAATACCTCCCCCAATTCCACAAAAGGGACTCGCATAATACAGAAGTCAATTGGGGGTTGTTCAGTTCTTGACAAGGCGGTCAGACTTACAGGAAAGAGAAGGAAATTCAATTATGAACTGTAAAACAGAGGTTGTCGTCGTTGCGACACCCGGTATCGGCAACCTCGTACCGGCCACCGAGTTCGCCTACCTCCTCACCCACCGAGATCACCGCCTTTCCGCCACCATTCTTGTCATCCCCATCCCCCACAGTCCCCAAGTCAAGGCCTACGTTGACTCACGCCCCCCCACCGCCGGCGTACGTTTCGTCCACCTCCCTCCCGTCGAACCACCCTCGCCCGACGAGTTTCAGACCCAAATAGGCTTCATATCTCTCCTGATAGAGAAACAGAAGCCCCACGTAAGGCGTGCAATCACCGAACTCGTTTCCGCCGGGTCCGGGTCACAACTCGACCCGGTCCCACTCGTCGGGGTTTTCGTCGACATGTTCTGTACTCCGATGATCGACGTCGCCGGCGAGCTCGGCGTCCCTTGCTACCTCTTCTTCGCGTCTCCCGCTGCTTTCCTGGGCTTCGTGATCCATCTCCCTACCCTACACACCCAGCTCGCCACCGAGTTGGACGACTCGGGCGCTGAGTTAAGCATTCCGAGTTTCGCAAGCTCAGTTCCTGTTCAAGTCCTACCCTCGTTCATGCTGAATAGAAACGAAGACGGCTACGCTTGGTTTCTATCCCATGGACTAAAGTACAGAGAAGCAAAGGGTATAGTTGTAAATACGTTTCGAGAGCTCGAACCGTTTGCTATCGACCGGGTCTCAAAATGCGGTGACATTCCACCGGTTTACCCGGTCGGACCGGTGCTCGACCTCCACGGGTCGGCCCGATGGGACTCAAACTGGGCCCAGCAAGAAATCATCATGGAATGGCTGGACCGGCAACCGACATCGTCAGTTGTGTTCTTGTGCTTTGGAAGCATGGGAAGCCTAAGCGAGGCCCAGGTGAGAGAGATAGCAGAAGGCCTAGAGCGAACCGGGTACCGGTTCTTGTGGTCACTGCGCCAGCCTCCTAGAGCCAAGCTAGAGCTGCCGAATGACTACGCAAATCTGAATGACGTCTTGCCCGATGGGTTCCTGGATCGGACGGCTAAGATGGGTTTGGTGTGTGGGTGGGTTCCCCAGGTAAAAATCCTAGCCCACAAAGCCATTGGTGGGTTTGTTTCACACTGTGGGTGGAACTCAATACTGGAGAGCTTGTGGCACGGTGTGCCGATTGCCACGTGGCCAATTTACGCAGAGCAGCAGATGAATGCCTTCGAGATGGTGAAGGAGTTGGGATTAGCGGTTGAGATTAAGTTGGACTACAGGCGTGGCAGTGATCTAGTGTTGGCGGAGCACGTGGAAAGAGGCGTGAGGCAGCTGATGGACGGTGATTGTGAGGTGAGGGAAAAGGTTAAGGAAATGAGAGAGAGGAGCAGGGGGGCTGTGGAGGAAAATGGGTCATCGTATACGTTCTTGGGTCAGTTGGTGGACAAATTAACGGCAGAGATTTGAGGGCTGGAATTATATACTCATCCCACTTCTCTTCTGTAAGGGTTGGAATTATATCGGCTGTCTTATCATTACTAGCCAAGGCGGGCCAGTTTATTGTGTGTATTTCAACTTACCAAAAATAAGAAGTGTATTTCAAAGATTAGTAAAAGCAGTGAGAGAGAAGAGAAGAAATATTGGGAGAGTTTGAAAATTTGGGTGAAGTTATTCCTTTTGTAATTTTTCAAATTTGATCTATTTACATTTTATTTGGAAATATTAGTCTCTTAGAATTGATTAGATTTTAAAATGGGGAATTGATTTATTTGATTTGGTAAATAAAATTTTGTGTTTAAAATACATTTTAAATTTAATAATTAAATTGATTTGATTTAAGTAAAATTTCAAATTTGACATGTTAATAGAAAATAAAAAACATAATAAATAAAAATATGAAAATAAATTTGTTCACTTACTTAAATAGTTTAAGAAATAATGAATTCTTATCAAATACTACTGTATTGGATTAGATTTCAAATGACTTAAAAATTCAAAATTTAAGTTATGAAATGAAATCAAATTCAACTCAAAAAATTTTATTTTAATTTCAAATATAAGAATTAGTGAGAATTTTCATCAAATGAAATCAAATCTTATCTGATCCATAGTTCCAAATAGGGTAAACTTTTCTCTCCCGTTGATGTATGCAATTACCGAAACATGTAAAACTATTGTGTTAATTAGGTAATTTAATTTCCTGCCCAACAGCCGTGTCTAAAGAGTTTTTATTTTTAGATTTTTGTCTTGTACCAAATGTGAAGAGTCAAAAACAAATGTTGGAAAATGTACATGCTAGTTTTGTAATCATAAGTTGAAAGGGAAAGAAAATGATAGAGTGCTTGTTTATCATAATTTATTGTCAACGTGTTAAATTATTTGTGTTTATTAAATTAAAGGTGCCAAATTTATAATTACTCGCATCTTTCATATAATAAGCTGAAACATTAAAAAATATTGAAAGAATATTATTAGAGATAACAATTATCAAACTCAGATTGCAATCTGAAGCGGTTGAAGCAGTGTGGTCCGCCTAAAGCGGTCGAGAAAAGTATACTAAGCGGCCGACAAATGTTTTTCTCGACTGCCAAACGATCGCTTAATAGCGGCCATATCCGCTGGGGTCTAGAAAATGAATATTCGACTGCCTCAAAGCGGTTGACAAAGGTTTCGTCTGCCAAAATCGGTCGACAAAAGATTGCGACCAAAGGTTTTCCTCGTCCGCTATCAGGTGATCGACTAATATTTTTCTCGACCGCTATCAAGCGGTCGACCAAAGGCATATTCCTTAAAAAAAAAAATTATTTTTTTTCAAACTAAAAAAACAACCTGTACATTATATAACAAAACCTGTACATTGCATATACTAAGATGAAATCAAAATTATCTAAACAAAATTATAAATTTTCATAAAATATGTAGCAAAAAATACACATAACATTAAAGAGTTTTACTACAAATACTTCAAAAACAAAACAACATTCCCTTGCATCCGTTGTAGTCAATCTCAAAATAATTTGAGAGTCCATCGAAGTTGAAAAACACAAAATAATTAAATTAAAAATATCATATGTTTTATGAATATAAAATCAAACTCATAAATAATTTAAAGTGCGAATATTTAAATACATCCAAACTTAAGTGTCAAGTCGATCCTACACGTGAAGTTCGATTTGCAGTAGACCCGTTTCCTTGGTTTGAGAAGTCGAAACCAAAGTAACATTATTGCTATAAACTTTAAGTATCAACTCGATCCTACCCGATGCCATCCCGGACTCGTCGTCACTCGGATTCAAGCCCGGTCAATTTCCACAGTTTCTAAATGACCTAAACTCGCAACACGCAAAATTTGGGTTGCAACAGACCACATTTCCTCAGTTTGAAGAGTCGAAACCTACGTAGTTGATGCTAAAATTTACCATGTGATTCACTGGCTTAAAAGCTTTACAATTTTTTTGGCTGACCCAATTAAACAGGATGATAATTTCTTAAAAGCAAATTTAAGTTGAAATGAAATTTATATCCTACTGACTTTATCCCTCCACTTAAAGCCAAGCCAGTGATGGATTGTACTTATAGTAGTCTAACGAGGAAGCTAATGATGAACAGATCCAGTAGACTTACCAAAGTTACTCCTTCTTTTGAGAGTTCCTCTAGAGCTTCACCATCAAAACCTTTCCCATCCAATGGTGACTCATCAATCTGTTGGATATAAATTTCACTTGGAGCTCCAAGAAAAAAAGCTCAAACAACAAATGATGAAAAATGAATAAAATACCTCCCAGTCCCCAATGTGAAGAATAGTCCCATCAAGACATCGGAGAAACTAATCCACAACAATCAGGAATATAATGGGTAACCTTGATAGGCTCTATTTCAAATGGCCCAGCATTGAATCGCCTCCTAGTTCTAAATAGTTTAAGCCTAGATGGAACAAAGATGCCAAACTCTTTCAAGCGCTTCTGGGAGATAATGTGTAACCCTAGCTCTGGGAGTGGGAGCTGGAAGCCTGACATCAATCCACACAGCTATGCAGCATTGAAATTTAAGGAAATTGGCCACATTAAATTTTAAGGTCAAATTATTTATACAAAAGAATATTCTCCATGCAAATATACATAGATATCACGCGTGTGTGTAAATATTCAATAAGTCTAGTACTTTCTAGGAACATCATTATATTACTTAGAATCACCAATAGTAAAAACTAGCAAAAATTAAATTGGAAGCACGTGCATTACATGTATAAATAAAAAATTTATCAGAAAAGCCATCAAGGGACGCCACATGCATTGATAGAATAAAGATCCATCAAAAATTCAAATCAAAATCAGAGTGTACCACATATGTGCACATTCAAAAGGTGGGCAGGGCGGGATCATCTTGTAACCTCGGTGAATGATGAAAATAGCTATCTACAAATCCAATCTTGCAATAAATAGTAAAAATACTTAAAGAAAATGATAAAGATATGTGGCAATAGAAAAAAAATTGATTGAAGTTGTAAAATGGTAGTGGTTAGATGATCCTGAGGAAATGGGTTTTGGTGTATTTCCAGAAAAGTTTTTTGTCTTAATAAATGGCTCTCCAGCTAGTTTTTTTCAAATCTTATAGGGACCAAAGACATTACTATTTCTCCACATTCGTTCATTTTGGTTATGGAATCCTTTAACATGCTCATCTCTAAAGCAGAAGAGGGGCAGTTCATTGAGGGTTTTGCAATAGAACAAAAATTGATTGAAGTTGTAAAATCGTATTAGTTAGATGATCCTGAGGAAATGGGTTTTGTTGTATTTCCATAGTAAAGTTTTTTGTCCTAATAAATGGCTCTCCAGTTAGTTTTTTTCAAATCTTATAGGGGCCTAAGACATTCCTATTTCTGTGAAGGATTCTTTTATAATCGGGTGGCATTCCGATGATGCCTTATAATAAATTTCATTTACTTATCAAATAAAAAATTAAAAAAAATAGATATTCCTTAGATGCAAAAATAACCTGGCAAGCCTTTTTTCTCATTAGAGTGCTGAAGTTACTGCTAACAGTCACTTGATGTAGGAGAAAATAAATAAAATGCCTTCGCTGCTTTTCATGTTCTCCATCTTGCAAAGCTTCAAGAGACCGTAGGAATTGGACTTAACGCACCTCAATAATGTCAACAAATGACTTGAACCATCACAGCGTAAAAAAAAAAAGAGATGAAAAAGAAAATAACAAATATTGATAAGTGTTAAATAATCATAATGAAAAACTGATACTCAGACATACCTGAAGAAGTGGCTGGAAAGGTCAAAATTTTCTTTATCGGCTTTTCCTCATTTCGAGTATGAAAACACTGACCCAATAGTGTGTTGCGCATTATGCTTGGAGACAATGTAGCCCTCAACCAAAGTTTACATCCTTAAACAAGTTCCAATATGAAAATCATACAAATCATATCAATTATCAAATAAATTAGAGGGGGGGAAAATGAAAGGGAAAAGAGAAAAAAAACAAAAATAAGTACGCAAGGAGACATGCCTAGCATTTCAAACAGTAGCCTCAGGTAATTAACCGCATAAGAAATTCAAGTGAATCGTCACTGATATGATTAAGTACAATACTAAGTATAATACAATATTAAGTACCAGTAAAATAGTACCTCAATTTCCCTATGTTTCCAGCTAGGCGTAAACCAATGGAACATGCTCCTCTACTTTTAAAGAAAAGTAACGCATAAACCCCTACCCAAAACAATGGAGATGATGACTTTTCAGACAACAATACAATTAGAATCTAGAGCCAATGAAGAACAAAAGCTAGCAAATAAAAATGAAAATTACTGGATACTGTTGATGGCTAGCCAAAGCCAGTTCATGAGAGTCATCAATTGCTTCAATAAATATTTGAAACTCAATGGCCAAAGACTGGTCATCCAACAGGGTGGGGGAACGTCAGAACCTGAAAATTAATGGAAACCAAATTATTCCATGATTCAAAGACCATGAATGAACAAACAATATTGGGTGTATTTGGGGTAGTATAATTTGTATAAATTTATAAAGTTAGTGCCACGTGCTTTGTACAGTGAGTAGAAATTTAAATTTTACAATCTCGTAATTTATGTTTGTAGAGTTCTGAATTTTTTTATTTTACTCCAAATGATGGCATTACTAAGCAAATGAATCAAAAATCATTATTTATGAACTAAAAAAATAAAATTAACAAACAAAACTAATAAAACAATGTCACCAGATGGCATATAATAATGTTATGGGGAAGATTGCAATTCAAAGGCCACAAAATCATTGATCCAATGCAAACATCATTCAAATAACAAAAATTCGACGTCCTTTTTTTATAAACCACATACCCAAACTTCCAACTCAAAAGTTGAAAGCTGTGTAAGGGATATAAACCACACAACACATCCTCCTAATTTCCCAATGTAAGAGAGAGCATCACAACACAGCACACCTCCTTGGGACAAGGCCCAGATTGACAAAGTAGCCCATAGAGAGGGAGTGTTTCACCAAATGTGAGGTTAGCTCAAAATATTTTCTATAGCACTATACTCAAAGAGATAGAGAGAGAGAGAGAGAGAGAAGAGAGGAAATTCCACTAATATTCTTAAAATACAATTCATGTTTAGTTTATTTATTGCACTGTAATTTAATTACCTTGATCAATGATTAGTTGATGCATATAAAACAAAGTTCTTTCTATTGTTGGCAATCTTAATTGCTTTAATCAGTGGGCTACTGGATGCATAGAAATCAAGGTGCCAACATATTGTAAAAACACACACGCACATGACACATAAAATATTCCAATCCAGCAACAAAATAAAAATAATAATAATAATTTGAAGATGATAGGATTTTGATAAGGAAAGGTCAATCACCACAAGCTCAAACTCAACTTTTGAAAACGCCAAATCGTTAAATCAATTGTACTGATGGTTGTGCAGGGGCCACATAGTAGCAGTAACAACGCGGCAAGACCTAATGAATTTTAAAACTTTTTACAACAAAACATATAGAATATTAACCCACAAATGGGGTTAGATATGTCAACATGTCCTCAGTGTATCTAACTTCTTGAATCCAATTTATAGATGTGTTTATATTGCAACATGCCCAGATACCCATATCCACGTTAATGCTTCTCAAGGCCTATTGATCATTTTCTAAAGATTTTCCACTTATCACAATAACAAAAAAGCAAGAGTCAACAACCATAATGCAGGTCATCAAAAGCAACTACTATAATGTAACTGTTTGTAGCATTAACAAATTGAATAGACAAATAAACAAACCAAAGAATGCTAAAGAAAACAAGGTGAAATAGCAACTTGCCAAGGCAATTTTAGCATTCTCTGTACAGGTCAAATAGCAACTTGCTGCCTGTATTGCCTAGTTAGATTTTTGAACACATGGAGATGTAGGAAGGGCATGAGTTTTCCTTTCACTGCTTTGTTTTCCTGTTTTGGCATATGGGTGCATGCCCTTGATACTCAACTCAACTTAGCCTTTTTTCCCCCAACAAAATGAAGTCTGCTACATGTATCTCTTTTCTTTGTTCCAGTGCAACCCCTTGGTACTTCTCCATTAAATATTTTCAATTATAAAAATTAAAATAATAATAATAATATTCTCTAACTTACTAAGGCACGTGTCTACCATTTGAAATTGCATACACTCTATATAGAAGGGGTCCACAGAGAATCAGCATGCTGCCATTTATGATAAATAGCGGCAAAACAGAATTCGGGAGTTGTTGTAATGAGTGTGTGTAGAAAGGGATGGATCAAAATTGAAGTAGATATGGTAGCAATTTGAACTAACTAGTCAGATGCACAAAGCAAATTATTGTAGTCTTGGAACTGGAGAAAAAATAATTAAAGAAAATCAAGAAAAGAAAAGAAAAAAAAAAAAACGAACCATTCCTCTTTAAGCTGATGGAGATGATCGGAAGAAGAAACATCACAATTGCCATCATTGTCGTCTTCTTCTTCAATTCCTCTCCATCGGTCCAGTAGCTCTCTCCTGGTTACTCCATGTTTGCCATTTTCTTCACCTTTTTTTTTTATTATCTCGTACCGCGCATTAGAAACAAACTCTACAAAATAAGCTGCCGAGGAGTCGAATTAAAAGCTAGGTAGCTAGGGACGAACAATCTATATATATCACTACAAGAAATAATCTATAAACAAATTTCGGACAAAATTAACTCACATAATCTAAACCCCAAAAAATTTGCAATACATTCTCTTCTCTAGTCAGCTCAAAAAAAAAAAATAAATTACCGAAGCTTTGTAGAAACTGTAGATTGGGGGTTCCTTTCTCAAACCTTCCACAATTTTGCTCATTACACATGCCAATGGCCAGTAGCATAGGCTGGGAGTTAGAGGAGCATTCGGTGGAGACACGGTGAGGAGAAGAGGAGAGAGAGAGAAGATAAACAGAGAAGAAGAGAGAGAAATCTATAGATATATATATAGAGAGAGAGGGAGAGAGAAAGAAAGAGCTTACCTCGTCGAAAAAAGCAGCCGGTGCAGGTGAAATGGTGGCCGTCGGACGAACGCAGTGGACCAGAGAGGTAAGCTCGCGCGGGAAAACGCAAGTGGACCGAGGAGCTCGCAGGGGAAAGAAAGAACAGAGAAAAGTTGGAGCTCGCAGGGAAAAGAGGGGATTTTTGGGGGGAAATAAAAAATCTATTGCCGACCGCCTGAAGCGGGTCGAGATTTCTTGATTAGCGGCCAGGAAATGTTCTTTTCTCGACCGCCTTCTAGCGGTCGTTCGCTTGGTGGGTCGACATTTCCTCCATCTGTAGTATGTGTTGTGTCAAATTATTATTTGTGTCAGAATATATAACATTAATTCTAACTTCATAATGATTATTTATATCAGAATATCTAAACAGTAGCTCGACCTATTTATTAAACGAGTATGTGATCCAACTCGTATAATTCATTTAATATATAAATCGTATAAGGTTGACACATGTAATACGATACGAATAACTTGTTTAACATAATAATTTAAAAAATATATGAAAAAAAGTAAACATTTTTATCGTTAAAACAAATAAAAAAAGATAAGTATACAATATATTTTAATTAAATATAATCAATGTGAATTTGTATACAGTAGTACAAAAATATATAATCTATATAGACAACTATTATCATAAATTTGGATACAATACAAAATTAAATCACTGCTCACATTAAATAAAATACAAATTGAACTACGCTAGTCTCTATTACATTTAATTATTGGTTTAAATATGTTAAATTTAGATGAATTATTTTTTATACTAACCCGAAATGTTGTATTTGCGTTAAAGGTGGGTCATCCCTCCATAAACCCGAAACCCATTTTTGTTCAACCCAAACTTACTCCATTTGAGTTCAAATCCTATTCACATGTTGTCTCAAAATACCACCCAGAATTAAGCATTATAGAAATAATAAAGAAACCATAATTGTACTATCATATAAAGTAAATACCAAAAAAATATTAAGTATTTGAAGTGATAAAAAGTGAGACAAAATAAGATAAATTGTGAGTTTGTGATTCGTGCAAGTGAGACTAAAAATAAATAACTTTTAAAAATTTTCATATTTTTTTACTATTTTTAAAGTTTTGTCAACCCAAACGGAGCCAAAAAGATACATAAACATCTGGATATTGAACAAGCACTCGTGTTATGTACAGGTTAAATTTCTATATTTATATATTTATATTTATTTAAAAATTATATAATTTAGGTAATTAATATAATGTTATATAACTTTCTTGAAATTGATAATGTTTATGTATACATACATAAATACATACATACATACATATTAGGAGGTGTGTGGGTTGGGCCAAAATCAGGTCTGGAATCTAAGCACCTAACCCTAAAGCCAAACCAGTCTAACCCAAAATTTCGTCCTTGTTTTTGTGATCCATATTATTAAAAGGAAAATGCTTCAATGGAAGAATCTATTAAACTCCTCTCCATAAGTCACACATTTAAGTGTGTGGCTTCTACTCTTTCACCTAATATTCTTTCTCCATTTTTAACCTTTTCGTTCTATTATTTTGTTTTAATTTTTCTTTTATTATATTTTTCTTTTGGCTTTTATCCTTTTTTTTTTCTCTCGTTAAAGGATTTTAACAAAAATGAAAACATGACAGAAAGTACAAAATTATGAGAGACAGCAAATTCTACTTCCATATATTACTTCATTATTGGGGGGTTTGATTCACCAATAAATAATAAAAAAATTAATTTTTATTATTTTTTTTCAATTTATACCAATTAAATTTCGTTTTGTATCACTTTTACACTAGTTTTTTTTTTATTTTATACTATAGTACTGTTTGACATATTAAAATTTACTAAAATTTTATTTGATAAATCAAAATTCACTAAAATTTACAAAAAATTTTAAATTTTTTTCAACTTTTTTCCAATGAAATTTTGTCATGTGTCAATTTTACATCAATCTTTTCAATTTTCTTTATCATCCAAACACCACCTTATTATTTTGTTTTGTTTATTTATTTACTTTTCTTTTTTTTTTGCTTTTTTTTGTTTTTTCTCATCGAAATTAGCAAAAAGAGATCGGTTAGGTGACTGTAGCATTTCCTGATAAATAATGCAGCGACAACTATTATAATAATGCAGCGACAACGCCGGCTAGACAAAGCTAACCACCAGAGTGTCTATAATACGAACTCATTGCCTGCAGTTCTTGTGTTAAGAGGAAACGCTAACCTTTGACCAATCATGAATAAGAAAGCGGAGATTGTCGTCGCCGCCACAACCCGCCTTCGGCAACTTCGTACCGGCCGTCGAGTTGGCCCAACGCCTCATTCACCGAGACCACCGCCTTTCCGCCACCGTGCTAGTCATCCCCATTCCCCAAAGACCCCAGGTCAACGCCTACATCGACTCACGTGCCTCCGCCACCACCCGCGTCCGTTTCCTCCGCCTCCCTCCCGTGGATCCGCCGTCGCCTGACCAGTGGCAGACCGAAGTCGGATTCTTATCCCTCTTGATAGAGAGACACAAGCCTCACGTAAAGCACGTCATCGCCAACCTCATTTTCCACCGAGTCCGACTCACAAACCGACTCGGTTCCACTCGCCGGATTATTCGTCGACATGTTCTGCACTCCGATGATCGACGTCGCCGGAGAGCTCGGCGTTCCTTCTTTCCTTTTCTTCACATCTCCGGCGGCCTTTCTGGGTTTCATACTCCACCTTCCTACTCTACAAGCCCTGCCCGCCACGACTGAGTCGGGTACTGAGTTAAGCATCCCGAGTTTCAAAAACCCAGTTCCTGCACGAGTCTTCCCTACTTCCGTATTGAATAGAAGCCAAGATGGATTCTCTTGGTATTGCACCACACGCGCAGGTACCGGCAGGCAAAGGGTATTGTTGTAAATACATTTCTAGAACTCGAACCGCATGCCCTTGACTCGCTCTCAGCCGGCGGCTTCCCCCGGTTTACCCTGTTGGACCGGTTCTCGATCTCCGCGGACAGCCGGCCAAGGGGGATTCGTACGAGTCGAAGAGTGAAAGCATCAAGCAATGGCTTGACCGGCAACCTACATCGTCGGTTGTGCTCTTGTGCTTTGGAAGCATGGGGAGTCTCAGTATGGGCCAGGTGAGAGAGATATTAGAAGGCTTACAGCGAACCGGGTACCGGTTCTTGTGGTCCCTGCGTCGCCCACCCGAATCTAAGATACGGTTCCCCAATGATTACGTAGATCTCAGAGAGATCTTGCCTGATGGGTTCCTGGAACGGACGGCTGACATAGGTTTGGTGTGTGGGTGGGTCCCACAGGTAACCGTCCTGGCCCACAAGGCCATTGGGGGGTTTATTTCACATTGTGGTTGGAACTCAATGCTGGAGAGCCTGTGGTTCGGTGTGCCCATTGCCACGTGGCCAGTTTACGCAGAGCAACAGATGAATGCCTTATGATGCTGAAGGAATTGGGATTAGCGGTTGAGATTAAGTTGGACTACAGGGGTGGGAGTGATCTGGTGTTGGCGGAGCAGGTGGAGAGGGCGTTGAGGGAAACTGATGGATGGTGATGGCGCTGTTAGGAGGAAGACGAAGGAAATGAGTGAAAAGAGCCGGGTAGCTGTCGAGGAAAATGGGTCATCAGATGAGTTCCTAGGTCAATTGATTGAGCAACTAATGGCTGAGATTTGAGGCTCCATGCACGAACTTTGTCTGTTCTTCATTTCATCAAATAATTCCGTTTCTATGAACATCAATGTAGTTTTGCTCAACAAATTCTTGTACCGTTTCGCGTGATAAGAAACAAAATAAAACAAAATAAATTTCTAACTATCTCTATAAATCTTTAAAATTTTCTATTACACATTTATATATTCTTATTTTTACTAATTACAAAAAATTTAAATATTTCCTAAAAAAATAAAAAATTTGGAAAGAGATTGACTAAATACGTAAATTTTTTTTTAAAAATCATATTCTTCAAGTTGAAAACTTTCAAACGAATACCATTATTGTTATTTTATACGATTTTTTTTTGAATTCTTTAGAACAGATTTGAAAAAATCGTTCTAACGATTTTGGCGCTATACATCTCAAAAGAGATTGTTTGAATCAGTTAAAACATATTTGAAAAACCGTTCTAACGGTTTACTACTATCGAGAGAGGGAGAGAATAGAATTATTGTATAGGAGATTGAGTGTTGATTTTATGAATTCGTTAGAATGCATTTGAAAAATCGTTTTAACAGTTGCTACTGTTGATCTCTAAAAAATACAATTTGAAAAGAAAATACCGAATGTCAAAATTAACTTAAAATCACATTTTATCTCAATTTATTTTTTTGTTTCTTTTTTTTTTTACCACTCCAAACGCTACCATGCAGCAAGCCAAAAGAGTCCGTGAAGAGCGATTTCATCATGTGTCTTCATATATTTTTCATTTTAATAACCAATTAATTAGTTCAGTCTAATCCTTTTTACATTTGGACTTTTTTAAACCAATATTATTTTATTCTTTAGTCTTCGTCTCTCCATTAAACAAAACCCATCATAAACTATATTCATTCGTAAGTCACTGCCGGAAAATTTTATTCTTTGCGCCACAGTGCACATAAATGTGCTCACTTGTTATGAAACATGTATGTGCAAACAATTTTAAGCTTAATTAGTAGGTACAGGAGTGTTAGGGGTGTTTGGTGTGATAAAAAATAAGATAAAATACATAAAATAAAATAAGTTGTAAATTTATAATTCGTGTAACGAGATAAAAAGTAAATAATTTTTAGATTTTTTCAACATTTTTTTACCGTTTCTCATAAATTTTCATTACTCTAAGTGAGATCATAATATATTAATTATTATGTATTTTATATATATATATATATATATATATGTACAATTACAACCAACAACAGATAGACTATTGTGATAACACCATCAAATGAGTCAGACATATCTATAAAAATATGTCGACACAAACAATGTTGCAATATATAATAAATTGGTCTCCTTCAAAACCTTTGAATAGGGAGGGATTAATTAGCCGGAAAAGGTGTGAATCGAAAAGATGCCTCTGCATATCAAACACGGAAGTTATTTAATTTGGTGCAAGACATTTGTGTGGTGAGTAGATATTCCTTGCATGGGCCTTTTGTCTTCCAAGGTATTTGATATATTCATCTGCAGTAGTGGTTTGAGACGACTAAAGAAAAAAGAAAAGAGAGGAGAGGGATTTTGTCTCTACACAACGAGGGTTTTCAACCCCGGCTTCTCTTGATTGAAAATTGAAGGCACAAGAACTGATTTTTCTTCATTAACTAATTCTCTTTGTCGACAAAGGTGCTTAGAACTTTCCACAAGTTGGGTTTCTTCATTGGAGGATGATTTCACCAATTTGTGAGCAGAAGGTTGTTTTCATCCTGTGTTTGGATAATTAAAAATTTTAAATTAAATTATATTAAAATATAAGTAATGAAGTTAATTTTTATAATAATATATAGACTTTTTTTAATGCTTAATAATGATTATTACGAAAGTAGTATTTTTTAAAATAGTGGAACTATTATTGTGAAGGGTTTTAAATAAATATTTTTTTTTGTGATGATTTCAAATTCTCATAAAACATCATATTAAATTACTAAAATTCATGATAAAATTTTTATCTAAACTAATAATGTTATATTTGAATAATTCACTTACACTCCATTTAGAAACATTCTTTTTTTTTTTTTTTTATAATAGATTTGACTTTAAAATAAAGAATTGATTTAATTTGATAAATGAAATTTAATATTTGGAACATATGTTTGAATTTAAAAATTAAATTAATTTGATTTAAAAAAATCAAATTTCTTTATGTTAATAGAAATTAAAAATATAATAAATATGATATATAAAAATAAATTTATCCACTTATTGGATGATTTTAGAAAAGAATGAATTCCCATTAAATTTATTATTCTGTGTTAGATTTCAAATAATATAGAAATATTAAAATTTAGATTATGAAATAACATCAAATCTAACTTATAAAATTTTATTTTAAGTCCAAATATAAAAATTTGTAATGATTCTCACATTATAAAATCAAATTCTATTAAATACAGAATTGCAATCAAAATGTTAAATAATTAGATCGATACCTTGAGTTGAAAATCATAAATGCA
The DNA here is from genome assembly GCA_019916065.1 of Vitellaria paradoxa. Taxonomy (NCBI): domain Eukaryota; kingdom Viridiplantae; phylum Streptophyta; class Magnoliopsida; order Ericales; family Sapotaceae; genus Vitellaria; species Vitellaria paradoxa. The sequence goes on along the minus strand of CM034237.1, from coordinate 4,525,729 downwards.
GGGCAAACTTATAGTTCTTATGGAAGTAATTATTGTGCCCGCGTATTTCTTATTGTGGTGGACCTGTTATAATTCATTATTTCTTATTGATTAGTGGATTTCGGTTCATCTTAGAAGGGTTCCCACTTAGAGCTTCGATGCTACTCAACAAGCAGACATGTTCGGTTGAAGAAATATATATAAACTTTTATTGAAAGGCCAATAATACAAAGACTAATTAACCATAAATAAGATGATCCCATACAACTTTTTCAAGTACCCCCCGCCCTTCTCCTTGCTTGCTCAACTACCATTATGTCACTGATTCTGCTACAAACAACAAACCCTAAAAAACCAACCATTAATTACTCCCAACACCACCCCACAATTAATCCCATATTACAAATATTGCTACTGCTTCTATAGCTTTTTTCCTCAACATACAACCACGCTAATAGACATATAATATAATATAATATAATACTTACCCAGTGAAAGACTGAAAGGGAAGAGCCAGCTGATCAAGAAGCCCAGTAACCGGGGTGGCAAGCCTAGGCTCATATGCAAACCCATGCAATTCACCACCACCATCACCTTCTGATCCATCACTGAAAGGACATGGAGGAATCCACACCCATCTCTTCCTTCCGAAGTCAAACAGCACCGCCTTATCCGACCCGCGAATCGCTATGACCACGAACTCCCCGTTTCCGACACAGCTGAACCCATTCCCACCTTCGACCTCCTCAAATTGAGCATAGAGTTGCTGTGGCATTCTCTCAATCTCCACCCACGTGGTCCCACAACTCTGCAGCCCCCAAAGCCTCAAGCTTTTCGGCACATTGAGCTTGCTCTTCTCCACCGCCGCCACCATAATCAGCCTCCCGCGACTCTCCACCAGGTTCGGCGACCTCAGAAACCTTCTCATCGGGGCTTGGATTTTGCACCATTGATTCGAGGCTATTTCCCAGGCTAGAACGCTGAAGGGGCTGTAATTCATGCAGTAAAATCTCCCTCCCACGTAAACCATTCCCCCCGATTCGAGGCTGCAGAGTCTAGGGAGGGAAGTATTGGTTCCCCAAATCGAATAGAACCCGCCTCCGTCGATGTGGAAGCTCTCTCCAGTGAGATTCTTGACAGCGAACGGAGATATCAAGTCGTCTCCGGCGATGACGAGGTCGATCGATGAGTTGGTGACGTTTAGGCCGATTGAAGGGAAGAGTCTAGGCCTGAGAGTGGATGGAAGTGGAGTTATAGACCCAACAATTGGGTTGGAGAGAAGTATACTCTTCGAGCCGGCGTCGTCGGACAACCAACAGATTAGGCCGCCGGAGGATGAGGCCGGAGAGAACCCCGGCGGGATCAAGGTGGAGGAAAGGCGGTACCATGAAGCTTCGTAAGGATCAAAGAGGTAGCCTTCGGAGTTGGGCCTGTGGTGATGATGATCACTGCCATTGCCATTCCTGTAAATGTAGGTCTTGAGATTTTTCCGCTTGAAGAAGAGGAACCAATGGCGGGATTTTGGTGAGACCTGCAAGTACAATTCGAGGAAGCTGTTGGAGAATAAGAGGCCATACCATCTCTTGCAGACTGACCGGAACCGGAAGAAGGCCGGTGGAGGGAGGAAGGCGATCACCCGGTCGATGATCCTCTGTGGGAGCCTGCACCATATCCTGGTGTCCATCCATGGACTAGCAATGGAATTGGCATGGGTACTACTACTACTACTAGTAGGAGTACTAGAAGTGAAAGTGTAGGAAATGGGTATGGTGACGGAGGGGTTAAATGATTCCATTGTAGAAGAATTGATTTTTTTTTTTTTTTAGTGGACCAATTTAGTAGCTATATATGTATATGTGGTCTAGGTTGGTAGGGGAATTGTTGTTAGAGGCTCCATTTCTCTTCGTGGAAGAGTTTTTCTCTATATATTACTGCTATGGCTAATACCAAAAACTCCTTTCGGGGTTTCGCCTTTACATCTTACAGCTAAAGGGTAGTGGGCATTGTTGGTGAAAGTTTTGGAAGCAACCGATTGGGAAAATTAAGGTTGTTTTTTTCTCAATTTCAGTGGGAATGGGGGAGAGGAATTGAAGGGGGGAAGATAGAGAGAGAGAGAGAGATGCCAGCTAGAAGACAATAATTAAAAAGAAGAGAGACATTTTTGTAGGAACAAAGCTGCTATCATAACTCATGAGGTTGGTTGCTGTTTTTTTTTCAACTCATCTTCTTTGTTGGGTTCTTACGGTTGTTTTGGTTGCGAGGGCCAAGTGTTTATATAGGATGAAGGCTAGCTGATCTTTATCTCTCTCTCTCTCTCTCTCTCTCTCTCTCTCTCTTTCTTCTTTATCGTTTGTAAAATTTATTCATTTATTTATTTTTGGTGTGAAATTGGCAGTGAATTGACAGTGATACTGATGGATCCATCTATCCTTTCAGTGTTTTCTTGTCAAAGGCCGAGGAAGGAGGGACAAGCAGCACAGATGTACTGAGGAAAGTCCAAACTCCTTTTGTCTTTGTAAGAGAGAGAGAGAGAGTCATTGCACATTATTGCTTCGTTTAGTAGGAAGAATGAAATAGTGAGAGAAAAAATAAAAAATATAAAAAGTGAATTTTTTTTTTATGGGTAAAAAAAACTTTCTTATTTGATTAGAAGGAAAGAAATGCATTAAAATACATGTATTATGTTTAATTTTAAAAAAATATATTTAAAAAAAGTTAAACTCATATGTTAAAAAAAAAAAACAAAATGTTTTCTTCCTTTTCCCTCTCCCTTCCCTCTTTCTCTCCGTCTCTCTTCTTTTCCTCGTTCTTTCTCATTTTTCTTTTCTTTTCCTTCGAAAGCAAATAACAAAAAATAATATTTTTTTCTTTTTTCTTTCCTTATTCTTTCCTCTCAATTTTCCCTCAAGCAAAAGGGGATTTGACACTGAACTATCCTCCACTTCGCCACTTAAAAAGTCTCCAACTATGATGGGCAAGCAATTTGGAAGATCTTGTTCTAGTCAGTAGGCTCTTAACCGGTGCTGTAAAGTTGAGTTAAAAGATCTTCCATGAAACTAATGTCAGGGCATTGAGTCCGCCCAAATATATACATATATATATATATATATATGTATTAATTATAATAATAAATAATTATTAATGCACATAATATAAATGAATGATACAGTAAATATTATAATCATAGTAAAAATAGTTCTAATATTATCATCTCTTAAAACATAATAATAAAAAAGAGGAGTTATGCATGTATGCGACAAAACAAACTAAGAAGAGAGAAGAGAAGAGAGAGATGAAAGGAAGAAAACATTACAAACTCCACACAAAACTCCAGCCTCCATTGAATGGTCAAGGATGCTAGCTATTACCATTATCACTGCAACCCATTTGTAATTGGAGCAATAATCCACATATTCTAGTAGTTAGAACTTATATACATATATATTCATTGTGCTTGGCAGGGGTGGCTCAAGCATAAAGCAATCAAAGTCATCGCTTTAGGCCCCCAAATTTTGAGGGCCCCTAATTTTTTAAAATCATTTATACTATAGTTAAATTTTAACATATTTTGAATATATTTTTAACATACGTTTTGTATAATAAAAAGCTTAATCTGAATTAAAAAAAATTACAAGAAAAAATGTAAAAAGTTTTAAACTAAATGAAAAAAAAATGATCACAAAAAGTCCCAATATAAATGAGAAAAAAAATCACAAGAAAAAAAAAGGAATATCTCAATTTAAATAAAGAAATGGCTCATAAGGAAAGGGAAAAAAAAAAAAAAGAAAGAAAGCCTCTACATAAATGAAAAGAATAATATATTCAAAGAAGAAATATCAAAAGTCTTATAAGGAAGATCAAAAGTTTTATAGATCAAAAATTTTTAAAAACCATCTTTAACATGTAAAAATCCAACCCTAATACACTCTCTCACCCTCTCTACCTCTCAGCCTCTCTCTCTCCCTCTTTCTCTCTCAATCTCTCTCAAAGTTTAAACTTTGAAGCTAAAAAATACATTGATAAAGTTTATAATTGTAACATCAATCAAAGGGATTTTTGAGGTAATGTTTTAAAAAAATTTATAGATTAATTTTTATTTTATTTTTTTTTAACAAAGAGTAGTAGTTTGATTTTTTTTCTTTTTTAACATACAACTTTCAGACGACTTTTCATTAATTAACGAAGACTCGTCGTCGATAACAAATTATTAGTTCTGTCAAGGTTCAGATTTGCTCGAGAAAGTTATAGCCCTTCTTTTTTTTTTCTTTCTTCTTTTTTTCTTTTTTTTTTTCCTTTACGACTTGTTTGTTTAGTTTTGTTTCTGTAACTCTATTTAAGAGATATTTGATTATTAATTTTGGTGTGATTTTTCTTTGGTGGAAATCTAATTTGGGGAATATTGTGAAGAAAATATTTTTTTATTTCTTTATTTTTATTTCAATGTATTATTCGATAGATAACTAATTCAATTATTTTTTTATTCATATCGTAGATCCTGTACTAAATTCAATTGGCATTTACAATTTTCACAGTTACAATTTTTTTTTAAATATAAAGGTCTCATTTGTAATTGTCGCTTTAAACCTCAAAACACATTGAACCGGCCCTGGTACTTGGTTTATGTCAACAAAGCCATGTGCTAACAGTTAAATACCTTTAATTAGGACTATGCTTTCTATTCTAACTAGGATTGCACTCATTCATGCATAGGAGAATATTACTAACTTTAATTACCAACAAAAGGGTGGAGCAAAGTAAGTAATAACTGGTCCTTGATAAAGGAAAATCCACTGATGTCTTGAGAGAAAAGTTAGGTAACTTAACTGTTAACCCATGTATGTTGCAAGTATATGGACGGTTGAAAGTTTGACATAGATTCATAGTTCACTTCCATTAGTCACGCAGACTGGAAAAATAAACATCACTATGTTTTATAGGGTTTTTAAACATCATTATGTCTCCCTCGATGACCGGCAAAACATGTAAGACCCACTCAACAAATAAGAGGGAAAAAGGGGAGACTCACGTATAGAACTCTACCAATCTTGTGACATTAAATTTTAAAATGGTTGAATTAAAATTTAATAATTTAAATTTCTTTAAGTATTTTTAAATTAAAAATATGTAGATAAATTTAAATTACTAAATTTTAATTTAATAATTTAAATTTAATATTTAAGTAATATCAAGAGAAATGATGACAGCTTCCCGAGTCCTTCAACAAAACAAAACAAGCTCCTTTGAGGATATGACCTACTCCTCAGTTGAAAAGTTAGATTGTTATGTTAGGGCTTGACATCATTCATTTTTCAGTAGTACGGCGTGGATGACAAAGTCTAGAGTTCTCAGATATCATTTGTCCAATCCAATCTCAGCGTGATGAGTTCTTTACACGTTTTGATGGCAAGTACAAAAAGCAATGAAATCTAGGAGGGCTTTAATGGACTTGGGGAGGAGAGAAGGCATTGATTGTCTCTGATAATTAAGAACCCTCTTTTCTCTCTCACACACTCTCTGTCTAAACTTTCCCTTTTGACTGAGTAATAATATTCTCTTTATGTAACTTCTTTGGCTTTTGTTTGGTTTTGTTATGGGCGTAGCAAAACCCTGAGTCAAGAGTACTTCCAAGCATCCTAACCTATATGTGTTGTTTTTGTCAATCTTTGGAAGATCATTGTCTCAGAATCGTGCCCTCCAAAAAAGGAAAAAGGAGGTGGCGATCAGATTCGGCAATTGGGGTTTTCCTTCAAGAAACCTCCTTATAAGGAAAAAAGTTCAGTGGATGGATTTGGAAATTATGCATTCCTTCAAGAAAACTCCCTCACCAAGTTTCCATAACAGTACTCATGAGATTCTGGGCTCTCTCTTTTCCAACTTCATTTTCATTTTTTTTATTCCAACTGCTGTAATAATATTCATTTTCATCTGGGTTGACTTTTTCTCTGGCAATATAAAGATCCAAAGGCTAATTAATGGACTTGATTTGAAAAATATTTTCTGTTTCTTTAAATAATGTTTTGTTATTTTTTATTTTTTTAGAGAAATAATTTTTAATTCAAAAAATTATTTTAATGAAAGTATATCTTAAATTTTATTTATAATGATTAGGCATACTACAAGTGTCACATTATTTTAGTCTTTTTTTTTTAATAAAAAATTTTAATTACGTTATCTTAGTAGGACGGAATGATAATTATTTTGTTAAAGAGAAGAGATAAATAATATACATACAACTCAGTTACGTTAAGTTTTTTCAATTAAATAGAGTTGGTTACGTAAATATTTCTTTTTGTATTGAATTCAATTAAAAATTATCTCTTATGTTAATTAAATCAAATCAAACAATGTGTTTATTTATTATATTTATTCACGTTAGCCTTTGATATACCATTCGCTTGCATTACTTATAATTTGGATGCTATCAATTCTTTTAATTGGTGCATTTATCGGTCTTCGTTTTGTACGCTATTATAAACTCATTTTTTCTTAATATATTTTTAGTTTATGCCACATTGGCAATCTTATGGACTCGATCATTCTTAATTCTATTTATTTTTATTTTACCAAACATCCATCTTAACATTCTTACTTTGATTACAATCAATTTTTAATAAATAATATATTATTAAAATAATTTATTTTGTTTAAAATTAAATTTAATTAATAGTAAAAATAATAATTTATGATTAAGATGATTTATTTTTTTAAATTAAATTTATACAAATCTTGTATCATCTGAAATCAAAAAATAAGTAATCTCAATATATATATATATATATATATGACTCATTTTTTTTAATATCTATCAAATTAAATTTTTGGAATATAAAAAATATAAAAGTTCAAATAAATTATAAATATATATATACTTTATGACACAATGTTGGAGTGCAAAATAATTAAGAAATATGCATCAAATTTGGTCTTAAGACTATTGAAAACATCTTTTCGAATTTCAAATTTCTGTTTTTTTTTTTTTTTTTTTTTTTTTTTTATAGACATGAAAAGAACATTATAATTTTTTTTTTGGTAAGTAACATTATAATTTTTCAATCCACGGTACTGCTCTAAATGATTAGAGAACATAGGGTTTGTATAGATTTCATCTAATAAATTGTAGTTTGCATTCTTAAATTTTTTGATTGATTTTTTAATTGTAACAATTAAGAATCTATTTTTTTTTTGAAAAATTATTAAATACGTTTTACTTTTAATTGCATATGCTCCAAGAAATTAACATTATTTATCATGAGAAAAAAATAAATTTATATAAAACAATCACCATAATTTGCTAATGAGAGAAATAAATAATGTTCCAACATGAGAGAGAGAGAGAGAGAGAGAGAGTTGCTAATAAGAGAAATAAATAATGTTCCAACATGAGAGAGAGAGAGAGAGAGAGATGGTTTTTTCTGATATCCTTCTGTCAATAGCTGCGTCAATTGAGGTCATCTGGAACAACCAACATGTATGATACAGAAAATTAGAACATGTGTTAATTTGTTGGCTCCTATCTCACATTGGTTTTCTCATAAAGGCAGAAGTCTTGTGAGGTTATAAATCCTATCCCACATTGGATTTCTCATAAAGGCAGAAGTCTTGTGAGGTTGTAAATCCTGTCCCACATCGGTTTTCTCATAAAGGCAGAGGGGGCCTTGTGAGGTTATAAATAGAGGGTCCTTTTTTTTGGAAAAGACACACCAGTCAAAGCTTTGGGTAGCAAGCTTGTACTCTAGTTATATTCCTATTTTGAGGTGAGAGTTGTAGTTTTGCTTGGGGAATTGCTTTGTGGGGTGTATTGGGGTATTGGGTGAGAGGAAATATTGTGTGATTGTAATATTATTCACATAGTGGATTTTCTTCTCTGAGTGCCCGTGGACGTAGGCAAATTGCCGAACCACGTAAATCTTGTGTTCTTCTATTGTGTGTTTTTCTTGTGTTCGTGTTTGCTATTATTTGCAGGGGTGTTGCCAGAAGGTGATCCAGGGTTTTGTAACAACAATTGGTATCAGAGCTCAGGTTGCATTGGTTTGTGGTGTGGATACGTACGAGTTTAAGGAAGTTCTGTCTAGGAGGTTGGGTTTTAAGTGGGACCAGTGTGACCCCTCCAATCTTTCTTGGGAACTTACTTAGTGGAAGTTCTGTCTAGGAGGTTGGGTTTTAAGTGGGACCAGTGTGACCCCTCCAATCTTTCCTAGGAACTTACTTAGTGGGTACTATTTACTTCAACGAGGCATAATGTCAGGAAGCTCTTCGTCTGCAAAGTTCGAAGTCAACAAGTTCAATGGAACGGGGAATTTTGGATTATGGCAGAGAAGGTTAAAGGATCTATTGGTGCAACAAGGAATGGCAAAAGCATTGGCGAAGACGAAGCCTGAAAAGATGGAAGAAGCAGATTGGCTTGAACTTCAGGAAAGGGCTGTGGCTACAATCAGATTGTGTCTGGATGATGACGTGATGCAGTATGTTATTGAGGAGAATTCGCCAGCAGAGGTATGGAAGAAACTCGAAGCGAGATACATGTCCAAGTCTCTTACGAACAAGCTCTATCTTAAGCGAAAGCTATATCGCTTGAAGATGGAGGAGGGCTCAGACCTGGAACAGCACATCAACGCGTTCAATCAAATCATTGGGGATTTGAAGAGGGTAGAAGTCAAGTTCAAGGATGAAGACAAGGCTCTCATGTTACTGCATTCACTACCAGATTCATCAATGTTTGAGAACTTGATCACAACCCTTACTTATGGTAAAGAGACTCTTGTATATAAGGAAATCACAACAGCCTTGTTAGATTTTCAACAAAGGCGGAAGCAAAGTGATGGGAATTCTCAAGGAGAAGGTCTGGTTGTGAAGGACAAGCAAGATAGAGGAAGGAGCAGACAAAGGGAATCGAATGGGAATAAAAATTCTCAGTTCAAGTCAAGAAAAAAGAAAAATCCTCAATGCTTCAAGTGCGGCAAGAAGGGCCACTACAAGCGAGATTGTCCAGAGTGGGGTAAGGATAAGGGCGGCGAGAATAAAGATGGTTCAAAGTCTGCAAATGTTGTAGAGAATGACTCGGAGAATGGCGACATGCTTTCAGTTTCATTAAGTTCAGATCATCTCATGGATTCTTGGATACTAGATTCGGCGTGTTCTTTTCACATGACGCCAAACAGGGCGTGGTTCGACACCTACAGGTTAGTAAATTCTGGTTCAGTTCTAATGGGTAACGATGCTTCATGCAAAGTTTTTGGGATTGGGAATATCAAAATCCGTATGTTTGATGGTGTGGTACGAACCTTATGTGATGTAAGACATATTCCTGATCTTAGGAAGAATCTTATTTCATTGGGTGCCTTAGATTCAAACGGATTCAGTTTTAAATCTGAGGGCGGAGCAATGAAAGTTTCAAAAGGGGTGATGGTGGTGATGAAAGGGCAAAAAGTTTCTAGGAATATCTATAGACTGTTAGGGAGTACAGTTGTAGGTGGAGTTGCCGCAGCAGAGTCTGATTCTGATAGCACAGTCTTGTGGCATATGCGGTTAGGGCACATGGGGGAACGTGGCATGTTAGAGCTACACAGGCGGAATTTGCTCAAAGGGATAAAGACTTGTAAGCTTGATTTTTGCAAGTATTGTGTTCTTGGAAAGCAGACCAAGGTGCAATTCAAGACAGCTACGCACAAGACAGAAGGCATTCTTGATTATGTCCATTCAGATGTTTGGGGGCCAGTGAGAGTTGCATCACGGCAGGGACATCAGTATTTCGTCACGTTTATTGATGACTTCTCCAGGAAAGTTTGAGTTTACTTCATGCAGCACAAGTCAGACGTGTTTGCCAAGTTCAAAGTGTGGAAAGCTGAAGTGGAGAACCAAACTGGGAGGAAGATAAAGTGTTTGAGGACAGATAACGGCACTGAGTACAAGGAGAAGAAGTTCATGCAATTTTGTGAGCAACAAGGAATAAAGAGATACTTCACAGTATGCAAGACACCGCAGCAGAATGGTGTAGCGGAAAGGATGAACCGAACAATTGCTGAGAGAGCAAGATGTCTCAGGTTGAATGCTGAGCTTACAAAGAACTTCTGGGCAGATGCAGTTAGTATGGCTTGCTTCTTAATCAATAGATCACCAAGGGTAACACTAGAAGGGAAAGTTGCAGAGAAAGTGTGGACAGGGAAGGAGGTTGACTACTCTGGGTTGAGAGTCTTTGGTTGTCCTGCATATATGCATGTTTCTAGTGATGAGCAGTCCAAGCTTGACCCAAAGTCGCGACAGTGTATCTGTCTCGGGTATGAGAAAGGGGTCAAGGGGTATAAACTCTGGGATCCTAAGGCAAACAAAGTGGTGATCAGCAGAGACGTGGTATTTGATGAAAAGTTCATGTTAAAGAGTACTCAGTCACAAGAAGAGTAGAAGCCAAAATGCAATGATTTTAGTAAGCAAGTGGTGCAGGTGGAGGTAGAGAATCAGGCTAAGGACATCTCTACTCAGAGTTTAGAGGCTCCTAGTTTGGAAGAGCAAGCTTCCAGTTCAAAGGAGCAACAGCACCAGAGTTTAGCTTCAGGGCGGACCAAACGCATTATCAAACCACCGACTAGGTATGGTTTTGAAGATTTAGTTTCTTATGCACTTGTTACCAGTAGTGGGGATCCAGTTACTTTTCAGGAGGCTATCAGCAGTCAGGAGAAGAGCAAATGGATGCAAGCTATGGTGGAGGAGATGAAGTCTCTACATAAGAACAATACATGGGAGTTGGTGGAGCTTCCAGAGGGAAAGCGGGCGATAGGATGCAAATGGGTGTACAAACGCAAGTAAGCTGCGTCAGAAAAAAAATGTGAAAGATTCAAGGCTCGCTTGGTAGCGAAAGGTTACTCACAAAGGAAAGGAATTGACTATGATGAGATTTTTTTCCCAGTGGTTAGACACACTTCTATCAGGGTGATGCTGGCCTTGGTAGCTCATTTTGACATGGAGTTGGAACAGATGGACGTAAAGACGGCGTTTCTTCATGGTGACATTAAAGAAGATCTTTACATGGAGCAGCCGGAGGGGTTTTCACAACCCGGGAAGGAGCAGTTAGTCTGCAAACTGACGAAGTCACTTTATGGGTTAAAGCAGTCTCCACGGCAGTGGTACAAGAAGTTTGACTCTTTCATGATTAGAATTGGCTACGTGCGATGTGAGTATGATTGTTGCATTTATGTGAAACGCCTTGATGATGGTTCTTTCATATATCTCCTATTGTATGTGGATGATATGTTGATTTCTGCAAAGAGTATCCTTGAAGTCAACAAGTTGAAGGCCTTGTTGAGCAAGGAATTTGAAATGAAGGATTTGGGCGCAGCCGAGAAGATTCTTGAAATGGAGATTCACAGGGACAGAAGCTCAGGGAGATTGTGGTTATCTCAGAAAGCTTATGTGGAGAAGGTGTTAAAGAGGTTTAGCATGGATAAAGCAAAACCGGTGAGCACACCTTTAGCGGGTCATTTTAGACTGTCTGCAAATCAGTGCCCGAAGTCCGAGGATGAGATCAGGGACATGGAGTCAGTTCCATATGCCAGTGCAGTTGGATGCCTTATGTATGCGATGGTTTGTACCAGACCAGATTTGGCACATGCGGTTAGTGTGGTGAGCAAGTTTATGGCTAATCCAGGGAGACAGCATTGGAGTGCAGTCAAGTGGATCTTCAGATACTTGCGGGGTACCACAAGGTATGGCATCATGTTCAGCAGACAACAAGAAGAGCTTTCAGTTGTAGGATATGTGGATGCAGACTATGCAGGGGACTTGGATAACAGGAGGTCGACTACTGGGTATGTCTTCACTCTGGCAGGAGGGCCTATTTGTTGGAGGTCCGTGGTTCAGTCTCTTGTTGCTCTTTCTACGACTGAAGTATAATACATGGCAGTGGCCGAGGCTGCCAAGGAAGCATTATGGGATGCTGGACTAGTTAAGGAGTTGGGTCTACAGCAAAGTGGAGTTGAGATTTACTGTGACAGTCAGAGTGCCATTCATTTGGCGAAGAACCAGGTGTATCACGTAAGAACCAAACACATAGATGTGAGGTTCCACAAGATTCGGAAGTTGGTGTTTTCAGGTGAACTAGTGCTAGAGAAAGTTCACACTTCTGACAACGCTGCAGACATGTTGACGAAGTCCCTCACAGTAGATAAGTTCAAACATTGTTTGAACTTGATTCATGTCTCCAGTTGCTAGATGAAAGACGACCCCAGCTTATGGGGTTCGCGGTGGAGTTACCAGTATTCAGTTTCCTAAGGGGTGAGCAGTCGCCAAGGTGGAGATTGTTAATTTGTTAGCTCCTATCTCACATTGATTTTCTCATAAAGGCAGAAGTCTTGTGAGGTTATAAATCCTATCCCACATTGGATTTCTCATAAAGGCAGAAGTCTTGTGAGGTTGTAAATCCTGTCCCACATCGGTTTTCTCATAAAGGCAGAGGGGGCCTTGTGAGGTTATAAATAGAGGGTCTTTTTTTTTGGAAAAGACACACCAGTCAAAGCTTTGGGTAGCAAGCTTGTACTCTAGTTATATTCCTCTTTTGAGGTGAGAGTTGTAGTTTTGCTTGGGGAATTGCTTTGTGGGGTGTATTGGGGTATTGGGTGAGAGGAAATATTGTGTGATTGTAATATTATTCACATAGTGAATTTTCTTCTCTGAGTGCCCGTGGACGTAGGCAAATTGCCGAACCACGTAAATCTTGTGTTCTTCTATTGTGTGTTTTTCTTGTGTTCGTGTTTGCTATTATTTGCAGGGGTGTTGCCAGAAGGTGATCCAGGGTTTTGTAACAACAACATGAACCCACTAAAACAGATCATGTGGAAGAACCATATTGAATTATTACAGATTTTTGCTTCCATAAAAAAGAAGCCAATCTCCGTGGAGGAATTTAACCCGGACAAGTTTGCATTCACAGTTTGATCAAGGAATGACTCTATCAATCCGCAAAACTCTGTTGGGTACGTATACCCTTTGTAGAATTGCTGGCCAATTGGGGAAAAATTTTAATCAATGGGTTAAAAGTCAAAAGGACACTTGACTGAAAGGTTCGAGCACTCTTAAAGCGCATTCTTTTCCAAGAATAATAAAAAATGAAAATATATACAGAAATACCTCTATAAATATGAAACAATCCATATAGAACCGAATTTGAAAACCCAGAAGGTAACACCTTTCGGTCCTTTCCGTCTGGTTAGATGTACGAAAGAAACTCCAATCCATTTGAAAGAAATGTAAGCAGTAATACTAACTTACCCGGCCAGTTTCATCATGCACCTGATACTTTGGCCAGCAATTCTTCTTCAAATTTGACACACCGAAAAGCTTTTTGTTGGATAAAATGAAATTTAGACACGTGGAGTGCCAAACAAATGGAGGTTTCAACGCGTGGCTCAATGCTAAATATTTATGTTTGTGACACGTGATCATGGACCGAACACGTTTATTGGTAACACGTGGCCTTGTACCGAACAGCTAATTGCCGACACGTGGGTTCCCCCAAGAGCATTACGGGGTGACGCTTGTCTTACAATCAAGACGCTAATGATCCCCCTAACATCTTAGTGTAAATGAATGATATGTTGCCATGTGACAGTAGCCAAAGATCTTGCAAGCTAGTTGGTTCAGCCCATCGATTGGCGACTAATAAATGTTAGGCGTGGGCCCCACAGCATTAACGTGAGTTCACAACCATAAGTGCACCATAGTTATGGCCGGACTATGCATTTCCTACTATAGAAGGAACTAAGTTAGTTCATCTAATTAAGAGTAGTTGACAGATGTGACAGGTAGACAGTTTGATAACTGGATTTCGGCTATATAACCGCATTCAGCTACTAAAAGCATTTAATGAAAGGTATGGGGTATTAAATGAGAAATGAAAAGCATTTAAAGCGGGAAAAGAAAGGATATATACGGAGGCCCGAATATAACCAAATCACAGGTATTATTATATCCATTATTTACATTACTATAAATAGGACATTCCATTTCACAATCAGGGAAGCTGACTATTGCCAACTTACTATGCTGTTAATTTCTTCTCTCAAAAAGTTCTTTTATAAGCTACTTTGCTGACTTGAGCAGTGGAGAGTTTTCCGGCCAGAGACCCTCACTCTGGCCATAACCTTTCTTTTGTCTTTGTTTGGCAGATTCACAATCGCATTACCAGTTGGCGTGGTCAGCAATTCCGGCGGTAAAATTTGTCGCCAAACACTTTTAAAGAATAAGATATAAGTATAATGGGCCAATAAGAAGATCACATTTATTCTTACAGGTCTCAAATAATGAGGAAAGTTTGCATGCCTATTCCATAGTTTTATGAGATTGTTCGCTCTATTTGTGCTACAAACTCAAACTTTTAGTTTCCAAAAAATTGCTAAAACACAAGATGTAGACATAATCGTTTTACCGAAACATAAATTTTCACACAGTTTGTTTCCACATGTCACAAATGATGAAGTGATCATTTTCAAGTAAAATTTCGCAACTATATGAGATCGTTTGCGCTACATATACTTAAAACTCAAAATTTGAGATGTCGAAAAATTTCTTAAAAAAAATAGTTAGGCATAACAGGTTCATCGAGACTTAAATTTTCAAGTCCTTTATTCCTACATGTAACTAATGATGACATGATAAAATTTCTCAAAAATAATAGTTAGGTGTAACAGGTTCACCAAGACTTAAATTCTTCAATCGTATATTCCTACCTATAACTAATGATGACGCAATCGACCCTATATGTCGAATATCGTAGTTACACAAGATCGTTTAATCTATATGTGTCTTGAATTAAAAATTTGAGATATCAAAAAATTTGTAAAAATGAGATTTAGATATAACCGGTTTATCGGGAGAAAGATTCTCAAGTTTTTTTTTTATTTTAATAGATAACAACTAATGAGACAATTCTGCATACCAAATTAAACGGCTAAATGAAATTGTTCGCTTTAATGTTCCCTGAACTCCAAATTTAAGGTATTAAAAAGTTTCTTAAAAATAAGTTTTAAGCATAACCGATTCACTGCAACTCAAATTCTCCAGTTATTTATTCCTACATGTTACAAATGATGAGATGTCCCTGCGTGTTAAATTTCAAAGTTTTATGAGATAGTTTGCTATATATATATATATCTTGAACTCAAAATTATTTGAGTTATCAAAAATTTTGTAAAAATAAGATTTAGGCATGATTAAGACTTAAATTCTCAAGTCATTCATTTTTACATGTTACAAATGAAAAGGCGATCCTATATGCTAAATTTCACAGTTATACGAGATTATTCGTTTTATGTGTAACCCAAACATAAAATTTGTGATATCAAAAAGTTTCTTAAAAATAAAATATTATAATCTGCAAGAGCCCTTTTGATCTTATCTTTCATCTCCAGATCGACCATTCCTGTGAAGTCGGAATTAAATTTGTAATCAATATACACATACATATCATATTATATATATATAGAGAGAGAGAGTCTGGTAACATGCTATACCATGTAGGATTTAATTTGCTCTACGGTTGTGACACGTAGCGCCTAATTATAATTATCTTGTGCCACGTAGGATTTAATTTGTATTACGGTTTTGACACGTGTATGGTTGTGACACGTGACACTTAATTATAATTATCTTATAAAGAAATTAGTGTTTTATATAATTACTACTTATTCACAAT
This sequence comes from Vitellaria paradoxa, assembly GCA_019916065.1. NCBI lineage: Eukaryota > Viridiplantae > Streptophyta > Magnoliopsida > Ericales > Sapotaceae > Vitellaria > Vitellaria paradoxa. Next base: position 4,510,071 of record CM034237.1, on the reverse strand, counting down.
TTTTAATTTTATTCAAACTAGAACACTAATGGATATCACTTTGTATTTTTATTTAATTTACATTTCTATTTATCATATAACTTCTTATTTTTATTGTTATTTTTATTTAAAACATATTCTTATTTTTTATTCTTTCTATATTTTAATAAATTATTATTTAAAATAATAAATATTATTATTGTTATTAAACAATAATGTAAAAAAATACTTACCTGTTAAATAAAGGTTTTAATAATAAATATTGTTATTATTATTAAAGAAAATAATGTAAACAAATTTTATTGTAAAAAAAATACATACCCTGTTAATTAGCTTGTTAAATAAAAATTTTAATTTATTAACATAAATTTATAGTTATAATTATCTTCATTTATAATTATATAATCTAAATAGAATTAGTATTATACATTATTACCACTTATTCACAATTTTATTTAAACTAAAATATTCATGGATATCACTTAATATTTTTATTTAATCGACACTTCTATTTAATTACCATATAGCTTATTATTTTAATTTTTTATAATTTAATAAATTATTATTAAAAATTAATAAATATAATAATAGTTATTATTATTAAATAAAATAATGTAAAAAAATAATTAACCTGTTAAATAATGCAAAAAAGTAATAACACTTCCTTTGTTATTTTTATAATTAGGTAAAATAAGTGATATATCTTAAATCAAATTGTAACATTGTTTATTAAAATTACATATATATATATATATATATTATTTATTGAAAATATCAAATAATATTAAAAATTACAAAATAAAATTGACAATGGATAAATCAATCCAATTGAAGCGCCACTTAAACTTTTATTGGATTTGGACTTTTAATTCGATAAAAATAGTATTTTAATCCGAATAAGATAAGACTTCAAAATAATATTCTAATTTAAATAAAATAGGACTTTTCTAAATGTAAAATCTATAAATAGATACGAAATTTTTTTTCTTTCAAACTTTTTTGGAGACTTTTTATTACAATAATTTTCTTTTCGGCTTTACGATTTGTTAGGAACGTACTTAAATTTTAATTTTTTAAAGTTTTTATGACTCTTCTGAATGTAAATCTATAAACAGATATAAAATCTTATTTTCTTTCAAATTTCTTGAAATTTTTTTATTATAATAATTTTCTCTTCGACTTATGAAATTTTAATTTTTTAAAGTTTTTACATGTAATTGATATATATTTTATAAATTTTTAAATATACTTGATATATATATATATATATATACATTGTAGTAGGAAGAGTAGAAATAATAATTGTAAAAATTATTTAATTATATAAATAAGTGTTGTTATCCTTCAACCTTTTTTATTTTTTTTTCTTTTTATTTATTAGAATTTGAATTTAATCGAATCAATATTCTTGATTATATCAATATTTTAATTTATTTTATATTCACTATTTGATTGAATTTGCATAAACAACAATATATATTACTTTTAAATATGTTTTTATAACTTAATTGTTTTAGCATATGATAATATCATCAATTTAATCATATAATATGATAAATCCATGCATCGCACGGGTCATATCACTAGTAAATAAATAAATACATAAACATAAAAAAGGAGCGATATCCAATGTTGCATTTTTTAGAATAATATAAACAAAAATTAATAAAATTCCAACTAATACAAGCTCCTAATCAAATTAAAAAAAAATTCTTGAAGAGCACTGCTTGAAAAAATAAATAAATAAATAAATAAATAAGCCAAATAATTTGTTGGATGAAATTGGTTGAAAAATAAAGCATTAAAAAAATGTAACAAAGAGATACAGATGTCACTCACCGACAGTAAAAAGCTTTTTTCCCTTAATACATATGTTAATAATACAATATAACTAAAAGACAAATATAAACTAGTGAAATTACTTAATTACGCAGTATTATAAAAAATTACTTTTTTGGCACTACTAAAAATATAAGTAGTTATAAGGAATTTAAAGGTATTATAGGAAGAAAAAAATGTTTCAAGAAAATTAATTTTCATGAATTTTAAAGTTTCATTATTAATCCTAGTGTTTGTTTTATAACAATATAGATCGATAGGATAGATATATTTGCAACTTCAATTTTGGGCTTTTATAGGCCATTTAATTGTCTTGGTCTAGGCTCATTGGGAAACCCCGGCCCGATAAAAAAAGAAAAATTTTAGATTGGGCTTTGACTGATCTGGGGATTTCCAATAAATTCATGTAGGCAATGTAACGCACTAAAGATCTCCACATCCCCTTATCACTAAAGCTCCAGTTTGGTGGAGATGAACGCACTGCCATTTTCCCTCGGTTCCTACACTCCCACAAAGCTCATCAGCTCATCCACCGTCTAGTCAGAAGCTTCATCCATCAAAATCCCAAGCCATAATTACGGCAAAACCTCCTTTCCTCCTCCTCTCCTTCTTCAACCAAATGAAAACCCAATCGTACTCAAAAGAACAGAAGCAATTGGTGCTATTGGCTTCTCCTGCGGCCTTCTTCATTTTCTTTTACAATCACAAACTCCTGCAGCAGTAGCAGCAGCAGTAGCAGCAGCAGCTGAAGCCACCCCATGTGAGCCAAATATAGCTCCTTCAGGGCTTGCCTATTGTGATAAAATTGTTGGGACTGGACCTGAGGCTGTCAAGGGACAATTGATTAAGGTAATTAACACTAGTACTCTTGCTAGTTTAAATGTGTTATACATACATACATACATATATATATATATATATATATATATATATTTTTAAAGGAGCTAAATGTCAACCCATTATGGTCTTGTTTGGAGTAAGAAAAAATAAGATAAATTGAGATAAAATGTGATTTAGAGTTGATTTCCGCACCTTTTTTTTTTATGAAAAGTAGCAAACTGTGGGAACGTTTTTTCAAATCCGTTCCCACAGATTCAAAAAAATTCACAAAAAATAGTGACAATGGTACTCGTTTGAAAGCTTTCGACATGAAAAATATGATTATAAAAAAATTTACACATTCAGTTAACCTACTTCCAGATTTTTTATTTTTTTAACGAAATATTAAAATTTTTTGAAATTCATAATGGTAGAAAAATTAGAAATAGAGGGGTTGTTAGAAATTTATAAAAATTTATAGAGGTTGTTTATGATGTCAAACGAGACCTATATATATATATATATATATATGAATTGTTCTATGAATGCAAATTCACAGGCACATTATGTTGGGAAATTGGAGGATGGGAAGGTGTTGGACAACCCCTACAATTAGGGGCGTACAAAATATTCGAATAACTAGAAAATCGAACCAATCTAATTAATTTGATTCGTGTTAGTTTAGATTTATACTGTTTTGGGTCGGTTTTGGGTTGATAAATTGAAAAACCATGGTTCCCGGATTAGTATATTTTGAACCCGAACCAACTCGAATCCGAACCGAAACCAAACTAAACCGAAAATACCCAAACCAACACAAAAATTTAATATATATAATTATATATTATATATTATATAATTTATAATATATAAAATAAAAGGAAATTGTATTTTTTTTTAGTGATATTAGGGGATTGTATTTTATTATGGATTGTACTAAATGTTGCCTTTTTTTTAAGTGATTTTATAGGATTGTATTTTATTTTGACTTGTACTAAATGTTGCCTTCTTTAATGGATCCGATCCAACCCGAAAATAGACCCGATCCAACCCAAAAATTATCTAAACCGAAAATGGACCCGAACCAACCCGAAATGATATAACCCGAAAATTGAACCGAACTAACCCAATTTTTTCGATTCGATTTAGTTTGGTTCCAATTTAAAATCAGTTCGATTTTAAGTCTAAATTTTAAAAATAAAAAAAAAATCGATTCGATTTGGAATTAAGTTCAAAACCAAACCAACCCGATTTATGCGCACCCCTAGCTACAATCGTGGGAAGCCTCTTACTTTCCGTGTTGGTGTGGGAGAGGTATATATGCGCATCCTTTCTTTGAAGCTGTAGTTGATAGTTTGAGAGTACAGATTTTTCTAATTTATATGCACGGTCTTTCAAATACTGGGAATTAATGTATGAATGGTCAAAAAGAATGAGGTTTTGCCCCCGATACTCCTGTGTTTAAGGGATGCGTAATTTTGATAAAGAGAGAGTATGTGGCTCCGTTTGGAGTTACATAAAATAAAATAAAATAAAATCTTATAAATTTTTACAAACATAAATTATAAGATAGTAAAATTTAAATTTTTTACTTATTACACAAATTACGAGATATTTATTTTTATAATTTTATTTTATTTTATACACTTTTATACAACTCTAAACACACCAATTTTAAAGAAAATATAGATATACAACTTGCTAAAATGCAGTAATAGAGGATTCATGTCTAGTGGACACACGTGTGAAAAAGAAGTGATGCATGACACGAATTATTTTGTAAATGGTATTCATTTAAAAATAATAATAACATTTTGAAAAAAATTGAAAAATTAAAAAAATAAAAAATATTATTCCTATAAACTAAAAAAATTCAAAATTTGAAATATACAAACTTTAATAAATGTCAAATCTACCAACTTGTAGTAAAAATTTATGAATTTAAAATTTTAAAATTTTGATTCATCAAAATAAAATTTTAAGTCCCAATTGATACGAATTCAAGTATCTCTTTTAAATTTTTTATAAGTAAAATTTGGATTTTAAAATTATGTTCCCATCATCTAAGTAATATGTATATGTGATTAATATATGGGAAGAGTGAGAGAAAAAAATAATCCTGATCATTTAACAAATTCAATAATTAAAAATATCTCAAATTCAAAATTTTATATTTCTTCATTATATAAATGACATAGAATGTAAAAGTGTATGCTACAGTTTTTAAAATATTAATTTAAAATCTTTTAAAATTTAAATATATTTTTTTAAAGTAATAAACGATAATTTTGCTACTAGTTATAAGTTTCTTGTAATTAATGACATTTAATTTTTGGATTAATAAACTATTACTATATGGAGCTAGTTTGCTCTTTTTTTTTTAAATAACTTAAATTGATTTTTTAATTTATTTTTTGTAAATGATAAGTGAAAAGATAATTTAAAATTTACAAGAAAGATGTAAAGGGAAGTTTGTGACGAATTTTAATTGATTTTCACTAGTTAATATAATAATAAAATCTTAAAATTCAATCATTAATTTAAAGAAAATAAGATAGTGCTATTTCAAAATTATTTAATTATTAAACTACTTTATCTTATGAATGGTTAGTCGTGGTCTTGATAACTTTTTGAGTATCCATTTAGAGTGTTAAATTTGACAAAAAATTTTAATTCTTTTAAAAAATGTCAAATGTTTTTGAACTTTCTCTACACTTTGCACACAAAGTTTGGTGTGCAAAGTTTCTAACTGTAAAAATGTCTAATTTTTTCAATTTTTTTAGTTGTTACTAATTTTCTTTAACTTTTACTAATATTTTTTTAATCTTAACAAAATTTTTCCAATTTTCTCTATTTTTTTTTTACATTTTTGGAGGAATAGACCAAACACTAAACAATCAAAAATTACCTACATTTTATTTATTTATTTATTTTTTATCAAAATTTAGCACTTCCAACCAGCACTAAATTAACATATTAAATTTTAGATATATTATCGAAACAACAAATAGTTACAGCAAATTATATTAAATGATTATAAATAATATATATATATATATATTATCTAGATGATAGGAATATAATTTTAAAATTAAATTTTTACTTATAAAAAATTTAAAAGAGATGCCCGAATTCATATCAATTGGGACTTAAAATTTTATTTTGATGAATCAAAATTTTAAAATTTTAAATTCATAAATTTTTACTTCAAATTGATAAATTTGAAATTTAATAAAGTTTGCATATTTCAAATTTTGATTTTTTCAGTTTATAAGAATGATATTTTTATATTTTATATTTTTTAAATTTTTGAAATTTTTTTCAAAGTATTATTAGTGTATATTAGTACTATTTGGAGTTAAACAAAAAAAATATAAAATTCTATAAATTCTTAAAAATATGAATTACGAGACTGTAAAATTTAAATTTTTTACTCGCTGCACAAAGTACAAGGCACTAATTTTATAAATTTATACAACTTCAAACACAACTATTATTTTTAAATGAATACAATTTACAATATAGTTCTTGTCACGCGTCACTGCTTTTTCATACGTGTATGCACTAGACGTGGATCCTCGATTACTATATTTTAGCAAGTTGTATACCTGCATTTTCTCTAAAATACCCTTTCTGTTTGTCAAAATTACGCATCCGTTAAACACAAGAGCATTAGTAGCCGAAGGGCATGAAGGGTAACAACATAAAAGAGTTAAAAGAGGCGTTGTGGAGAGAGAGGAGAATTGGGCAGGGTGTCGTCGGCGACAATGACGACCGGCTTTAATCGCTGTCGGTGTCGTCAGTTCAAAATGCGAAATGCTGGGTATAATCGCCCCCACTGGCAGCACCCAAGTTTTGCAATTAGTCCCAACCGAAATACTGTATAATTTGTACATATATTAAGGTAAAAAAGGCATAGTGAAAATTACAGAACGAACGGGTTCTTCTTTTACCCGGCTCCAGAGGACGTATTTACAATGTTCCTTAAAATTATCAAGAGCCAAATGGGACAGATATGAGTCCATATATTGCTTGAAAGAGTCGGGGAAATCTTCTTTTTCATCTGTTTTTTGGTAAATTGCCTTCTTTTTCTCGAAATTGTCAGGCAAATCTTCTCTCGTACGTTTTCTTTTATAAGGTTTTGTCTTTGCTATATCCTTCTGTTCTTCGCCTTCGCCAACCGAATCACCGTCGCTCACCATCACCGGAGAAGGCACATCCAGTCCAAATATTTCTAAGATGTCGGCCGAAACTGAACAATCCATCATTCTCTCCCTTATTCGTATTCAAGTCAATCGTTCCGCTCTTGAATAAAAAGCTTCCAAGTCTGTTATCGCTGAAGAGGTTCGGAAGTTCAGTCCAATTGCTTACGAGGTTCAATGGTTCATCACTATTGCCCTCGGGTTCAACGGGTTCATTTCAATCCGCAAACGAGGCTTTTTACCCGGTTGCCCTTGCACCAAGTGTGGTCCCAGCGTAAATAGAGTTCAATTAGGGATGTGATAGAATAAAATTAGTGATATCAATGAGAAATATTACACGAAGGGTACAACATAGACTCGTTAAAAATTTGTTGAGAAGTTACTTTTGCTTATTTGGTTACAAAACAATTTTTAGTTTATTTTTATATAAGTTTTTTTCATTTTATATAATTTTTTCAATTAAAGTTCTATTTTTTTTATGATATCATATCGCTTTTAAGTATGTTAATCGTATTCTTAAAGAAAAGAAAAAATCTATCTCTATCTAGATAAAAGTTAGAAAAAATAATAAAAGTCAATTTTTTTGTTATTTTTTTTTTCAAAATGAATAACTTTTACTTAAATAAACACGAATTATTCGGGTTTTTTTTTTTGGTTACAAATGCGATTAACACGCTACAACTTCTTAAAAAATTATATTTTAATAAAAAAGTGACATGTGATGAAACCTGATTAGAAAAAATTAAAAACTTTTCAAAATTTTTAAATTTTTTTAGAGCTTTAAACATATAATTATTAAAAATAAATCTAGGTCAAAATCAACTAAAAACACAAGTATCTAAATCAAATATTAGGTCAAACTAATGCAATAATGTAATAGAAAGATCATAGTAGCTAGTATGTACTAGTGAATGGTTGGAAGTCGAATTTGTTTGAACCAAGATATGGATTGAGACAAGGGGATCTTTTATTTCCATATTTATTTATTTTATGTATTGAGACCATTTCTGCTTATAATAAAATGTGTAAAGGAGCTTCTGTTAGTAGGCATGGACCAAAGGTATCTCACTTAGTTTTTGTAGCTAATAGTTTATTATTTCATGAGTTTGATTTATCAATGATTCTTTATTTAAAATAGATTTTCAATGCATATTGTCATTAGATTGGTCAAGTTATTAATGTTAACAAGTCTGAAATAGTGCTGTCATTGTCTAAGTTTGAAAATTGTGGATAACTAGGGGAAGTATTTGAGTGCCTTGGTGGATTTCAGTTTGTCTAAAACTGTCCTGTTTAATAATCTACATCAGAAAGTACTGGCAAAAATTCGGCGATGGAAAGTCTTTTTACTTTCTTTTGGTGCCAGAGCTGGTTTAATAAAGCATTACTTAAAAGATATTCTAATTCATGTTATGTTAGTTATCAAAATTCCCAAAAAATGTGGTGGAAAATATTAGGGGTGAAATGATATCTTTTTTGTGAAAAAGGAAAGATAATAGAGGAATTTGCTAGAAGAAATGGTTAGATTTATGCAAGCCTCGGCAATAGGGTGGGTTGAGTTTTAGAGATTTGGAGCATTTTAATCAAGATATGTTGGCAAAAATAGCATGGACGATCGTTAAAGAACCTAACACGTTACTGTCTAATTTTTTAGGAACAAGCATTGTTAAAACAATGATTTTTTAAAGGTAAGGGAAATGTAAAATACATCATAGGAAAAATATTTTATGGGGAAGAGAATTATTGAGGAAGGGCTTATTTTGTAAAATTGGCTCTGAGATGAACGTGAATGCTTTTAAATGTCAGTGGATCCTAGAATTTGAGAATCCATATATAAAAGGAAATATACAAGTTCGTGGGATGACATGAATTTTTTCAATTTTGACTATAGTTATTGGAGGACTCCCTATTAAGATTTTTTTTTTAGGCTAAATAATTAAGGCAATTCAAAGCATTCATGTTCCCCTGGGTCATATTAAAGATGGATGGTTATGACAAGGAATGAAAACAGGGGAATTTTCACAAGTCAACCTATTTTTGCAGTATTCTGCTTGACTTGAAGGAGGTGGTTAATCTAAATGAAGAAGTGTTAAACAGTACAAATTGTGGGGTTAATAAATTATGGGAAAAGTTATGGAAAGTGAAAATTCTAGCTAAATGGAAGTTTTTCCTTTGGAAAGTACTTTATTATATGCTACCAATTAGAGAGAACTTGTACAGGAGGGGAATTAAGGTTAAGAATAGTTGTCTATAGTGTGGTAAGGCAGCAGTGTCACGCCTCTAACCTCATAGTTTAGCGCGGATAGTATGAGAATATGTGAACTAAATAAAATAATTAAAAACTTGCACCAAGGTCAAGCCAAATAAATAATAATAATCAGATCATCTAACATTGTCTATCATTCCCATTTTAAATAATAGATATGACATCATAATATTAAAATCCATTGTCGCACCCCAGTGGCACAATCCAAATATTACACAACCATAATAATATTGTCGTAATACAATCTCCAAATATAAATAAGTCTAGGACTCACACTCCAAGTTACACAAATAGAAGTACAGTAATCCATAAAATAACATAAAATAAAATATTAGGTCATAACCATTGGTTTTAGCTTAACTCCGGTGACCATTCCCTGACCTCGCGGGATCATCTGTAATAAGGAAGGGGTGAGCACCACTGCCCAATAGATAGGACTGTGTAATTGTGCACGAGTATACAATAAGCAAACATATAATATAGCTCGCAATAATCTCAACAAAGTATAATATAACAATACACATATGATGCAATGACTAATAAGTTCTCTAATCTTCATTTACCCCAACCTTATCTTGGGACGGGTGACACTTAAAGCACACGAGACTATTAATCGCACCGTTTATGCTTACGTCAGATGTCAGTCTCAATATATATTACGAGTGGGGAATCGAGTTATAACCTCCAGAGGTGTAAGACTTAGGAGAACCGAGTTATACCCCTTGTCCCTTCTCCTAAGGAGCCGAATTACACTTCTGGTCAGACATCTGCTTATCTCAAGTTAGGTTTAGCTGTAGTCCGAAGAAATTCTCATAATACTAATATCTCATGATCAATGTTCCAACTCCAATGACTAATTTTAGTCATATATATTGACTGGGGATTATCTGGTATTTTTCAAAAGCTTATTTTAACATTTTTCTAAAAAGTAGGGATTCTGTCTATATACATGACCCATATTTTGACACATTAACAATATTAATATGATGCTCTCGGCCAATCAATGATCGTAATAACAAACCAGATGATGCAATTCTAGCCGCATACACATGATAAACTCAATCATATAATATCAACGATAACATCTCAATATTGTAACAGAAGCATGCTATGCTTAAGCATCCATAATAACATTTTATATTCTCAAGATGTGTATAATCACAACATATATCTATTATATATGATATATCATCCAAACGAGTCAAAAAGACATTAAATCAGGCTGAATAGAGCTTCCGCGAGATAGGTGCTCGAAGGGCGTAGAAAGAACACTTAAAGTCTAAGCCACGCGTGAAGACCACTCTAAGTTGCAGGAAGATACCGAGAACATTTCTACAGGTCACAAGTCGCGCGAGAAAGACGCTCCTGCGACTGGTGATCTATAGCGCAGATCCGAGCTGTTACGAGCTCAATTCGGTACTTAAAATCACCAAATCTAAGCATCTCAAGCCCAGAAATGGAACCACAATCTACAACAGTGTATATCTCAAGATTACACAACAAAACTAAAGAATGAACAATATTTAATATGCATATATGAACCCCTAAACATTTATATACACATATAATGAACTTCATATGTGGAATTATCACAATTTAGAAACAGAGGCAATACCTATATTGTGATAGTATCTAATTATCACTATTCAATCCTATGACTACCAATATTTCAATTACTTCTCAATAGAAAATTCTAAGTATTTAAGTTTTTATCTCCAATTTTGAGGATTTTTAAAAAATTACTCATATATCAAATTTAGACAATTTAATTAAACGTCTAAAATATTTTTAACTATATCTAGTATAATATATAAAATATTTAGAGTCAAATCCAACCTTTACTAGATCAATTTACCCAAACATAAAATGTTGCCTAGAACTAAGACAAATTCAGGACAATAGATTTCTAAATTCATACAAAATTATATACAGGTGCTTTTCAGTTTATTCAAAATCTAAGATGTTTCAAATTAACTTTACTTCTGTAAATATAAAACTAGCAATCCATTTATAGAATTAATTAATACAGATTTAAAAAAAATCAATCAATTATTATTGTCTAAGACCTTAAAAAAAGCCATCTTAAATATTTTTATAAAACTATATATTTGTTCAATTTGGATGAGTAAAAATCCTAAGAACTCTTAAACATGTCTAGTTTTACATATAAAAAAATTTTGAAAAATTAAAATATATTTCCAAGTTAACCAATTTAAATAAAAACCAAATAGTTATCTGTGCAGAAAGCAAAACAGCTCACCCTATTTCCAAAAATCATAATTTCCTCATCTCTTATCTTATTTCAATTTGTGACCCATCCAAATAAACCTTATAAAGTCTAGTTTCTAACAAAAGTAACCTCATTCAAATTAAAGAAACACAAAATTAAATAAGAACATAAAGGATTTAGTGCAATATATCTGAAAATATCTAAAACTGAGGCAATAAGGACTCATGTATATAATTAATACACATCATTCCTAGGTACAATAAATCACTTTTAAGCATATAAAAATTCATATCACTTAAAATTTCATATTTAAACATAAAGAATGATAGCCATCACTCTAACTCAAAACTAAAATAGCAAGAAAATGAATATCGTGAAGAGAGGGTGCTTCCAAGGGGTAGACGATGATTTAGAGACTGTTTGAAGTGTCAAAAAAACAAAGCTTAACAAAAGTGAATTTTTTGAAATTGAGAGTGTAAAAGATTATTTTGAAAATTGGTTAGATGTTTGTAGAACTTTTGAATTTTTTTGGAGTTTTTTTAAGTTGGTTGGAGCTCCAAATAGTCTTAATTAGAGTTTTCTATCAAAATCTCATCTTCCTTTCTCATTGTTGAACTCTTTATACTTTATTCTCACATAACCAAGTGAAGTTGTGGAAGAGTTGAGGCAAAAAATAAAAAATAAAAAATGTAAGCCTTTATTTACAGGTTTACTAAGGCTTAAATATTTTTTATTTATATTTAAAAATATTTATTTTATTATTTTTTATTTTTAGTCTTTTTTGGGAATAAAAATAAAAAATATATTTAGTATTGTAATTTTATTTATAGCAATTAACTTTATCTTGATAAGATATCTATTTTTGACAAAATATTTATTTTCTATAAATTTATATATTTTGTAAATACACATAGCAAATGTAGAAAAAGCCTCCAAATTAAGAAAAGTAATATACCAGGTATTAACGCTCCTTTTTAGTGCTACTCTTCACCTGAAATAACAACAGTGGAGAGTTTTATAGATTGGTGGATTATACTTTATTAAATGATATTTACAATCTAAAAGAAGTTTTTTCACTCCAATATTGAGTGAATATTTTTTATTTTTTTAAATTATTTCTCGTATAATATATAAACCTAAAAGCAATTAAAATGACATTCACATCATATAAGTTATTTTTTCAAAATATTGTTGCGATTTCAAGAAAGCATAAATCTCAATAATTCTATTGATAAAGCATGCATGATGAACAAAAATCTCTCAATCTCAAAATTTTACTACGATATGTAGTCACGACCCTACCTACACATAGATAAGAAAAACTATTGTAATGTGATTATTAGGATTGGATGCTTGAAAGCCACGATTCTAAAGTGCTCTTATGAGTGGTTAGCTTAGTTCAGTTTCTTAATTAAACAATATGATTATGATTTTAAAATATTTTAAATCGATAATGTTGACCCAAGATTTATAAATTTAGTTTTATAATTGATTTTGAGGATAATAAATAGTGAATTAAATTTTCACAATTAATTTTCAAATAGATATTGTATAAAATATTATAATTCATTTTATTTTAATAGATCCAAGATAATATATTTAGAAGAGATTGATATTATTTTTTAAGTATTTTTATAAAATTTGGATGACAAAATAAAAGAATTTCAAAGTTGGGAGTAATAGAAATTAAAGGAAAATGATGACTTGAACTAGAAAGCTAACTTGGATGAACAGAAAAATTAGACACATATTAATATATGGATGATATCTAAAGATTTAACGGTTCAATTTGCATGAAATTTTAACATAGTACACTAGACTTCCATATCTACAACTTTCTTAGAGAGAAATTTTTATGGATCTAAACAGAAGTTGTCCAAAAAGGAGTTAGAAGATCGGTCTTGGCAGAAGAAGTTTTAATTCTAAATTGTGGAGCTAATCTTGGTTTTTGAGACATAACTCATGATTTACAACTTTAAAAGTTCTAAATTTTGGTGTGGTAAAAAAAGACTTATAAAGCTACAACATTTATAGTTTAAGTTTTTTCTAATTCCAAAATTATCATGGTGAAATAGAAGCTTAAACTAGAAACAAAGATTTAGAATGTCAGAAAAGCTATCAAAAGCTGGTCTTGGTTTAGAAGTCATATCTGACGATTTAACCGTTGGATGAAGTTCAAATTTTGACATATGATAGTTGACTTATATATTTACAAAGTCTTTACTCTGAGACAAAGTTAGATATGAATGTTATGAAGGTGAAAAACGATCACAAATATATCTCATAAAATCTGAATCTGAAAAAAAGTATTGGAAGCAAGAAAATTCAAAAGTTTTCAAAAGCAAAAGTGTTTGTTCACTTAGTAACAGCCATTTGAAGATTTTTGCTTATAAATAGAGCCTCAAATTTAGATTCAAGAGCATGAAGAAGGCAAGAAAGAAGTGCTTGCAAAGACATACAAGAAAGTCCATAACTTTCCAAACATAGAGTGATTTCTTCCCATACTTATATTTTATCTTTTATATTCAACTTGTGAGAATTTCTTTTTTTAATTTGATTGAGTTTTAAACTTATCATTATTATTGTAAGAAAGAAAATCTATAGCCCTCTTGATTTACGGGAGCTGGGTGAGCTCTTGTTGGTTTTGGTTCAATTGTTGGAACCAAGACAAATGATATTCTTTGAAAGAGACTTGTGAAGTGATTTGGGGATAGAATCACTTGGAAATGTTTTCTAGCACCTTTGGAAGCTAGTGTAACAAACTCTTCAAAGAATAGTGGAGAAATCTCAAGGAATGCCTTGAGAAGTGGATGTATACAACATTAAAGCCAAACTACTATAAATTGATTGTCTTTGCTTCTCATCTCTTCTTTTTATATTTCTTGCTAATTGTAGTGCTCACTCTTCATCCACAAATCTTGAATTTTTTTTTTTTAAGTTCATTCCATATTTGATTATCTTTTTTATCTTGATATATTTATTTTAGGGATTGAAATTTTTATTTGCAAATTTTTTTTAAGTAACCCTATTCACCCCCTTTAGTATTGCTATTTAGGACAACAATTGGTATCAAAGCAAGGGCTCTTATTTTTTACTTAACCATCTACAAATTAAGATCATGGCAACCTCTTTTGTTGCCTCCACTTTTAAAGGCCAATCGACCCACCGACCTCATTTTTTCAGTGGAACAAATTATAATTATTGAAAAACTAGAATGAGAATCTATGTTCAAGCCATTGATTATAGAATGAGAATCTATGTTCAAGTCATGGAAAGTTATATCTAATGGATCATATGTTCCTTCTAAAACCGTAAATAATAAGATTGTTCCTAATGATAAGAGTGAATAAACCGAAGTCGATGAAACTAAAGTCTAGTTAAATGCCAAAGCTATGAACATGTTATATTGTGTACTTGATCCTAATAAGTTTAATAAAATTTCTACATGTGAAACCGCTAAGGAACTTTGGGATAAATTAGAAGTCACTCATGAAAGTACTAATCAAGTTAAAGAATCTAAAATTAGTATACTTGTTCATGATTATGAATTGTTTAAAATGAAACTTGATGAGTCTAATTCAGAAATATTTACTAGATTTACCAATATTATAAGTAGTTTGAAATGTCTTGGAAAAATCTATATTGACGTTGAAATGGTGAGAAAATTTCTTTGGTCTTTGCCAAAAGGGTGGGAACCAAAGGTGACGGCCATTCAGAAAGCTAAAGATTTCACAGGATTGAGCCTAGATGAACTCTTGGGTTCCCTTATGACCTATGAGATTACTTTAAAAGTTAACGAGAAAGAAGACTGCAAAAGGAAGAAAGGAATTGCTTTCAAGTCTACATTTATTGATAAAAGTGTTGATGAATCAAATGATAAAAGTGATGAAGACATTGCTATGATCACTAGAAAATTCAAGAGATACATTAACAAAAAAAAAAAAAAAAAAAACAAAGTGGAAGAAAATTTCATAAGAAGGAGACAATCAAAGGAAACTCAAGTAAGAAATATATTATCATTTTCTATGAATGCAAAAAGCCCGGCTATATCAAGCCTAAATGTCTTTAACTCAAAAAGAGTTATAAAAAGGACAAAAAGAATGCAATGGTGGCAACTTGAGGAGATAACGATGATAGTTCCTCTGATAATAAGTTACATGGAGAAGAAATTGCAAACATTTGTTTTATAGCTCTAGAATAAGAGAATAAGGTATGCGAATCTTCTAATCAATTTACTTATGATGGACCTTTAAATGCTTTTGAAGATTTACATCATGAACTTAAGAAAATTGTTTTAAAGAATGTTTCTCTAAAAAAGATAGTCTCTTCTCTTTCTCAAGAAAATGATGCCTTAAAGAAACAAAATGAATTTTTGAAAAAGGAGCTTGAAACTAAAACCTCGACTCCAAATGAGTTTCAAAACAGAAATGAAACCTTAAAAAATCAAATAGAGGATTTAACAAAATCTTTTGCAAAATTTGTTAAAGCAAGTGAAAACTTAGATATGATTCTTGGTAGACAAAGATGTGTTTTTAATAATGATGGAATTGGTTTCAACCTTTCTAAAAAGCAAAAATTTCATAAGGATTTATTTTGGAAAGCAACATCTTCTAGTAGTCATCATTCTACTTGTCATTATTGTAATAATATAGGACATATTATTCATTTATGCCCTTATAGGAGAACGACTTATGGTGGACCCAAAATGATGTGGGTTACAAAGAAGAAAAGGAATTTAAATGATGATATGTCTAACCTTCAAGGACCCAAGAAAATTTGGGTACCAGAAGTCAATGGTTGATTTTCTTTTGTAGGTGTGCTTGAAATTTAAATCAAAAAGTGAAAAATGGTTCCTTGATAATGCTTGCTCAAGACATATGACGGGAGATGAAACTATAAGGATTTGTCACTTTTAGAGACAATAGCAAAAGAAAAATTATCTGTATAAGTAATATCAATAAATCTCCATTCCCTACCATCGAAAATGTATTATTAGCTGAAAGTTTAAAATATAATTTGCTTACTATTAGTTAATTATATGATAAAGATAATCGTGTTATATCTGATCATTCCCATTACATCATAGAGAACATTAAAGACTATAAGACATTATTTGCAGGGCATAGACATGAAAATGTTTATGTTGTTAATTTAAATGATTTATCCTTGAATGATGTCAAATGTTTTTCGACAATGAGTGATAATATCTTTGGAAGAGATTGATATTATTTTTCAAGCATTTTTACAAATTTTGGATGAAGAAATAAAAGAATTTCAAAGTTGGGAGTAACAGAAATCAAGGGAAGATGATGACTTGAACTATAAAACTAACTCGGATGAACAGAGAAATCAAGCATATGTTAGTATATAGATCATATCTAAAGATCTAATGGTTCAATCTACATAAAATTTTAATATAGTAAACTAGACTTCCATGTCTACAACTTTCTCGGAGAGATATTTTTGTGGATCTAAAAGGAAGTTGTCCAAAAAGGGGATGGAAGATCAGTCTTGGTAGAAGAAGTTTTAATTCTGAATTGTGGAGCTAATCTTAGTTTTTGAGACATAACTCATAATCTACAACTTTAAAAATTCTAATTTTGGGTGTGTTAAAAGACGACTTATAAAGCTACAACTTTCGTAGTTTAAGTTTTTTCGAATTCTAAAAATATTATGGTGAAACAGAAGCTTAAACTCGAAATACAGATTTAGAATGTTTGAAAAAGCTATCAGAAGCTGATCTCGGTTCAGAAGTTATATCTGACGATCTATCCGTTAGATGAAGCTTAAATTTTGACATGTGATAGCTGATTTATATATCCATAAAGTCTTTACTCTAAGACAACATCAGATATGAATGTTATGAGAGTGAAAAATGATCACAAATGTATCTCATAAAATCTGAATTTGAAAGATGGCATTAGAAGCAAGGAAATTCAAAAGTTTTCAAGGGCAAAAGTGTTTTTCCACTTAGTAACAGCCATTTGGAGAATTTTGCTTATAAATAAAGTCTCAAACTCAGATTCAAGGGCATAAAAAAGATAAAAAAGAAGTGCTTACAAAGAGATACAAGAAAGTCCATAACTTTGCAAACATATAGTAATTTCTTCCCACACTTGTACTTCATCTTTCATATTCAACTTGTGAGATTTTTTTTTTTTAACTTGATTGAGTTTTAAACCCATCATTATTATTGTAAGAAAGATAAATCTATAACCTTCTTGATTTGCAAGAGTTAGGTGGGTTCTTGTTGGTTTTGATTCAAGTGTTGAAACCAAGAAAGAGAATATTGTTTGAATGAGACTTGTGAAGTGATTTGAGGATAGAATCATTTGGTGTAAGTGATTTAAGGATAGAATCACTTGGAAATGTTTTCTAGCACCTTTGGAAGCTAGTGTAACAAGCTTTTTAAAGAATAGTAGAGAAATCTCAAGGAATGCCTTGGGATTGGGAAGTGGACGTAAACAACATTAAAGTCGAACCACGATAAATCAATTGTGTTTACTTCTCTTTCGTTCTCTTTATATTTATTGTTAATGCTAGCACTCACTTTTCATTCACAAATATTGAATATTTTTTTTATTAAGTGCATTTCATATTTGATTATCTTCTTCATCTTGGTATATTTATTTTAAGAGTTGAAATTTTTATTTGCAAAATTTTTTTAAGCAACCTTATTTACCCTCTCTAGTGTTGCTATTTAAGACAACAATTGGTATTAGAGTAAATTATATTTTGAACCCTTGCACTCTACACTTAGGTTTGGTTTAGGAAGGAAAGTGGTTGGCTTATTTTTAACTAGCTAAAAATAAACTAGTTATTTTTATATTTGGGAAGGAAAAAAAGATGGTTTTTTTTAGGTGAATTATTAGTTTTTGTTAATTGAATATTTTTGCCCTTAAAAGTTTAAAAAAAGATTAAAATGTTAGAGGGTAAATTTGGTCGGCTATTAGATAGTAGCCATTGTAGCAGTTACTAGCTTGGGTTGCCAAACCAAGCCATAATCTCACTTAAAAGACATACACTGCTCAATTAGAGTTTTTACAAAACTCTATAAAGACTCCGTTTGGAGTGACCAAAAATTTTAAAAAATTGTGAAAAATACTAAAAAATTCTAAAAGTTAATTACTTTTTATCTCACTGCATAAATTACAAATCCATAACTTATCTCACTTTATCTCATTCTATCTCATTTTTGTCACTTCAAATGCACCCAAAATTTTATAAATATCTATAAAATTTAAATTTTCAATCACTGCACAAATTACGAGAACGTAACTTTTATAAATTTATATTAATTTTTACAACTATAAACACTCTTGAGCTCCTTGTACACTTCTAATTAGTGTGCGTTTAGAGTGATTAAAAAGTGAGATAAAGTGAGTTACGTTGTAAGTTTGTAATTCGTGCAGTGAGATAAAAAGTAAATAATTTTTAAAGATTTTCAGAAGTTTACAGCAAATTAGACAGAACCTTAATTTGTTATAACGTGGAACATATAAATTTTCATTTGAAGTTTTTTCATTGTAAAAATGTAAAATCACACATTTTCTTTGAATTTTAAATGAAAAAAACACTTTAAATCATGGTTAGAATTAAAATGTGTAAATTTTAAAGTGGGAAGGAGGTAAAATATAAAAGTATAAAGTATAATTTATTCAATTTAGGGCATACTCTTGTGGGTCTCGGTAGATACGGACAACCAGGCAGTAAACCACAAGCAGAATGCAGAACTTTGGTTGCATATACTCTCCAGTTATAAATTGTTGTACGATGAGTTGATTGAGAATGCTTAAAGTAAGGTCGGCGACATAATTCTGGATGAATTCATTTGCGATCCCTCCAATGGAACGCGAACGATCTCTTAGGAAGTTCAAGATGCCCCGCAGAGTAGGAGTATTCGTTACCTGTGACAGAATGATTCCACCATCATCAAAAGGTTGCAGTAATTTTCGCACATGATTTGTTTAAATTAATGATTTTAATTTATTCAAAATAAGTTTGGCTGAACTTACAAATATTATTTGATTAAATTTATAAGTCTTGATTAAATTAAGACTGTTGATTTAAGCAAATTATTGTAGCATTGCTCATAAAAAAACGCAAAAATTATAATTTTTACTGATTTTGTTAACTTTTACTGTATTTGGTAATTAAAAAAATTCATTTTTTTACCAGATTTGATTAAAAAATGCTAATATTTATATTTTTAATAAAAATAAATAATTAAAATAAATTATTCACCAAAATTTTCACATATCCAAAATTATTGATTTGATAAGAGCTAACATCTATGCTTTTCATAAAATTAGTAATTTTGGAAAAAAATAAATAAAAATAAAAAAAATACATTTATTAACACTTGGCCAATCACTTATTAAATGCTAACATAACAAGATAGGTAATAATGTTTCCTATTTTTTTCTTACAGTGTTCAAGTACGAGATAAGATATTATTATGTTGAAATATTTATTATCTATTAATGAGTGTCCTTTGTCTAATTTATAAAAAAAAAAATTTATTTACCAAAAATTTTCAGATTCCAAATCCGATCCCATTCATGGAATCAAATCTATCCGATCCGATCTAAATATATCCGACAGATCTGCAAATTAAAAAGCCGATCAATTGGAGGATTGAAGTTGAGATACAACTTTAAAGTTGTATTTTCAAACCTCTTCTTACATAAGTTAATCTAAGAATTAAATGAACTTTAGCAAAAATTTGTACTTCAACTAAAACAGAATAACAGAAAATTATTCGCTTAATCTTTCATGGATACAAATATATCCGACATATTATATAAAATCGTTCCGATCCAGATATATCCGACATAAATTAAAAAAAAAAAAAAAGAATTCAAATTTACCTGTGGGGCAGCATCGACGGTAGCTGGTATTAGATCCGTGATCTGCAGGCCAAGTGCCCCCGCCCCAGGTCCGTTTGGTACCTGCAACAGTTCAAAACCCGGAAATCAATCACATGGCTTAGGCATCAGAGAAACGGTGTTCGTTACCTGAGACGGCGGCCCGGGCTCGATGTTCTCTCTTACAGCCCCTTCCGACATCACTTAACAGATAGATCGGAGGTGAATCGCCGGAAAACTCTTTTGGCCACCGGAAAACTCTTTTGGCCTGTCGGGGGGTTCGCGAGAATATATAGGGGTTCAGAACCGGTTCAGTTGGACCTTTGAACCGGTGATCCGGTCCATATGGGGCTCTATTTAGCCGTGGTTGAAAAGTTGCTATTGCCTGATCAAAATTTGCCGTAAAAAAAGTTAAATTAATTAGAATTTTTTAGGTAAACATCCCTCCGACTATTTCTTTTTTTTTTTTATTTGCCCCTCAAACTATTACACACACATATTATATTCTTGAACTATTTAATTCCGTTTTATTTGGTCAAAATATTAATTCCATCTATTAAAGTTAACATATGAAGGTAGTGTTCGGATTAAACAATACGAAATTAGACAGTTTGAAAATGTAATAGATAGGTACGTTTGATAGTTTGAAAACTAAATAGAAAAAAGAGGGATAGTTTGAGAAATATTTTCATAAAAAACTCATTCTTTTATAAATATTTTCAATTTTAACCCCTTTATTCATTTCTCTTTGGCATCATATTAAAATGAATAATTTTATTTGAATATTTTGTTAAACTAAAATCATTTTTAATAAATAATATATTATTATAATAATTTATTTTATTAAAATTAAAATAAAAAATTATGATTAAAATGATTTTTTATTCAACTAAAATTATTGTTTAAAAAATAATAATTACATATTAAAATATTTATTTTTATTGAAATTAAATTAATTGTAAATAAAATAATTTATTTTATTAGATTATAATTATGTTTTATTGAATAATAATTAAATATTAAAATAACTTATTTTAATAAAATTAAAATTAATGATAATTACATATTAAAACAGTTTATTTATTAAATTAATATTACTGTTAAAATAATAGTATATTATTAAAATAATTTATTTTATTAAAATAAAATTTTAATAAGTAATAATTACCTCTTAAAATTATTTATTTTATTAAAATATTTTTATTACATCGAATTAATTTTAATAAATAAAACATTAATTTATTAGTAAATTATGTTATTTATTAATATAATTTATTAGAATTAATAATTATTAAAAAATAACATATAATATTAAATTAAATAGTTTAAATATACTTTATTAAATTTAGTTAATTTTATAAAAATAATAAAATCAAATATTTTATTAAAATAAAAATAATTATCGTAAACAAAATTATATTACCAAATATGAATTTATTTTTATTTCAGAAAAAAATAATAACTGAGAATAAAAAATAAAAACAAAAATTATTGAAGATAAACGAAAAAATTCATAAATATTACAAATGAATCTTAAATTTAACGTGGGTTTTATGAAAATATTTTTCAAACTATCTCTTTTATTTTTATTTCATTATCAAACTATTAAACGTATTTATTACATTCTTTAACTATGTAATTCCGTTAAAATTAACGGATGAAGTTAGTGTTCAAACCAAATAAAACTGAATTAGAGAGTTTAAAGATGTAATAGGTACGTTTGATAGTTTGAGGATCAAATAAAAAAAAGAGATAGTTTGAAAAAATATTTTCATAAAAAAAGCTCAATTAATTATGAGAATTTATTTTTATGTTGAATTAATTAATAAGTTAATTAATTAAAACTTTTGAAGAGACCCGGCGAAATCCTGTAGAAGTCATCTCGACCTTTTTTTTTTTTATTTTGAAAGGTAAAGTTTTTTTTTTTTTTTTTTATAAGAGGTGGAGAAAACTTGAACTCGAGTCATGAGCGATAGAAGAGACTTGAATTTTAATCACTGAATTATAAGCCACGCTCAAATCATCTCGACTTTACTTTAACTTAGTTCGGAAGTAATTTGCTAACCAAATCTTCCGCTCCGATTCGTGGGGACGTCGGTCGGCCGCCCTTTTTGACATTAAACAGATTCCCATTTTCGCTACAAGTTTATTTATAAGGGTAATTTGTGTTTTAACACTATTTTTTATTTGACTACTTATAGTTTCAAATAAGAAATTTAATCCGTCGTTACACTTACTAATTTTTTTTCAAGTTAATATTATAAACGGTAATTAAAATAATCTTCTTCCAAATAATTCAAATTTTTAATCAATCACATGAAAAAAAAAAACCATCAAAAGTTTTTATTTTATTTTATTTTATTTTTTTATCATTTCTGTCCCTCCCAGCTATTCGAAGATAGGCTTGTTTGGGGACTAAGAAAACCTGCTTCAAAATCATTGATTCCCAAATATGTTTTTAAATTTGGAAAATGTGTTTGGTTAATCTTTTCAGTTTTCAGAAACTTATTTTGGAAACAAAAATAATATAACTGTGTTCGGTCGAATATTTTTGAAAACTAAAAACAAAAAAATTATTACTTCTCATTTGAAAATCATATATTCAAATAAATATTTCATGTACTCGTTCACACACACACACATATTATAATATTATTAAAAGTTATTTAATTAATATTTATAAATATATTATACATTACATAGGTTAATCACAAATATAAAATGTGAAATATATTATTTTTACTATCGTTCAATTAAAAGGATTTGACTTATTGTTATCTAGTTTATCTACTATAATAAATTATCTAATTTATCCAATACAATAAATTAAGTTAATTATCAAATATAATAAATTATTTTTTATCATCCAATTTTTTATAATTAATTATTTTTGATAGTTAAAGAAAATTTATCTAATTAGTTATATAAACTTATCAAATACAATAAATTACCTAATAAAATAAACCAATTATTGTTTAATTATAAAACAATAAATTAATAATTATAAAATATTTTTCATGTTAGGATCAATCTGTTGAAGAGAGGAGTGGGAGTGCTTGGTGACTACTCCAAGAGGTTCTATCAGGGAGTGTTTGATGTGACAATTGCACTGTGATTTGGATCGATTTTAAGGCAAAGGATTCACTAAAAAATAATATTTCCACTAATTCATATTGTAACTATGTTTATAACGATGGATATTGTAATATCTTGATTTTTTCTTTTTAGGTTGTATAATTAAATTAATTTTTATTTTATATTTAAAATTTTTAATTGTGTTAATTTGGTATTATTTGAAAATTTATGTACTCTTAATCTAATTTAATTAATAATTTAACTAAGTTATTAATTATAAATTTAATTTAGTGGTGGTATTAATTTGTAAATTAAATGGGAGTTAGTGTGATAAAAATGCATTTATATACATACATACATATATATATATATATATATATGGATGGAGGTGGCTTGGCTACGTGCCAAGGAAAGAAAACCCAAAGAAAAAAAACAAAATAAAATGAAATTTGAGAGACAACAAAAGGGGCCAAAGATTTTGACCCAATTATATATATATATATATATATATATATATATATATATGTATGTATGTGCCGTGTGAGTGGGTTACGGGTTTAAAAAAAAAAAAGGGAGTCAAAAGGGGTAGTCGATGGGGCGGTGGAAGGCTTTAATGCCTAGCCACCTTTATATACCTACAGGCTATGTGGATGTATAATTGGAGAAAACGGTGAAAAGTGGAGAGAGAAGAAAAATAGTAAGGAATGAGGAAAGGAGAGAATAATTAGAGATTTTGACCATATTATTAAGGTAAGTTATTTTTATTTTGTTAATTTAAAATTTATTCTGTAGAAAGTTAGGTAAATTAGATATGTTATAAATGAAGTAATTGTTTTATATTTATTAAGTGTCTATTAAAAAATATTTTTGATTGGGTTTATATTTTGACTGTTGAACTTTTGATTTGTAAAATTTTGTTAAAAATTAAGACCTGAGGATAATCAGTAATAACCACTCCAATAATTTGATTTTTCTCAGAATATCTGCTGTTCAGGTGAGTGTATTAAACTTAAAGGTAAAAAGTAATAAATGTGAATTAATAAATTTTATCTCATTAATATTAATTATTTATGATAAGAGAAATTGATGGTTGTGAATTTTGTTAACGAAAATTTGACATTATCAATATTTTTATGTGAAGAATTATTTGTGTAGTATATTAATGGTGAAATAAAAATATTTATAAAGTAATAATTGTGAATTAATTATTTTATAGTAATTAGTGAATTGGGATTATCGGTAAGGAAATAATATTTATATTTGAGAAGTTATTTTTATGTAAATATTAATTTTTTACGTAGTATTTGGGTTGATGATAAAGTGAATTGGAATTATTTGTGGAGAAATAATATTTATATCTGAGAAATTATTTATATGTAAATTAATTATTTACGTGGTATTTGGGTTGATGATAAAGTGGTAATCATTTATGAAGTAAGCTGCGTGGATAAACACAAATAATAATATTAGTTATTTATGTAATAATTGTATTAATAGTTAAGTAATAATAAAGATGATTTTTATTTGAGACAGAATTTGCCAAAAATATTTAATGATTATTTAGCAGAGAAATTATTTGTGAGGAAAAAAAAATACTATCTATGAATTAATTAAGTGATGGTAACTTACGATTCTTTTTGAAGTCGTAAGTGTGAGCGCTGTTATTTTAATGTGAGGAATAATTTGTCAGAATGAGAAGATTATAAATTATTTAAGTTAATGTTAAATTATAACTATTCAGGGAATGATAATTCGTATAATTTGATATTTCTCTTATGCAAGGAGTTATAAATTAAGTGTGTTGATGGTGATTCATGATTACTTATGAATATTAGGGTGTGACTTGATATTTTGAAATTATACATTATTTGTGAATTAATTGTGGTGATGTTGAGGTGTGATTATTTATAGTTTGTTGAATGTGAAGTGATATTTTTATTGAGAAATACAACAATAATAAATTATAATAATAAAAATTGTAAATATTATTGCATAGCATAGATTGTGTGCATTACACGTGCATTGAGGCCAAATGGGGCTGAGGTCAGATGGGACCAATGATGAGGCCAGATGGGGCCTAGCCAGATAGGGCTAATGGGACATGTTAAAATAAAGCCACTGTCCAAAATTGAGCGCTCAACTCATAGACTATATGGGGCCAAATGTGTGTATAATAACATTTAAATCATTCATCATATATACATATCATGATAGTGCCAGATGGGGCACGTGGCCATCATGATGCATGGAGAAAATTTGATATAACGATGTGATGAGGTTGATGATTGACACATGGTACTTATGATATGGTGACATATTGCTAGATGGGGCATAATATGATGCTACGAGTTGATAAAGGAATCGTGTTGTTAATGATGTGATGTGATGTTGCTATCATTGTTAAATTTAATTCTCGATTATTTGTGAGACTACTGGTTGTGTAATTGATTATGGATGCATGTCATGAGCCAGTCAATTAGGGAGAAATGTGAAAATGAGTTTTGATGGATATGTGATGAGAATGGAAGTAATGCTAGATTATATAACAAAAACATAATAAAAGTGTGAATAATTTATTATCTTTTATTTTAAGTATATCACTTCCACTGAGTGTGTGACATTTACACCTAAATTTAAAATTTTTCAGATTGAGGTAGGCGTGGCTGCATGTGCTGGAAAGGAACCCAAGTTGTTGATTTCTCCATTTCAATTCTAGTCTTGTGAAAAATAAATATAGAATGACAATTTGTGAGATGTTATATTGAAGGATTTATGAACATCCACTCCTATTGAAGGGACTAAATATATATCCTAAAATAGGAGTGTGACAAATATGTAACACAATCAATAAGCCAATCCCATTACCAGGCCTGTTTATACAATTGCACGCAAGCCATTGTTCTCTTTTCTCTTCCTCTCTTTTTTCTTTTTTTTTTTTTTCTGTTTTTTTCTTGCGGCTTGTCCTTACCTTTGCCAGCTCATTGGGCTAGATATTTGGGCCTCAAGCCCCAACAATCTCCCCTTCCAGTCAATGGCTGACATACTCTATCTTGGTTATTTGGAGTAGATCACCATTCCGACGATCAAACGACATACCTCAAGCTTCTCCATTGATAATACTTTTGTCAACATATCGGAACCATTATGGTCTGTGTGAATTTTTTCAAGTTCTAACAATTTTTTCATTTAGGATATCTTTAATCCAATGATATCTCACATCGATATGTTTTGATCTTACATGGAAAGTAAGGTTCTTACCAAGGTGGATAGCACTTTGACTATCACAATATAACACATATCTATCTTGCTTGAAACTAAGCTCTCTAGTAAACTTTCTCTTCCACGGTAGCTCTTTACAAGCTTTAGTTGCCACAATAAACTCTGCTTCTGTAGTAGAAAGTGCAACACATTTCTACAATATTAATTGCCAGGCTACAGCTCCACCTGTAAAAGTAATTAAGTAACTAGAAGTAGACTTTCAAGTATCCACATCTCCTGCCATATCCGCATCTGTATAGCCAATTACCAACGACTTGTCATTTCCAATACCAAGTCTCAAACTCGAAGTACCTCGAAGATATCTCATAATCCACTTAACAACACCCCAGTGCTCCCTTCCAGGATTGAACAAGAATCGACTGACAACACCAACGGCATGAGCTATGTCTGGTCTTGTACACACCGTTGCATACATCAAACTATCTACTGTTGAGGCATATGGAACCCTTTCCATGCTATTCTTCTTCGCATTTGTAGAATGACACTACTCAATGCTTAAGTTAAAGTGGCTAGCAAGAGGAGAACTAACCGTTTTAGCCTTGTTCATATTGACCCTTTGAAATACTTTTTCAATATACTTTTTTGTGACATACAACTTCTTTGCATCTCTCTTACAATGAATTCTAATGCTAAGAATTTGTTTTGCTGGCCCTAATTCTTTCATATCAAAGGCTTTGCTCAATTTCATCTTCAACCCATCAATCCTTGCAACATTTTTGTCTACAATCAATATGTCATCAACATAGAGCAACAAGATAATAAAATCATTATTGGAGAATTTTTGACCAAACACACAATAGTCAGAAGTTGCTTTCTTGAAGCCTTAATCCCCCATAACAGATTCAAACTTCTTATGCCATTGTCTTAGTGTCTATTTTAACCTATATAGACTTTTTTTTTTAGTTTGCACACATAATCCTCTTTTCTTTAACACTGAAACCCTTCGGATGTTCCATGTTGATTTCTTCCTCCCTGTTTTCACATCATGCCGTTTTCATATCCATCTGCTCAATCTCTAAATCAAAACTAGCTGTTAAACCAAGCACAACATGAATGGATGACATTTTTATAACTGGAAAAAAAAAATCTCATTAAAATTAATACCTCTTTGTTGATTGAATTCCTTGATATCCAACCTTGCTTTGTATGAGGTTAGGTTATGATAACGAAGTTATCCATTAGACGATCCAAACGCGAGCCCGGGTACCTGAACTTGACACCGGTGTGGTGCTTGCCAAAGAAACTCCGATGCCAAAAGTTAGCTTTTCCGGTACAGTAGTTAGGCAGAGTTATAGCAAAAGTAAGATGATGTATATGTACTTGATTTTCCAAAGGGTGGTGTATATATATATATATATATATAGAGGCTTGATACCTGTATGGGCGTGATACATGTAAGGCTCACGTAATCGTAACTCTTTTCCAATAGCATTGCGCCATGTGTGTTACGAGAATCCTAACGCGAGTCTTATAATTAGTTATTGAAACTGTTATGCGGCAGAGAGCCAATAAGCAGCACCTTTATAGGCGTAAATCACGGGATATGTTAGAAAATAGTTATAGGGGTGGTCGTTCGGATTGACTGATCCTCAAAGTAAGTCTCGACTGACCACTCACAAGGGCTCAATTGGGTTAAACCCGCCTGACCGCATAGAAGAACTCAATCGGGCATATGATCGGTCGGATCGGGCATCTGGGAGCTATTTGGACATATCCTATCAGGTTATAAGCTCATCATGCTTTATTTTGTAAAGCCATTTATCTTTAAGGTTCTCTTTCGCTTAGGTAATTTTACTAGCTCAAATGTGTGACTGTCATGCAATGCTCGCATCTCATCCTACATTGCCTCAAGCCACTTTTTTTTCTATTCATCTTCTGTAGCTTTTGTAAAAATATATTAGTTAATAACACAGTATTTTGTAGAATACCAAGTGGAAGGTTGTCTATATCTGGTGGACCTCCTTTTGTATAGGGAAAAAAATTAATAAAATTAAGAAAAGAAAGTTAAGGAACATAGTTCCCATATTAAAGCATATATCAAGGAACAAATTATGGAGGGATATTATGGAAAAGGGTTCGCAAGTGTCAGCTAGGCTTTCTATGGTAAAGGGTTGATAGAAAATCATGTAGAAGTGACCAGGGAAGATATATGGTGGTTGCCTAGATGCCAAAGATCCATAGTCACCAATTCTTCCAGTGTCCTATTACTTCTTCATTCACTGAGATATCAATGGGTTTAGTGCAGAAGATAGCCTAAATTACTGTGGTACTATTTCCTTTTACTTGCTATTTCAATTCCGTTGGAAGAAACAACTGGGATTACATTATCTCTAATAATAATAACAACAACAACAGCAGCAGCAGCAAAGGCATTTTCCCTGTGTTTGGTTGAAATATCTGCTAGCATCACTGCAAGGAGCAGAGAATGTACGCTTAAAAGGTAGTTAACCATCTTTAGGGTTCAATTGTCCTCTTTGTAGTTTCTTGCCTTAGGCACTTGAGGTGTTTTTATAATTTTACTCTCATCCTTCTCCTCTACTGCCATGGTTTTGATTCTAATTGGTTAGGCCCAAGGTTAATTTCTTTCATGCGCACACGGACAGACCGAGAGGAAAGAGAGACAGTTGTTGCCAATGGTTTGAAAAGTTACACAAACAAACTATTGATTTTATTTTTTTCTTATTATAATTAAATTTTTGTCCTCATTGTTTTTTATATTTTTGTTCTTCTATACATTAAAATTTTAATTTGTTCTCATTGATTATAAATCTTTGATCCGCTTGGAAAGAGTATGGTACTCTTTGCTTTGCTCTTTTAAAAGTAATAAGACAAGTAGCATTGATTATAAATCTTTGATCTGCCTGAAAGGGGTATGCTACTTTTTGCTCTGCTCTTTTAGAAGTAATAAGACAAGTATCAATTTTATAATTGTTCCTAATTTCTATTTTAATGCATCTCATCCTATTTCTAGCTAAGCATTAGTGATAAAGGTGAACTTTCTTCTACCTCTTGCATAGATTGACTTCCTACCTCCCTCGAGGCCGACTTAGAGCTAAAAGCTGTGGCTGAAATCAAAAGCTTTGGCATTTCAAGTTCCTTTTTAACCCCCTCAACTTAGAGCAAAAGCTGTGGTCGAAATCAAATGCTTTGGCATTTCAAGTTCCTTTTTTATCCTTCATATTGGTTGGACACCGAAAGATGCCAATTCCACCTTCTTTCATTGTGAGGGTTCCATCTATCCTCTCTATCATGTAAAGATGTAATATTATAGTTTGGGAAACACATTTTTTTAATAATCTTTTTTGTAACTTTTTATCTTCACTTTCCTGACTTTTATTTTTATGTTTGTTTTTACTTTAAGTGCTTTTAGATATGTTGCCATATTAAAAAAAAAACAAACCTAAAATATAAAATGCTAAAAAAGGCTAACTACTTTGTTTGGATTATGATTTGTATAAATCTCGCCTTAATTTCATTACTTTTTGACTCATTTATGGCCTCTTACATCATATGCCTTGGTCAGTTTGTAGGAGAAGCCTTCACTAATGGATGAAAACCCCAAGCTGACTTAATTAATTGGAGTGGATCATCTAAAGTCAGCTTACAGAGTTCACGAGTAGACTCAAAATTTAAACTTGTTTAAACTTGAATAAAGTATTTAAAAATAAAATGGATTGTATTATAAAAATTTAGGGCTAAAAAAAAAATTTAAAAGGAAAGTGAACCAAGTTGCAAAAATTTAGAGTAAGCTAAATTTAAAAAAAAAAATTAAACTAAAAGAATTTATTTTGACGGGTTAGGCTACCCGGACTAAAACTAGTGTTGTTTCTTTTGTTTTTTGTTTTATCTTTGTAATTCTAATATATTTCATTGTATTTTTATAGAAATATTAGAATTATTATTTCACTAGTATTTCAATTCAATTTCTAAAAATTAAAAAACAAAAATTTTAATTTCTATATGGTAGAAAAGAAATAATATTTTAATCCTCGGTCATTATGCAAAATTTCCCATATCTGACATGTGAATTGCTAGGTCCATCATAAAGATGTGACACACCAAAAATTCCTACCTATATTATTGAAAAGGAAAACGAAAAGGCAGCAGTCAGGAAGCCAATTAGACACTGATCTTCTCTCAAAATTATATGCACGCTTTCAAGCCCATTTTGCGAGGAGGGACATGCAGCCCGCCCCAAGAAGAAGTGAGAGATTGGCACCAACTTGCAGTTTGGGGTTGCCTTGCATTCTTGGGTTCATGAAATCAGCAGCGAGAAGGTCCACCAGCGCCATGTAAATCAAGATCCCGGCGGAGGCGGAGTTGAAAACGCCCTCCACAATCAGAGCGGTTGGGCTATTTTCATTGTATACGTTTGAGATTCCGAAGCCGATTGCGATTCCAATCGGTGTGGTCAGGGAGAAGAAAATCGCCATCACTGTCGTCGCTCGACCTCGAAATTTCGCCTGCACAAAGTAGGAAGGTGGCGTTCGTATTTATGAATTCGAAATCAAAGTATTTGACTACTTTTTTTTTTTTTTTTATTTAAATGAAGTAAGGAAACTACCATATTAATTTTTATTTTATCTGCTGTACCGAGTATTATTGTTTGATGCATTGCATCCAAATATATGGATGAACTAGTAAATGGAGCACATGCACGTAGAAGCACATATTATTTAAAAGAAGTATAGAAAGTAATTAATCAGTATTAATTTTTAATTTATCTGTTGTACCAAATATTATTCTTTGATGTATTGCATTCATATATATATATATATAGATGAACTAGGAAAGGATGCACATGCACCTGAAAGCACATATTTATTTAAAATAAGTATGGAAAGTAAAGAATTACAAGTAATTTTTGTTTTATTTACTATACCAAATATTATTGTTTGATGTGTTGCATTCAAATATATAAATGAACTGGTAAAGGGAGCACATGCATGTGAAAGTGCGTGAAAGCACATATTTATTTAAAAGAAGTATAAAAGGTAGAGAATAAGTATTAATTTTTTTTTATCTGTTGTACCAGATATTATTGTTTGATACGTTGCGTTCATATATTTAGTTGAACTAGCAAAGAGAGTACATATACACCTGTAAATACGTGTACACTTCGTTTAATTTTAATATTTTTAATATAAATATTTAATTTGAAATATGAACAAATAATTTATAATTACTGACTTTTTATCAAATTGATATTTGTAAAAACATATTAAATTTAAGTGTTATATATAAATTTGTAAGTAATAATAAAAAACAAAAAATAAGTAATCATTTTATATTTGAAAAAAAAGTTTGATTTTTATTTTTTTAACAAAAAATAATATTATTAAGGATAATATGCTAGTGGCATTTATCAGTTTGTTCTTTTTATTTATTCGTTGTTAATTTTGAAACACTTTTTTCTTAAATTCAAATTATTGTTTTAAATTTGAAAGTTAATGACTAAAACACACAATCACAAGAAAAAAAAATTTTTGTTATATTAAGGGTCAGTTTGGTATCCCTAAAAAACTCCAAAAATTACTATAAATCTCCAATAATTCTTATACCTCTAATTGAGAATTATACCTCTAATTTTTTGCTATCACTAATTTCAAAAAATTTTAATATTTCGCTAAAAAAATAAAAAATCTGAAAGTAGGTTAACCGAATGTGTAAATTTTTTATACAATCATATTTTTCGTGTTAAAAGTTTTCAAACGGGTACCATTGTCGCTATTTTTTGTAAATTTTTTGAATTCGTGGAAACGAATTTGGAAAATCGTTCCTACAGTTTGCTACTTTTCAAAAAAAAAGCACCAAAATTAATCCCAAACTACATTTTATCTCAATTTATCTTTTTTTTTTCTTATTCCAAACAGGGCCTAAGAGTATGTAAATTTAGTAAGATATCATATATAAATAATTGAATATAGGTTGTAAAATTTTTTAGTCGCAATCAGTAATTAAATGTACTAACATCAAATTATAATAGTTAAAATTTATATACTTTCGAAAAAGTTTTGTTAAGTTCTTATCTTTTATTAAAAAATAAATAAATTAGAACTTTTCTTTATCTTAGTATTTTTTATCTTAAAAATAAAAAAATAATAATGAAATATTGTTAAAATTGAATCATTTAATGAAAAGTGTAATAAAGAAAATGGGCAAATGTAGCCAAGTTATATACTTACGATTCAAAAGGAAAATGTAAATAATTTATTAAAAATTAGTACCTATATGGAATAACAAAACTTTTAATTACTCAAACCCTAGCGTTAGAATTTCCATTCAGAACTAAAATTGAATAATTGAAAATAAAGTTGAAAAAGTTGAAAGAAAATATTTTAAAACATTGAATAACTCAATTGAAATGTTGTATAAAAAAGTTTATATGAAAAGATGAAAGATTTTCAAATAAGGAGTTAGATAGTTTTGGGATACAACTCAATTTATTTGAAAAGAGGATAAATTTTTTTTATCTGTTTTTTGTTTTTTTTTTGTTTTTATAATACTCTCATTACTTTTCATATTAGTAGATATAAGAAGATTTGCTTCGATATGGTTGTTGGTTATTTGATTCTATACATGCTTTGTGCGCCCTTTTTATTGTGCTGGTGCATGCATGGAAAAATTCCCAAATAACTCGCCCCAACCATCCAAGTCTTTTGGGACCACCAGCTGGTGATCAAAATTTGTTCCCACCACTCCATTATACGAAAGTGAAGAGTTCCAATTCGATGGTCCAAAGCCCCATTGCCACAAATGGAGAGTAATAATATTATATGTATATACACACATATAGCTAGTCTTGTTGGAGACATTAAAAATTTATGACAGAATTACACAGTGCATTAGAGTGTATAGAAATTGGTATAAATTGATAAAAATTATTAAATATTAAAATTTTATGAAAATTTGTAGAGTTTTATTGTTGTCCGATGGGAGCCAAAGTCACTGACTCATTTTGCACCAAAAAACTTTGGAGGAAGCTAATACCTGAGAAATGCAGCCACCGAGACCCATGCCCTCAAACAGCTGATGGAAAGTCAATGCTACTACAAGAGGCTTGATTGTCTTCGGACTTTCAGAAGCACCCAAAGAAATTCCAATTATTACCGAATGAACCAAAATCCCCAACTCCAACACCTGCTCGCCAATCATTCACGAAATAAATTAAAATTAATGAGTAATCCCTGTTTCATAAACTTTTGCCTAGCACGTACGGCTTTATTATAAGCTGATCATTCCAAAGAAAATAATTAAATATAATATATATGCGTATGTAATTTTATACAAGTTAAAACGAGTAATTATATTTAATCTTCTTATATTTTATTATAAATTTCACTTCATGATCTGTCTTTTAAATCTGTCTTACTTTATTCTATTAGATGAACAAGTAATATTTTATTTTATGTTTTTAAATAAAAACTGACAAAATAAATAAAGTAAAATTAATTTAAATGTAGATGGCCTAAATCCTGATTATTTAAGTCGTAAATCATGAATTAAATTGAGATTGGTAATAAAATAGTATAATTTACTCGACCTAAAAAATTTTAGGAAGTGAGTCAGTTTTCCGTGATCATAGTTGGTGTTAAAATTTTTTTGTTACCATTATTATATAATAAGAATCCCACCTTTGCATCATTCTCATATACGTATATATACGTATATGTATATTTGTAAAATTAAGATGACTTCAATCTATTACAAATTTTAAGAAAAAAAGGGGGGTGGGGAGAAAAAGAAAGAAGGGAAACAGAGTAATCGTAAGTTCCACATGCAAAACAGAGGAAACAGAACACCTATCAATTTATTAAAAAAAAAAAAGCAGAGTCACCCATTAACCAATCAATCATACATATTACATACCTGTGATATAACACGACGGCGAAGGAGATCCGGCGAAGCTGGAACTTCCGGCAGCTCCAAAGCCGAGCCATGAGCATGGCCATGGGTGGCGTGCGTATGAACATGGACATGACCTGCATGCTCACCGCCGCCCGTCTCTTCGTCGCCAACCACTGGCTTCGGCATCACGAAATGAGATCTGTTGTAGTAGCTGGTAGCGAAAGAATCGACCATCATCGTCCCCATAGCCGATAACATGGCCACGAGCCCAGTGAACGGAAAATTCCCCCAGGGGCTGTTGCTGCCGAGGCAGGGGCTGGTCAAGCTCTCGAATGCGTCGGGGAGAATGTGGACGAATCCAGTAGCGAGGATGACGCCGGCGGCGACTGCCTTGATGATGAAGAAGGAGTCGTTCTCCGGCTGGAAAGCCGGGACGATCTTGCCCAGCGTTGGGAGAGAGACTCCGATCGCGCCGAAGATGAGGATTGAGGCTACTGCAATTAGTTTGTATTTGAGAGCCTCGGTTTTGTTTCGCTCTTCAGCTTCCGACTCGCACGTGCACTCTGCGTGTATTTGCATAGGAAGAAGAAGAAGAAGAAATAGGACAGAGCAGAAGGAGGAGATGGTAGACCCATTCATTTCTACTTTTGAAAGAGATAGAGAGAGAGAGAGATGTATATTTTAGCTGGGTCGATGGTCAATGATATATATATAAGTGGGCTTATAAACATAGAGAGAGAAAGTTGGTGTCGTTGGAATGTTGACATGGAAGAGGGAGACAATTGAACTA
The DNA here is from genome assembly GCA_019916065.1 of Vitellaria paradoxa. NCBI lineage: Eukaryota > Viridiplantae > Streptophyta > Magnoliopsida > Ericales > Sapotaceae > Vitellaria > Vitellaria paradoxa. The sequence continues at coordinate 4,474,880 of CM034237.1, read as the reverse complement.
TTTTACTAGACACACAAAAAAAAAAAAAAAAGTGTTAATGGAAATGTGTGCTCATCGTATTTGCAAACGATATCATTTTAATTGAAAATATTTATTAAGTTATATTTTAATTTTAAAAATATTATTATCTTATTATTTTGTAATTATTTTTTGATAAAAAATTGTCACAAAAATATTCTCGTTTAAAGCATATTTATTTTAGAAGTTACATAGCATAAATTTATTAAATTAATTTTTATCCTCTATTATATTAGTTTGAAAGAAAATGTGATAATTATACTGGAGTAAGAATTACTCTCCCTATGGGGTGAACTGTTATTGGTGGAGGACGCGGGCAACAGAAAGTAATGTAAAAATTATAATTTTTTCTAATTATCCCGTAAAATATTCTCTCGTAATTAACTTTTACTCCTTTAAAATTTTATCATTTCAAACATAATATAATTATCATCTAATAATATTTACTCTCTAAATCCATATATAAATATTATAAATTTGTTACTTTCTTAATTATTATTGGAATGGCAATTATCTTTCAATCTTTTAACTTGTACTAAATGTTTTCTAACTAATAAAAAATATATTATCATTCTATTCATAGTTTAGAGTAATAATATAAAATCAAAAGATTTCATTATAATTAAACATACCTGTGATTTTAATGGGATTCAATCAAAAGAAACACCACCCATTAAACTTTTATTAAAAGAATAAAAAGAAACTACTGGGACATCATTTTAAAACACTTTTCTAGTAAAACTTTTTAACAGAGCAATTTCAGTTAAATTGAGCAACGGTTACTTTTAGAATAAATACGTAGAAGTTGTGCTGGGAAAGATAATGAGAGGTCGACATGACAAGTGTATGGTTATCTTTTATAGTTAAAAATGTCGACATTGTGAGTCAATATATTTTCCAAGTTAGTTTGGTTTCTCTGTTGGTTGGGTGTTGGGAATTAAGAAACTCGTCACCGCAGAGCAAATTAAAGCGTTTGGTAACTTTAATTTTCTACTTAACAGAAAATATGTCAGAATGAAACATTCCACTTTAAAGTATTTTTTTTTTGTTTGGTACTACTTAATTTGGATAACAACAATAATCTTTTTCAGTTTAAGTTTTTAGATTTACGTGGCCTTTTTTAATTAATTTGTTTTTTTTTTAAACTCGGTTGATTTTAGGTTTATTATTCATATATTTAAAAAAATAAATAAAAATTTATAAAATAAAAATAAAAAAAGTTTCAAATAATTTCATTTCAAAAAAAAAATGATAATATGATAATTTCATATCGTAATCCTTCACAACCATCCCATCCTATCCCAATCTCTCGTTCAAACTGCAAATGCTTTGTGTGTATATATATACACATTAGTAAAGGGAGTACGTGCAAGCACGTGTACAAATAATTTAATAAAAATATTTAATTTGAAACATGAATAAATAACTTAAAATACTAACTTTTTAAGAAATTAATAATCGTAATAATGTATTAAATTTAAGTATCATATATAAATTTGTACAGTATTAATAAAAAATAAAAAATTATGTGATAATTGTAAATATGAAAAAATAATTTTGATTTTTTTATATTTTTTTTTACAAAAAATAATTATGTTAAGGATAATATATTAGCATTTATTTGGAATAACAAAACTTTTAAGTACTCAAACTCTAGTATTATCAAGTACTCAAATTGGTGTTAAAGTTTTAATTTATAAGTAAAATTAAAAGATTAAAAATAAAATTAGAAAAAAATTAAAAATATATTTTAAAACATTGAATAACTTAACTGAAATGTTATATAATAAAGTTTACATGAAAGGATGGGGAGATTTTTAAGTAAAAAATTAGACAGTATTGAAATACAATTGAATTTATTTAAAAAAAAAAAAGAGTATTATAGTCTAAATTTTTTTTTCTTACTTTTATATTTTTAATAGTGGTATAGATACACATTTTGTTATATACCCATGGGATGATTGTAGCTTCAGACATAATTGATTTCGGTAATGTTTAATATTAGCTACCAGTCATGCACTTTAAATAACTTTTCTACAAGTTATATACTATTTAGAAGTAAGTTGTTGACACCAACTAGGACGTAGGCTCCTTTGGGAAAAGAATGGACTGTGGCAGTCAACTCCACCAAAGAAAACTACACTTTATCACGTTCAATTCATAAACTGAATGGAAGGTCCAAAATCCAAGCCTTTTGTCCTCGTCTTATTCCTTTCTCTTCCCCCATTCCGAGTGATGTATATAATATTTGTACGGCCAAAAAATCTCACCGACCATAATAATGTATCCTCCACCACAATACATCCCCAACCACAATGTTGCTCCTCTCCCCAAAAAGAGTATAATTTAATTAGATTGAGACTAATTAGTTTGAAAGTTACATTATATAATTATTTTACTTATTTACAAAAGATAAGATCTACACAATATATACAACAAAATCAATTCTTCACAGATACTAAGGCTTATATTACCAAATATTTAATACTACCGTCGTGTAGTCAAATCAACGTAAAGCACGTTGGACTCTCATTCTATAAATAACAGAGGCACAGTTAAGGCTCCTCTTCTCTTTCTATATCACTCTCCTTCTCTTTTTTTATTTACAAGAGATTATTTTCTATATTAAAAATGACTTAAGTATCGGAGAGTTCTTAATTGGAAAGCAATTCCGACCGTTTTATTTCACCGTTTTCTTATACGCAGGTCTGCATGAGAAAGGAGTTTATGGGAATAAAGGAGAAGGAGGGTCCACAGAGAAAAGGGGTCAAAAATTTTCCCAAACAATAATTCTTCATTATTCCTCTATTTCCTTATATCAAGCTGTGAGATTGCCAGATTAGAAGTGGTGGAAATCTTGAAGCTTTACCCCCTATTACATAGGTTCAACTATTTTTTTATACTGAATTTCACTTCAATTCTTATATACTTATAATTAATTTTTAATTAGATCATTTTTCATTTTCTTGAAATTTATTGATCTGTTTTCTTGATAGTTATTAATTAAAAAAAATCAAAATGAAATCAATTGTTAACACAGAGAGATAGTGTTATAATTAAAAATATATGAACCTAAGTTAAAATTTATACCATATAAAGCGTGAAAGTGAAAAATATAATTCACCTTATTATGGGTGAGTTTAGAGTGGTAAAAAGTGAGATAAAATGTGGTTTAGAGAAACTTTTTGTGTTTGGTGCGCACATCTCAAATCGTATTTTTTGGAGATGAACAGTAAGATTCCCGTTCTAGCGGATTGGATTTCCGCTTGGACGGATTCAAAATTTTTGGGCAGTCATGCCTTCTTTGCACTACAATCCGTCCAAATAGATTGTGAAATCATTTGGACATAAGTTAGTCGCATGAGTCCGTCGGAACGGTTTCTACAATCCATTGGAACGGTTTCTACAACCCCACAAAAAATAGTCAAAGTAGATGTCATTCGATGACTTGAGAGTCCATGGTGAGAATGGCGAAAAAATTTTTACTATTTGATTAACCGAATTTTAGTTATCAACTTTTTTTAAAAGGTATTGAACTTTTTTTGAATTTTGAAAATGTGGTAATGTGTAAAAATATATAGAAATTTTCATAAATTTTCAAAAATTTTTACCAAAATTTGGTGCGTCAAACGCACCCTATATATTACTAAAAAACCAAAGGCACACAGACACGTGCCCGCCTTCATGTAATTATATATACATATATATTTAAATATATTTTGTATTTATTGTTTGATTACTTTTAATAAATTTTCTCTATTTTAAGTATTTATTAATTTATTTTTCTTAATCCTTTTTAGTTTTACTTTAATAGCTGGAAAACAAAATCATGCTATCCGAAATATCATATATGTGCGGCCAAAAAATATCTCCCCGACCACAATAGTACATCATAACTAGAAAAAGTATATTTTCGTTTAATTGGGACTAGATAGTTTGATAGTTACATTATGCAATCATTTCATTTACTATACTCAAGTGTATCAGTAGACACGATCTGCAAAATATATACACAAAAGTCAATGCTTCGTAGGTCCCAAGACTTACATCACTAAGTATTTAATATCATTGCCATGTAATCAAATCAACATAAAGCTTCTTACATTCTCCCTCTATAAAGGAGAGAAACATAATCCAAGTAAGGGCCTTCTGCTCTCTCTCTCTCTCTCTCTCCTCTCTCTCTCTCTCTCTCTCTCTCTCTGTTTGTGTATATGAGACTATTATCTATATTGCCTACTAACTTAAGTATCAGAGAGTCTTTGGTCGAGGATCAACTCCGACGACTTTGTTTCACTGTTTTCTTACATGCAGGTTGCCGCTGAGAGGGAGTCTACAGGAATAAGAGAGAAACGAGGTCTACAGAGAAAGAAGGTCAAAATTTTCCCGCACAATACCTTAGGCCAGAAATGTTTTAGATTGTGCTTAATTAAATTATCACTAATTTTCAATCTTAAGCCAGCCAAAATTCAAAAAGTCGCGAGTTTTCCCTTCATAATATATATATATATATATATATATAGGAGCGATTTATAATTAATGATGACAAAATTACATTTTTAAGGTGAGTAAGAACAAAATAAAAAAATAGTGGTAGCAAAATAGGTGAAAAATATAATTTATAAAAAAATAATAAAATTAATAAAAATTAAGTGTAATTTTTCAAATCAATGAGATAATTATCTCTGCTGGATCTTATTTGGATTTACCCATAAATATATATATATATGCTCCTCTAAAAAAAGTTATTTAAAAATAGTTCAAACCTGGATATTTGTAACAATTTACTTTGGCAAATGGGCAAATTAGCTTAGTTATGTTAAAATCCATCAACAAATATGTTATCCCTCTTGTATTTCTTCACATGATTTCGTAATTACTTTAATTTTATTTATTTTGCTTAACAAATTTAACATGATTTCGTAATCACTTTAATTCATCGCAGTATAAGTTTTCTTTTAAGAAAGACAACTCTGAATTATGATTTGTAATAATCCTATTATGTTCGCAGGGAGTCACTAACGATTTTAAACAAGTACTATGACTTACGTCATTCATTAAAACGGAGTAAAAAAAATAATAAAAATAAAAATTAAACAGAATTCCTAAAAATATATATATTTTTATTAATTATCATCATCCTCCTCTCCTTTTTTTCTTTTTAATATATCATGCCAACACATCATCATTGATTCATTAAAGAGTCGTCCAGCACCCTTCCCCCCTCCCCCATCCAGTTTCTGCCTCCCACCTCTTAGTTTAGCCTCTTCCTTTTTTTTTCTCCCATTCATGAATAAATTTTTTTTTTTTTTTCACATGTTACCGTAAATTAAGAATTTAGGGTTGCGGGTGGGTAATTAAACTCTAATAATGTAATTTTAAAGGGTATTTTGAAATTGAAAGAGATGAAAACATCCCGAAACACATGTCACCTCCCCATTCGGTCAACACAACAGAAAATGAAGGACTAATAATTAATCAAGCCAACTACTCTACATCTTATTTACACTTCAAATTACCTATTTAGGGTGAGTTTGGAGTAAAATAAAGTAAGATAAATTGAGATAAATTAAGAGTTCGTAATACGTGCAGTGAAAGAAAAAAATTGATGTAATATAAAGTTAACAGAGATTTATAGAGATTTTTAGAGTTTGTTTGCAAACTAAACTCACCCTTAAAGCAGAGTCTGCATAGATCAAAATGTATGTGCTATATACCACAAAAAGTCTCTCAACTTCTCTTGAGAAGTTCTTGAAACTTTTGTTATATTATTATTATTATTATTGTTGTTGTTATTATTAATCCTACAAATTTTCTTTCATAAAAAGTTAGTTATTCTGCATTAGGGGCACGTTATGGGCATTACTACTATTATATATCAAGTGTGAAAATCTATATTACAATTCAGCTCAAGACTGATTAGACATATATATACGTGTTGAGGTGCGGGACTGGAGAGAGAGAGAGAGAGTGAGTGAGTGGGGGGTGACGAGAAAGGGAGTCGTGGGAAAGGGGGGTGGGCGTGTCACGGGGGTTGGGGGAGTGATGGGATAAGAGAAGGAGAGAGAGGGGCGGGATGGGAGGTGAGAAAGAGGAGAGGGGGGAGGGATGACGTGAGAGAGAGAGAGAGAAAGAGAGAGAGGAGAGTTGGGTTTGTTGGGGGTAGGAAGTTTTTTTTTTTAGTTGAAAAAAATTTTTTTGGTAGTTTTTTTAATTTTATAAATAAATTGAGTATTTTATTTGAATTGGAAGTAAATAAATAATAAATAATTAATAATTAATTTTAAGTACATATACTTTTACACTATTAATTTTAACGAATTGAAATTTGGTATATTTTTAAGAGTTATGATTAATTTTTTTCTCTCCACTTTAACTGTCTTTTCTGTATAAAAATAATTAATAATTAATTTTTTAAATATTAGTCAAACTTTTTAAAAAATTAAATATCTGTCAGTTTTTGATGTACTTAAATTAAAAATTATTAAAAATTATTATTTTACTAAATAATTTAAATTTAGCATATTTTTAACCGTTGAATTTATTTAATGATCACGATTATTTTTTTCTCTCCACTTTAGTTATCTCTTCAGTCACTTTACATAAAAATACAATATTTTTATTTGAAATATTTTTATAAATGTTTTTAATGGTCATAATTTTTTTCCTCTCTTATTTTTTTTATAAATGTTTTTAAGCTAATTTTTTTTGAAATAAATACAATAAATAAATACTAATAATTAATTTACATATCTATAAAACTAATAATTAATTTACATATCTATAAAACTAATTAAATGTATACTTTTACACTAATTAATAAACATTTTAAATTGACACATGACGAAATTTTAGTTAAAAATTTTTAAAATTTTTAGAATTTTGTGAAACCTTTTGGTACAAATATCAGTCAAACTTTTTAAAAAATCTGTCAAAATTTTACGAATTTTGATGTACTTAAAAGAAAAAATTATTAATAATTACTATTTAACTATATAAATAATTAATAATTAATTTTAAATACATACATCTATTTAAGTTATTTGTAGGCCAAATTATATTTCTGTGTCTTTAGGCACGGGTATTCTATATTACAAATTCATTCAGTTTTTTTATGGGATGGATGTAAGATTTGTGTGTGCAGCAGTTGCTGGAAGAGAGAGGGAGTGAGAGTGAGAGGGGGTGGTTGGGGGAGAGAGAGAGAGTAGGGGAAGGGTTAGGCAGTGAGAGAGGCCACTAACTTTTTTTTTTGGTCTTTCTCGAGAGTGTGTGTGGCAGTCGCGGAGGAAGAGAGAGAGAGTGAGAGAGAGAGGGGGCGGTTGGGGGAGAAAGGGATAGTGGGGGGAAGGATTGGGCAGTGAGAGAGGCCACTGGTATTCTTTTTTTTTTTTTTTTGGGCCTTCCCGAGACAAAATGGGTGTAGTGAGAGAGAGGCAGCCTGACTTTTTTTGGTGCAGTGAGTGAGACAAAAAGGGATGCCAGCGGAAAATAGTTAAAATTTGATACATAAAGTAATATGTATTGAAATTAGTAGGCCAAACAGAGCAAAACCCGACATATTTTAATTAAAGGAATGTTTAGTTAAAATTTTATTAAAAAGTAAAATAAATGAGAATATTTTTTTAATAAGTAAAATAAGAATAATTAATTTTAAATATGTTCACTTTTATACTATTTGTGTTATTTTTCTACAGTAGTGAAAAAAATCCAGGGTGAATGTGTAGTTATAAAAAAAAAACAATAATAGCACAAAAATTTTAATAAAAAATAATGTGTTTAAATTTAAAAAATTAGTAAAAATTGATAATTTTGATAAATCAAACATCCAAAATCTCTTTAAATTTTATAAATAACAGTTTACTATATTTTATATTATTTATTTTTTCATCATATATTTTATACTCTCTCAACTTTCAACCGTGGTCAAATATTTTAAAAAACATATAATAATGATTTGAATTAAAATAACTCAAAATTATAAATATATATATATATATATATATATATATATATATTTAAGTCTTCATCACTAATTAACAGCGTACCAACGCCATTAGCAAACTGAATTTTTTATTTAAAATACATACAAGTTAAAATAATTAATTTATTATATAATTAATTTTAAAGAATTTAAATTTATTATATTTTTAACTTTTAAATTTATTTATTAGTCAGAATTATTTTTTTCTCTCCACTTTAGTTGTTTTTAGGTCACTTTACGTAAAAAATATTCTCTTATTTTTCCCTCCATTTTTTATTTTTTATATGAATGAATATTAAACAAAGTTAATTAAGTTTTAAAAAATAATATTTAAAATTTAATTTTATTGTACTTAAATTAAAAATTAAAAATAATATTCATTTGATTTATTTTGTTGATTTAATAGCTATGTACGTGGCATGGGGAAAAGCAGATATTGAGTGAAATGACATTCTTTTTTTTTCTTGAGATAAGAAGGGGTACCATGTAAAAAACGTTGATACTTTTTTTATTTATTTAATAATTAGAATTATTTATTTTTATTTTTTTTCATTTTAGATTATATCTAAGTTATATTTACAATTTTTTATATAAATTTATTTTAATTACAAATTTAAATTTAAATTTTTTATAAGTCAAATTATAGTTTCGTGCCGTTGGCACGGGCAAAGTCCTAATAAACCAATATGGAGTGGCTACTTTAAATGCATGTTGGTGGATACCCACGTTAATTTTTGATTTGTTTGCAGCGTTATTATCTAATGTTTGTCCTTGGCAGCTGTTGGAACAAAATAAATTTGGGATACATGGCCCTTACCGAGCACCTTGAGAGGGAACACGTGGCGCTTCGTCGAGGGTGGTGTAAAAGTGCTCGATGTTAGTTTAACATAAGTAGAATCGTGACAGATGGGCCTCACTATTTTATAAATACACCCTTAATCATAAATGCTCAATATTAATAAATGAATTAGATTTATTACCTAAGGAATAATCTAGTTAGTTTGTCAACTGACAGACAGATGTGATAGGTGGATAGTTTTAGAGTCGTATTCTGTCTATTTAAATGCCTCCAATCACCCACGAGCATTAAATGAAAAATAAAGGTATTAAATAAAAATTGAAAGACATTTAAAAGCAATTAAGGGGCGTATATTAAGAGACATCATTTCGATCTAATTTTCGGGTGTTACTTTATTTATTTCACCACATTATAAATACAGCACTGAACTCAAGTATTCAAGTAAGCTCATTATTGCCAACTAAGTGTATTATACATTTCTTTTCTCAATTCACTTAAAACCCCTATTGAGTTAAGTATCGAAGGGTTTTCCGATCGAGAACTTCCACTCCAACTATAACTTCTATTTTCTTTGTATTCGACATCCGCTACGCGAGTTCGCGATTTACCGTTATACATGTTGAGGGGCCAGTATGTGTGGCACAAACCAAAAGAGATTCACTCTCTAGAGGTTTGTCCTAGGGAGTGAACATCTCGAGGTCAAATCCTTTTCTTTGTATTCGACAAGTCAACGATTAGATTTTTGGTTAACATAGTAAACAAGTCAAGCGGCGAATTTTTGTCGCCGAGTAGCAGCTTATACAGATCGCCCCCACAGCATTAAATTGCAATTAGAAAGACCTCAAGTCGGTGTTACGGTGTAGCATAGGTAAGGCCAAATTAGATAAGCCATTAGGAGCAGCAGATCCAGCCCAGCCTCAAGCATTATGTCCAGCGTCGGGACGCCTGGTCCCGTTTGGACGCGACACGTAATTAGGCCTAGCTCCGCACGCGCGGCGGTCGCAACGCCCTTCGCCCGCGCCCATGCAAGCCATAAATTGTTCCGATGAGGTTTTTTTTTTTTTTGGTGTGGATCAAGCCCCAAGAAGTGTATTTTGAGCTAGATGACCATCTTACATCTGGACATCAAGTCCCAGTCCAAACGCGATGCCTTGAAGGAATTTTTTGTGGGGCTATTTTTGTAATTTCAAATTAGGTGCGTACATATACCGGGCCCATTTCGTATGTCCATTTTTTGTGCACTCCAGAATTGGCTTTTCGTTCAATTGGTATGAGAACTATCAATCGTTGGAGTAGACTTGAATCATATCAAACACATTCACCCTTCATTGTCTGTTCTGCGTCAATCCACATTTCAATAATAAAGAGCGCATTTGTAATGATAAATAAAATAAAATAAAATGAGATAAGTTGTGAGTCTGTAATTTGTGCAGTGAGATAAAAAATAAATAACTTTTAGAATTTTTCACTATTTATTAGAATTTTTTATCACTTCAAACAGAACCAAAGTTAATACTTTTGTTTTGAGTAAAAAAAAAAAAGTAATCGATCAAGTACTCGCAGGGTTAAAGATAGTAGTGATTTAAATTACGTTAGGTGCCAATATAGATAATCTAATGTATAATTGAATATAAATTTAAATATAACACTACCTAACCTGACCTACTTTCTTTTTTTGATTTAAAAAAAAAAAAAAAAAACCTGACCTACTTTCATCCCTACCAAAAAAAAGTCCTCGGAGGAATGTAAATAAATTTTTGGTTTTGTGGAGATAAATATTTTCACTTTTAATTAATTTAGTGCCTCTATCATAATGCCAAGAGATTTTAGGATTACAAAAATCAATCTATATATATATATATATATATGGGATTGTTTGGAGTAAGAAAAAATGAGATAAATTACAATAATTTGTGGTTTGGGAGAGTTCGTAATGCATGTAATGAGAAAAAAAAGTTGATGTGATATAAAATTAACAGAGATTTATAGAGATTTTTGGAAATTTTCATCGAATTATTACAAACTAAACCGACCCTATATATAAATATAATTATCAGACTTTCAAATCGATGAATTTAAGTTATATATATAATTATTGTACACTGCTTTTACAACTTTGTTGGGAGTGGGAATTAAACTATGCCCCTCCCCATTTGGCCAATATAGCCATGCAAGAAGCTCCGAGTAGAAGGGCAAGATTGGTTCCGAGTTGGAGCTTGAAGTTGGCCTGCAATTTAGGGTTCGTGAAGTCGGAGGCAAGAAGATCGACAAGGGCCATGTAGATCAAGATCCCAGCCGATGCCGAATTGAGAACCCCTTCGACTATGAGTGCAGTGGGGCTATACTCATTGTAGATGTTTGATATTCCGATGCCGATCGCTATCCCAGTTGGTGTGGTAAGGGAGAAGAAGAGCACCATAATTATGATAGCTCGAGGCTTGTACTTCGCCTAATTTAGAAAAAAAAAATACAAATAATTATTACATGGAAGTAATTAGATAAAAAGTTGTAAGGGTGTGGTTGGAGTAAGATTTAAGATATGTTTTTATTTGAATAGATTAAAAAATTTAATGAAAAATTATTTTTTTATCTCCCGTACTTAAAGTAAAAATCACTTACACTCCTGAATTTTAAAATTTTACCTTTGCATTTCCTGTACTTTGGACTAAAGAAAAGTTATGATCATCGTTTAATTATTAGTTGAAAATACAAAAGTACTCATTAAAAAATCAAATAGAATTAAAGGTGTAAGTGTAAGTAATAAAAATTGCAGAAGATATAAATGTAATTTTTAAAGTTATTTAGAGTCAAGATTGTTATTTTTTTAATAATTTTTTTAACATTTTTACTTTGATCTAAAGTATAAGAGATATAAAATAGGTTTTTAAAGTTTATGAGGGTGTAAATGATTCCACCTTAAATATAAGAAGTAAAAAAAATAATTACCTCAAAATATAATAAAATAAAATATTCATCAATATTTACCTATATAGTAATTTTTTTAATTGAACTATTTTTTGTTTCATAAATCCAAGCCTTTTCCCTCCTACTAAAATAGGCCTATTGCTACTCTTCTATTATAATATTTTATTTATTTATTTACATGAGGCTCCATATATAATAATAATCCCTAAAACATTTCCCTCAATGCTGCTACGTATTATTTCTTAGTAATTAGAAATTAGAAAGATATAAAAAAAAAATCTATAGTTTTTTTTTCCCTCTCAAAGAAATGACAATTTACCAACAATCAATGGATATGTATTAATTTTAAGTTTAAATCAATAGTGAATTTTACAGTTCTATTGCTATAATTAAGGGTGTGCATAATTTGGTCAAATTTTAGTTTTCGAAACGTACCGACCAAATTTAAAAAGTTTGGTTCGGTTATTATTTTAACAACGGTTGATTTGGTTAATTTTTATAATAATAACGATTATCAGTTTTGGTTATGATTTTGAAATTTTAAAATCAAATAAACTGAACTAATTGAATTAAAATATTTAATATATATTTAGGTATAGTTAACTGGCTTTATTTTTCCTTTTGGCAGTAGTTTGAAGATGTACTTTTTGGCAATAGTATATCTACATAAGATTTTATGGATAAATTTGACCAAAAAAGAGAGGTTGATAATATTATTGTTGTTTGTTGAACTGTTAAATTAAAATTTAATCATATTAACATATTCATGTATTTTTTTTTAATTTGAATTAAAATTCAACGATTCGTTAAATAGTAATTTAACTGCTAACACAAAAGAGTGATATCACGAACTTGACAGCAATGTATGCCTGCAAATCTAAATTAGACATATGATAATTTCTACTTTATTTTTAAGAAATTGAAGTTCTTTGAAATTAAGACGCTAATTAATCGGCAATATAAATAACAACTAATTAATGACGGAAATATACATCATGAAGAAGCATGATATCTGTATATACCTGAGAAATACATGCACCAAGTCCCATGCCCTCAAAGAATTGATGAAAACTCAAAGCTGCAATGAGGGGTTTGACTGTTTTAGGACTTTCGGTTGCACCCAGAGATACGCCGATGACAACCGAGTGTACCACAATTCCCAACTCCAAAACCTATTTACACAATATATATACGTAAAATTATATATACATGCAGCATCGATCAGCATAAGTAGGTAGATTAAAAAAATTCTAGAAAGTGAAATCAATCAATTGATCAATTGGACAAAGAGTATAATCAACCCGTTATACTTTCTCATGACGTGCGATCAATTAATCTTTTGAATTGTGTGCCTTGGGGTCTATTCTCATTAACAATAATGTTGGTACCTCCCATAAGAATGAATCCAAACTTGCTTTTCATATCATTATCACAAACCTATATATATATATATATATATAATGAATTAAGGGATAATGACTTTTTCACGATATCAAAAAATTTATTAAATATTTTTTTTTATTTTTAATTAAAAATTTTATTCATAAAAAGTTAAAAATGTTGGCCCACTAGACATTTTTTTTACCGCCCCTATATATATCACCAACTCAGCAAATGAAGATTCAATTTTTTTTTTTTTTTCTTTTAAAGATGTTGTGTTAACTAAAACAAATTAAGTAACAAAGGAATCTCGGAAAATGTCACACAACAAAAACAAAAATAATTATAATAAACCAAAGAACAAACAGCAACCCCATTCATCTTGTCGACTGCAAAAGGTTCTCCCAATTGACTTAGTGATGTAAAAAAGTAGATGCACAATATATATACACACACACATATACACATATAAATATATATATATATATATATATATTTATATGAACTAAACTACAAATTAAACCAATAATTGGCATAAAAGAAAAGACTATATAAAAAGGAGCAAACAGATGGAATAAGAATATACTCAACATGATAATACCACACTAATTTTTGCTATGACTAAAGAGTCTATAGCATCATTCTTTTCCCATGAAATATTGTTGGACAATATTGAGCTTATCTCAACCTGAAACATCATTCGTCTCATACGAGATATTATTGAATAGTCTTGTTTATTTTAATCTCAAAAATTATTAAAAGAGTGTAATTTTTCTCACAAATATAAACGGACGAGATGTGAAAATTTTTAATAATTTCTCCCTTCACACACATTAGATCTTGAGTCAGATGAACCACCAATTTATTTATCCCGATAGATTGAGATTAATGATAAACTGACACTTATTGTTGAGAGACTTTGGACCTGTCTTAACCCAAAACGTAGCTCAAGAACGAGACTTCCTCACACTTATAAACTAAACCCCTTCCATAACTCCGATGTGGAAACCCAACTGATATATATATATGATATGATTCTGAATGAGATCGGATACCAGCATCCATTTGTACAATGTATATCGGTGATATTATACATTTGCTATGGTGTTTAATATTTTCCAATTAATTAAGATACGTACCTGAGATATGATGCGATTCCGAATGCGATCAGATGAATCCGACCGCTGCAACACGATGGCTGCAGGGTGGCCCTGACCGTGGACCGGAAGCACCCCATTACTCTCCTCGCCGCAGGCATCCTCCACCGGCTGAGCCTTTCTCAGCTCCGCCCTCTTATGGTAGCCGGCGGCGAAAGCCTCCATCATCAGAGTGGCGATGGACGAAGCCATCGCGATTAACCCGGCAAAGGGAAAGCCTTGCCATGGATTCTCTCCGAGGCAGGGGCTCGTTAAGCTGTCGAAAGCGTCGGGGAGAATATGGATGAATCCGGTAGCTAAGATGACGCCGGCGGCGAAGGACTTGATGAGGAAGTGAGGTCCACTGTTTGGTTGTAATGCCGAGACATTCTTCAACAACAATGGAATACAAACCCCGAGCGCACTGGCGACTAGGATTGATGCTATAGCGCCTAGTTTGTACTTGAGTGCCTCCTCTTTGTGCTGCAGATGGCCGGATTGATCGGCTTCATTGCGTATGCACTTTGAGTGGACTAAGACGGGGAATAAAAGGTTAACACAGAGATATAGGAGGAGGATCAGCTTGTTCATGGTGGTTCAAGAAAGAGAGAGAAAAGAAAGGAATTTAATTATTTTGTGGGTATGTAGCCATGTGTTTATGCTGTATGTGTATATAAATGTGTGTGTGTGTGTGGATTTTAGAGAGAGAGAGAGAGAGAGAGAGAGAGAGAGAGATGTTGTAGTGATGTGGAATTGGAGTTGAATCACAAGACACTTGAGCTTAGAGTTGAAAGGTAAGAGCTTCAATAGGATCATCCTAGTAACTTTCAACAAAATTTCTGCTACAATTTTGGAGGGTAAAATGACAATTATTTATTTATTTATTTATAAATGCTATTCCCAGATTTGTCATTTACGTGTATATATGTTGCTCTCGAAACCTTCTCCCCATCCTCAAAGCACCTATATATGCATTCTATTGCTGTCTTTTTAGAGTCCATTTGCATTTATAAATTAATTTAAAAAAAAATTAGTCTTAATTATTTAATGAGGGTTACTTAATTATAAATTTATTAATTTAGATATTGAATCCATAAAAATTTTGAGCATTTAATACGATAGTTTTACAAGAAAACTAAAATTATCACCAAAAAAATAGTTATTTGAAATTTTTGACAATAAAAGTTTTTAAAAGGCAGTGGCGTCATAATTTCAATAGTAATTATTATAAAATTTTTTATATATTATTATATAAATTAATTTTATTGTTTATAATTTTAATAATCGAATTTAATTCAAATCCATTTTCATTACGAATTAAGCTCGAATCAAATTATTCTTAAATTAAATTTGAATAATTCACGAATAACTCTATTCGTTTTCAATTCTTATTGCCACCTGAACGATTGTAGAGACTTGGGTCAAGATATGGGTGTTTGCCTACTTTTGTTGTCTCACATGCATGAATCACATGATGACAGTCAGGCGGCCGATGGAGAACTAGCTAGCCACTAATTTTGAAATTTTCACACTCACCATTCATGAAAGCCAATATATTGTTCTATAATTTTGCAGGCCATGGCCAACGTCAAGAGATTTGGATTACTATCCAGCTAAGTTCCATTGCCTACATTAATTTGTAAGGATAAAAGCAAAAACAACCAACCCCAAGTCTTTACTCAGGCTTAATTTAAGAAGTGAAAAAGTTAACAATTACTAGTTACTAATTAATTGTTAAAAAATTAATTTTTTTTTATATTTGAGAAAGTAAAAAAGTTAATTTTTTAATAATTAACTTTTGTTAATTTGACATTTTTACTTTTTAATATTTAAAAAAATATAAAATATAAGAGGATAATTTTGATTGTTTAAAAAAAAAATTAGCAACTAATAACTGAAAAACGAAACTTTGAGAGCAACAATACCTTACTGTGTATCTTTTTTCTTTTCCCCTTTCGTTCCTTGGTTTGATTTTTGACAGTAGTATATGCTAAATTTCTTTGCTGGGGTTAGTTTGGTAAACCAAAAGTATTCAACTTATGAATTGTTTGTTGGGCAGGCTTTTATCATATATATATATATATATAGATATAGGTATGTATGCGTATGTATGATTGATGCAAAGGTTAAGATTTTAGGGGATTAACATTAGCATTGATATCAATTTTATAGCATCATTCTTTTGGACCATAAAATTAAAATTCAACAATTCGAATATATTTTTGACACGTTCAAAAATAAGTAACACAAAAGTGATAGCAATATTAGGGGTGTTTGGAGTGACAAAAAATAATAAAAATTTTGATTCGAGTAATTTTTTAATGTTTGGAGATAGTTAGTAAAATTTTTTGACTTTAACTTTAATTTATTAAAAGAAAAATTGTCGGAACGATTTTTTTGTGGTCCGTCGAAATGATTTTATATCATAATTTATTGAAAATAATTGAAAAACTTTTTAGATTTATAAAAAAGTTGTTGGGGTTTATGAAATGCTATTGAAATATGTAAATATATATATATATATATATATATATAGAAAAATTTTACAAAACATGAGAAATACAAAATATATTAAAAATTTTTAACAATTTTTAACGATTTTTATTCCATCAAATACGTCTTGAGATTATCACCTTACCACTCGGGCAACCATTTCCCAATTATGAATTCCCTCGTCAAGCATTTGCCTCGCCAACGCTACCACTAGCTAGTACTAGCTGATTAAGACAGGTCGGCAACCATATGCAATATGCTCAATCACTTTACCAGTATGGGGCCTAATCATAGCATGTGGACAAATCCTATCTCGTGGATTGAGCCCTACTTTGTCTTTCCCTTTAAAAAAATGCATTTGCTAGCAGCTTAGCTGTTACTTAGAATGTTTATTTCGAGTTTATTTTTATTTTATAATTTTAAAAATAAAAAAAATAATTTAAAATATATTTAATCATTTATATTTTTAAAATATAAAACATAAAATAAAAAATAGAAATAGAAAGTAAAAAATAAAAGTACAAACTAAATAATACCTTAATTTGTCAGTAAATTTACGACCTCATAATTATGCAATTCATTGTTTTTTTTTTTTTCGTTTTTTTTTTATTTTTTTGTGGCTTAGCTAGAAAGTCCCACGTTGAAAAAAAACAATGGCCGGTGATTTTTGTGATACTTTTTATTGATTCAACTTCATTGGTTTGGAACGATATTCTACCTTACCAAAAGTGAATTTTTTATCCTGCTATGCCATGTAATGCATACAGTTCACCCTTTTTTTTTTTTTTTTTTTTGGAATAACCTGAAACGCACACTAATTTATTACAACTCTCAACGAACTACATAACTCATCAGTAAACATAAAAATATACACTGCTCCTCACACATATCCCGCTTAAGCTAGGAATAGAATCCGTGTAATCTCTATGGAGAGTAAACCCACGAGCCACTTAAGCTAACCCCTAGAGACGATATAGTTCACTTTAATGCTAAATCATTGAGAATTAGAACATTAGTGTACCTAATTTCATTTTAGATTGAACAATCACAGCAATATTCTAAAACGAGTTACAACTATCTAAATTTCTCCTTTTTATTTTTGTCACTAAATTATAATTTTATTGAGATTAGGCTCACGTCTCCTACATCATATCTGAAAATGACCTATACACAGTAATTAGGGGATCGAATAGAATCAGTTTTAAGAATAAAGGTAAATGCACTTTGGACAGGGAAGAATATCCTTCCAAACCAATAAGATCATCACAAAAATCACAGGACACTTATCTCTTTCACTGTGCTATCACAGTGTCGCACGTTTGAACTTGGGGGGGGGGGGGGGAACAAATAAATAATAATCTGGACCTTTGACTTAGACCAGCGCAGGTCGACGGTCCGTGGTGCACATGCACGAGAATCCACCGGTACCAAAAGAAATCTTACAATAGGGCCCCCACCCTATTTAGTTATTTATTTATTTAACATTTATTAACAGTCGTTTCATAACATCAATTAATGACTAATGAAATCATTTCATATACCAACGTTTTGGACTTTCTTTCAGAAACATCAATTAATGACCAACGAAAACATATTATATAACAATATTTTACGTTTTTTTTCATGCACAGCTCTATCAAAATGAAAGACTTGACGTACATTTATTAGTTCTTAACGAGTATTATAAGAACACCCACTAACAAGACACTCCCCCCCCCCCCTCTTCTTTTTAAAAAAGTAACCAGTTTATCCCCAAACTGTACATGTCCGAGATAGGGCTAATGCTTGTAAGCACCATTTGCATCCAATCAAGTTTCTCCTAGAATTTATGAGCACACAACTGAGGTATGCACCACTAGCTAGAATATATTTTTTACTTTTTACAAAAGATGTTCTGCTGTGCATCTATCTTTCTTTATTTGCACTTTTCATGTTCTTTTTACTTACTTTGATCTTTAAAATAATGAAAGAATTAAAGAAATTAGAATGTCTCGAATCTATAACTCTGTTAAGGGTAAAAGCGGGCTTTTGTATTCGCTCGAATGAAGTATTTTGATAGATCAATACTCCACACATATGTATACCTCTAATTTTCAACAAATTAGTGCCCACCCAAAAATATATATGGCATAAAACGAATCAGAATCATTCATAAACATATGTATTCATTCTCCACCACTACGTTCGTCAATGGAAAAGAACATGGAAGTAAAATGAAAATTACTAACATATACACATTTTTATGGTTAATCCAATAAAAAGTTAAAACTTTTTGATGAATATATTCTCATCTGCTTCTGCTTCTGCTTCTCACTTTTCTGACTTACCTAAAAAATGAAAGAAATTTAACATCGTTCATTTCATTCAACCTTTCCTACATTTTCCGCTAGTGTCCCCCCCCCCCTACCCAAACCCAAGA
This sequence comes from Vitellaria paradoxa, assembly GCA_019916065.1. Classification (NCBI taxonomy): domain Eukaryota; kingdom Viridiplantae; phylum Streptophyta; class Magnoliopsida; order Ericales; family Sapotaceae; genus Vitellaria; species Vitellaria paradoxa. Next base: position 4,455,732 of record CM034237.1, on the reverse strand, counting down.
TCCAAACACACCCGAACGGCTAACCAATTATAATAGCTCGGCTCATTTACAATAAAAATATAAATAATATAAATACAAGTCTACATTTATAATGCGTATTATAACAATATTATATAAAACAATATTTTAAACCTAAATGAGCAAAGCACAAACCAAGATCGAGTTCTCTCAGGGTAAATGAACCATATCCAAGCCAAGGCTCAGCTGCATGGTAAATGAACAAGCTTGAACAATACAAAGCTCGGTTTGGTTTGGCTTGTTTGCAGCCATCATTTTTTTGTTATATGTATCAAACTAACGTAACTCCTCACTAGTGTATTTGTCTGATTTCCCCCAAGTAATTAGTAAGAGAAAGAAATACTAAGATTGCAGTGGCCAATATCTGGTATAAACCCCTAGAAGTTGCTGGTTGAAATCAGCTACAATGCAACCACTGAATGTTGATTTGAAATTATATGCCAACACTTTTTCAAGTTGACAGTGCCAGTTGCTGTTCAAGTTTACTCAAAAAAATAGATGTGAATATGAGGCCTGACTAGTGTAGTTGCGTATAGATGAACCCATCCTCCTGAAAGCAGAAAAATAGCTGATACCTAGGTTTATTCAAGTGATCCTAATCAAAGCAAAAACAAATCCAGTGAATGCCCCCAGTTGTTCAAGTTAATGTCATTGGACAATATCTTTAAGGTACTATACCAAAGTGATCGAGAAAGATCAAAACACTTGAAACAAATTTAATGTTACATATGAACTATAAATTTGCAGAAATAAATTAGCAAATCACGTACATCAGAGGAAAGTGCTGTTCCTTTGTACAAGTCCACTATCTAAAACTAAATCAGCAGTGTAAATATGTTAGCAAAGAAACTATTCTTTATCATGGCATGGCACTGCTATTAAATAAGTCCTATGTAACCCCCCCTGGGGGGGGGGGGAGAAGAAAAAGAAAAAAACCATCAAACAACTCTGGCAGAAATAGAAAGCCATGGCGCTCATGATTGACTAACCTTTAACTTCACAATGGAAGGCTGGCCAACTGCTGCAGCTGATGGACAATGTGTGACATTCTAGGCCGCATTGATGGGACATGTTGAGTGCAGGCATATACAAGGTCCACTACCTTTTGAATTACTCCAGCTTCAGGAATTTGTGAAGAAGATGATGATATGAGAGGATCCAAGAGCTCTGGATACCGGTGAGCCTGCACCAAAGGCGTGGCCCATTCGAATATACTTTGATATCCCACCGAGTCAACAGCCTGTGCTGGTCTTCGCCCACTAACAATTTCAAGCAGCAGCACTCCAAAGCTGTAAACATCGCTCTTTGTAGTAAGCTCATTTCTGTACACAAACTCCGGAGCAAGGTATCCATATGTGCCACCAGCCATCACCGTCCTCTCATGCATCACTTCCCATGGCACAAACTTTGAGAGACCAACTCCCATTAAATGCGCCCCAAACTCTTCATCAAGTAACACGTTACTTGCACGAATATCCCGATGCACAACCTGAGGTTTCACCTTGTCATGCAGGAACCTGTTTTGATACATGGAACAATGTAAAATCTACAAAAGTTCCTTTTTTTATCACAAAGTCAATGAAAAAGTGCACAAGATGGAGATGTGCCAAACTAGTTACCCATATTCATATATCATCAGGAAAAAAAAAAAAAAAAAAAAGAACACACCATGCTTAAAGGTCCTTCCGAAGACTCAAACAACAAATTTAATCATCACACACTCCTTTGATCTTCATAAGACAAATATCCTAGCCTCTTTGCTTTCAGAAGATCAAAGTTTTGGAGAATGATGAAATCACAGGTAGCATGTTTTTTTTTAAAAAGGCAGGAACAAATAGGGTGCTGAGTTTGACAATTATAGAGCTGGACAATATGAAAGGGAAAAAAAAAAATTAATGTGCTTTTAGCTCTACAATGATGAGCAAATCAACAGGTCATGTTTTAGAGAAGTTCCTTTGTTATGTTATTGAAAAATGACATCAAAACCTATACAGCAATTAAAACATATTACTCATATTTCTAAATAAATCTATATGGAGAGCACTGTGTTAGATTAACTATTCTAAATTTGTTCAGTAACTATGTTGGACAATCGACACTTGAATAAGGATATAGTATATGTGTCCAACATGCATAAATGGCCGTGCATCTAACAATAATGGTGGTTTATAATATTTAGATCATAAGCTTCTAATTCCAGATACTGAAATAGAAGCAATACGAGGCAAACCTAAAATCATTAGAAGAATTAAGGAAGTTCTGTTTAAGAAGTGGAGGAAATAAAAGTAATGACTTATTACTTAACAAGAAATATGACAATAAAATAAAGTAACCAACCTATATACTTATCAAGGCTTCAATGAGTCAAGTATACATGATGCATGGTATGAAAGAACAAAAATATAAACAAATTCTAGGGGCTAAAAGAATTTAAGGTATTCAAAAATAACAATGATACTGAACCACAATTGACCCACTTAGGATCGTCGATATAAAGTAAAAAGGTTTTTGAAAGAGTTTCATCCCAAAGATGGATTGCTAATTCAAAGCAAAAATGTCTCAAGGAACTTGGATAACCAGAAAACACCAAGTCTTTATTACCACAATCAGTAACACTTTTTAATAAAATAATATGGAAACACGGTAAACAAACAATGTTTGTAAATTGTTCGATGAAGTTTTCCCAAAGAAACATGTACTTGAACGCAATTATTAATGTACAAACATGCAAAAATAATAATTAAATAAATGAAATTGCAACGACTACATACGCAATTCCTTGAGCAAGAGTTGTAGCAACTTTCATTCGCATGGCCCAATCCAAACTCCTGCCACCCCTAGGTATATGATGCAGCCATCTATCTAAAGGCCCATTTGCTACAAATTCATAAACAATGTAGCGGTCACCATGATCATAACAGCATCCTTTCACGGCCACCAAATTTGGATGATGAAGCCTGGCAACCCTTCCAATCTCAGAATAGAATTCCTTTTTCCTCTGAAAACTAGACCTTTTTAACCTTTTAACTGCCACCCTTGATCCATCAGGGAGAAGCCCGCTATATGTCCCACCTGTTTTGGCATCTCCAACAAGACGGTTTCCTTCACTGAATTTCTTTGTAATCGATCTCAGTTCCTCACTAGTGAAAACTCTCCATGACAGGGGCACTAGGGCAGATGCTGAAGGATTAGATAGTTTGCGAGATTTTTTGCGCCTCTTGCTCCGCTTAAATACAAGGAGCCAAATTACAACAGCTAACGTAGTGCATAGAATCAGACCACTTACAACAGCAAGGATAATAAGATATTCCCTGTGGCAGTGCATATGGTGACACTTCTTTTCTGCAAGAAAATGGGTCAAAACAAATTAGTCAAAATAATGAAGCAAATCCATCAGCAGCGAACCATTTAAAAGTATCAGAAGTGGCATAGCAACACAAACAACCGCACTTTCATACATAAAATACAAATATCACAAACAAAAATCAACAGGAGTTCTGATATAAAAAGTCATTGCATACCTATGTCAAGCATGCATACAAAAGAATGAGTCTTATTGCATCTCTCAGCTACAAGTGAAGTGGTTCCATTAGTCACCAATGTACACAACGCAAGTGAGATATTAGCGATGCAAGATGAATTGGTGCAACTGGAATGTGAAGGTGCCCCAACAATGATAGATTTATTCCAACGTGATGAATTGTCAGACCATTTCCAAAAAAGACCAGCAGAAGGATTGATAACTCTCCCCCCAACCCAGCATCCTTCAGCAACTTCACACAGCTTTTGAACGATGATTAGTTCCTGAAATGATTCCAAAGCTGCCAAGTTTCCATGCTTAACATTGCATAGGGTCTCTGACCTCTGCCATGACTGAGAGCTTGCCATATAACCAAAGCATTTTGTCTTACTAGGGCTGATAACCCAACCAGAAGGGCATGGTGCTGTTCCAAAAGAAATAAATTTCAATCGTTATATTTACAGACACAAAGAAGAAATCCACAATTTTAGATAGAGAGATAGGGAAAGAGAGAGAGAATCAACTAAAGGAAATTATCCCTATATTTTTGAAATATCTTATTTACAACATTAGTGTACATAAAAATCCATTAATGCAAGCTGTTAGAATTATTAGTATAATACTTCATTTTAGTTGAAGTTGCTGGTCGCTGATTTGGATTGGTCTGAGCTCCCAGCCATGGCAGATTGTGTGGCAGTCTATCTCGCCGGTGAATGCTTGCAGCAGCGGTGAGATGGGTGCTGGAGATGACGAAGTCATGAGCTGCTGAAGTCGGATGAGGCTGGCTAGATCTGAGTGGGATTTTTCCCGCCTAAGTGTATTTCAGCAGTGCAAATGTCTTTTTTGACCTTCTTGGCCCGGATGTGTGTCAATGGATTGCCCTTTGGGCTGTTTTTTTTTTTTTTTTTTTTTTTTGGGTTCAGCTGGATATATTCCCAGTCCATTTGAAAACTTGGGTTGTTTTTTGGGCTACTAACCTTATGGAGAGGTTAGGTGTGCTGGGCTCCCATGTGTTCCTTGTGATTTCGGCATTGCTGCTTGATGCATGCTGCACATCTTTAGACTAGAATAGACAATAACACCTTTGAGTTGTTTGGAGACCTTAGAAGCTCTTTGTTTGTTTGTCTAGGGTCGAACTAGCTAACTTGAGCTTAATTGTAAACATGGGGGTATGCCCCCAAGATTTTGCAACTTTCTTTTTATTAATTTATTATTTCTTATCGTTTGAGAGGCAGAAAAAAGAAAAAGAGTTTGAAATTGTCTACAAGTAAGAAATAGATGTGAATTGAGTGTATGAAGTACAACGGATTGAATCATACGAATCAATGCATATGTGTAAAAGATCAATGATCACAAAAACATACACAAATGCATACACAGATGTAGAGATGGAGAAAAAAATAGCAGAGATGCAAAGTAACGCGAGATTAAAAAAATTGAAATAAATCGAACCAAATAGGGGATAGTTAAGGATAAAATAACCATGATTGCTAGACAAGAAGAACAACAAAAATTGTTGTGAGACAGCAGCATGAACAACTGCAAAATATCAAAAAAGCTAGCAGAGAGAACAATTGCGAGATAGTAGTCAACTTAGCAGGAAAAATGGCCTGGAAAGTAGAGGAAATAAGGTTAATAGACAATGGTCCGACGGGTGGCAATTGGCAAAAGAAGCCACCCGCCAGTTAGGAGGAATTCAAAAGGAAGATTGCAAGTCCAATTGAGCTATGAAAAATGAATGAATATATGTACTTTATATTGGAATGAAAAATTCCAAAGCCAAGGCTTCTCATTCATATTATTTACAACCTAACATTAGTTTCTACACCAAGATCCGTCTCCATCCTACAAACCCTATTTCTTCCTTCAAATCCTTGATAATTCCCAACCTTCTCATATATAATCCCCAAGAAAAGTACCCGGACCTCTCCAAAGTATTATTCAACTGACCCTCATGCGTTTGCAGGGTTTATCTATGCACATTCAAGGAGTAGTCACTTCCCCATAAGAAGCTTCTTAGATACATCAACATTAATTAACCAATGAGTGATCTCATGCATTCATATGGATAAGAATTATTTGTCATTTCCCGTAATTTTCGCAACCCAATGAATTAGGATTTCCCCATTAGTCCAGGTCATTTCAGGGCAGGCGATCATTTCCAAATGTATTCACTGCTTCTTCCTTCTATTTTTCCCCCTAAATATCTCCATCTCCAAGCTGATCAATATAGCACATAGGAACAAATATTTTTCCCTGAAAATGAGGTCACTTTCCTTTCTAATTTTAATGTCAGTAAGCAACATTAATACAATATAGGAAGGCCTGAATATCCTGGAGCAGATATTACTTTACCTACCTACACTTTCCCATAACACCATTTCCTAAAAGAAATCAAAAGTGCCTTATAATACAATTAGGGGATAATGAAGAACAAATTGTTCAATTGCAATAAACTAAGTATCGACCACTTTGGGTCTCTAAATTTGGCGAAGGACCAGATAGAAATAAGAGAAATTGAGCTCATAAAACCAATTGGGCGCACCTTGATTAAGGTTTTGTTTATCAGAAGATTCATCCAAATGCAAATCAACCAAGCTGTTGGAAACCTAAAAACAATTAACCACCAAGTCCCAGAATCAGATCACACATAAGATAGACATATATGTGTGGTAATCACTTCAGCATCGGCCGAAATGGTTCAAACATATGCGTGGAGTTTACTCACAGAACTGGAAGCGCCAAGGCGAGACACGAGGCAAGCAATCAGAAGCACGGAAATCAGCGCCGCTTCCATCGCCGACCAATTTCACGAAACCTAAAACAAATTGGTGAATGATCACAGCAGAGAAAGTTCACGAGGAAGAACCCACAAACCCCTGCACAAAAATTGCAATTGGAAAGAGAAACTTAGAGAGAGAAACTAACATTAAAATCATCCACCGGCCGATCAGAGAGAGCATTAAATTTTCAAAGGGTTTTGGGAGTGTGGTGGGACTTTGAAGCCTTCTTTACTAGAACTAGACCGCTCTTAGAGTTATTTCTCCCCTCCCAGACTCCCAGTCTCCCGGTCCTCCTTTCGTTTTTCTTCATTTTCATTTTCATTTTTTTTAATTTTATTTCAAAATTCTAACCGGTCTAATAAAATTATTGCGTTTGTGATAAAAGTGTAATAAATCGAGATAAAATAAAATAAATTGTAAGTTCATAAAAAGTAAATAATATTTAAAATTTTTTAATATTTTTTACTATTTTTTAAAATTTTTTTATCACTCCAAACAGAACGAATATTAAGAGTTCCTCACAGAATCTGTATTGTATAATTTAATCAAATAAATTTGTAAAATAAAAATGACATCACCGTTAATAATTTAACTATGAATTTAGTTAACTAGGATGATTTTTGAAAGTTAATTCATTCAAATTTTAGAATTAATATGATGATTTTTGAAAGTTAATTCATTCAAATTTTAGAATTAATATGAGAGATTGAAGGGTATTATAAGAAATTTAATCAATTTCATTAAATTAATATTTTATTTAATTTTATGTTTTACCAATATAATTTTACGTTTCACCAATAAAGTTAGTGTTTCATTATACAATAGTATAGGTTTAATAAATACTTTGTTTAAATTAAGTTATATAAATTCAATGTTTTTTCAAATTTGACTTTCTTCTAAAATGAACAGGAAAATAAAAAGAAAATATATATAAAATAATATGGTTATTGCTAGTTAAAAAAAAAAATTCACCGTTTTTAATTATTTCTATTGACAAAATTTCATTTTGCAATTTATTTGGAAGTGTAATTAATTCCTAATTTTGGTATGGCAATTTTTTTTTTTTTTTTTTTTACACTCGAGGATGTCGGGCCAACTAGAACGCACCTCGATTAATATTTGGGACCCTAAATTTAATTACCAGGTAAGTCCTTCAGTGGGTTTAAGGAAATTCGAACAAGTGACCTCCGAAAATAATTTTAACATGATATGTTAAAATGTTTGTGAATAAAAAATAAACTTTCTTTTACAAAATTGTTATTTTTTAGTGTAAAAGGTCACATATTATAATATCTATAATTGAATTCTTACAAATACGCTAATTAAGTGGTTGATGAATGGATTTGTAGGGGAAAAATTAAAAAGAAAATAAAATTATTAGTTTTTGTTATATTTTATGACTAACCAAGTAAAAGTAATTCTTTGTTAATATTTATACATTTTCTAATTTAATTGAAAAATAAATTTAATTAAATATTTTTACTTCATTTCGCTTTCTTATATTTTTTTTCATAACTTTTTTTTTTCTTCTACAAATATGTATTTCAAACATAACTTAAACAAACATATATTTTGACTAATTAAGTTACGTCCGCATTAATACTTTACTTTTTAATTTTAGATGGTTAGTCTATTTATCAAGTCTATAAATTTATTTTATAGTAATAATGTTAAAATTATTTTTTAGAGTAAAATAACATAGAAATTAGTAAAATAGTAATTTTAAAAGTTTTGTTTTGACATCTACAAATATATGTTCCAAATATATCTTAAATATATATATATATATATATAGTTGACTAATTAAGGTATCCATTAATATTTTACATTTTAGTTTTACATGAGTAATCTATTTATCAATTTTATATATTTCTTTATAGCAATAATATTAAAATTATTGTTTAGAGTAAAGTAATATAAAAATCAGTAAAAAAAATTAAATCTTTAACATTTTTGTTTTGACAAATTTTCAAACGAAGAAGACAAGTAGAGAGTTTGACCACAAGGCCGAGTTCTTTGACAAGTCAGCTAGTGTTGCGATGGGCAACAGTGATGTGCCCCCTCCTCCGGTCTCCACCCTTAGACCAATGCAAAATAATTATCGTGCCCTAATCCAAGGGTGTGGCAGAGCGCACTGCACTCTATGGTACAACAGCCCCCTCCCCTCTCTTTGGTACAATGTTCTTAAATTAAAAATTAAAAAAAAAATACAAAGACAAAAACAAATAATTAAGAGCATGTGAGACTAGAAACTTTGAGAAAAAATAATTACAAATTACAAAAAAAAAAGGTATATAAATTTATGTATGCCAAAAGTGTTTAGTTTGGTCAAAACTAATCAAAACCTACTAATTTTTACTATTTTTTTTTTTTTACTTTCTTCTAATCAAAATTTACCATATGTCACTTTTAAATCAAATTTTTTATTTTACTAAATTTTTTGTCAAACTTTTACCGACCAAATACCTTATAATGTAGGGCTGTAGGAACTGTAGTGAAAAATGAAGGACTGAGATTTGATTATTTTTAATCGAATGATTCTAATTTAATTTCATTTAAATTATTTTTAAAATAAAAATAAAAGTTAAAAAATCTTATTGGAATACAATTAATATAAAATGTAAAAAGTCACGTATCATTAAAGTGAAATCAAATCTCAGTCTTATATTTTTCACTGCAGCCCCCTTGAACCCTATTATAATGTAGGTCAAAAATATGCTTGGAGACCACAAATAATAGACGGCACCCCTTCACCCTATGATTTTCTAAAGATTGGGAAGAAAAAACCTCTCACTCTCCTACACATTCCACCATTCCCACTTCTTAATATGAAGACTATGAAAGATTATATCCATTATATAAACAAGATATGTTCTAATACCAGGAGTCTCTTTCTTCTCTCGCTCTCTTACAATGTTATTTACAGATTACACGAAGAAGAAGAAGATGAAAGGAAGAAGTCTACACAAAAGAGGGTAATTGTTCTTCTCATTTGTTGAAGTCCAAGTATGTTTACGCCAAAAAGTGTTTGTTTGCACTGTTTCCTCTGCCAACATCCGCGCATACAAATGAGATTTCTATTCCTTTACTAACCAGCCAAACAACTTCAACTCATCCCAAACAGAAATGCTATACAATTAGCCACTGATTTGCAGAAATTGACTGGTTCACTCTAAAACTTAATATGTACAAAATAGTTAAAAAAGGGGGGGGGGGGTTGATCTAAAGTTGGGTTTCCAGAAATGAAAGGATTGCCAAACCAGCAGCCCAGACGTCATCCTCCAAAACGTGCTCTGCAGGGGAATGACTAACGCCTCCCCGGCATCGAACAAACAACATGCCGACCTGTTCAAATTTGATTAGGAAATATTTAATATACACAGAGGAAACCAATAAGGAGAACAACTACAATATCAAAATAGTAATTTTGGATATTATTCCCCCAATAGATTTTACTATTTGCTCGTAAATAAGACTAAATTTAGTAATTAGTGTGACCCAAATTACCAGCCAATATGACCATTTTACCGCTAAATATAACGGAATTTTACATTTTTTTTAATTTTCAGTATTTTAGAATTTTTCATACTATGGAGATCATAACGGGCGTGTGAGAGTTGTTTTAAGTATTGAAGTGTGGTAAAGCACTCCTATTCTAATAAAGTGTCATATATGTAATATTCATTATCTCTTAAGTAAAACACATTTTAAAGACACTGAATTTCAGTGGAACTCACGCCACATTTAACCGAGCCTAAAACATGAGAATGTAGAATGTTACATTTTACAAAGATGGTATAAAAATGGAAAGGATCAAACCTTCGTTAGATGAGAAATGGCCATTGCATCGTGCCCTGCTCCGCTCATAAGCACAGGCACATCATCCACAGCCTCACCAAACATTCTCTTCGTGGCTGAATAAGCTGCAGATTTAAGCTGTGAACTCAATCCAGTATCACAAACCACTGCATTCGCATCATGCTGAAGAAATCCCGCATTTGAAATAGGCTATAAATACATTAACCAAGAACATTTAAACTAATGCAAAGATGAGATGAAAGTCGAATACCTTACGCTCAATAACACATGAAACTGAACGGCGGTCACATATTTGATGCAATCGGTTAGAAAATTCGTATATAATCGCCTCCCTTCCCATGTCATCTATTGCTCGTATGTCTACAGTGAAGGACACCTACAAGCATATATATATACATATTTATAATTTTTCGATAGAGCAGAACATTACAAAACTGCTGGTTGTTATAATTAGCAGCCCCGCAAGAGGTTTTGGTGCTTGCCTCGCCAGGTATAACATTACTTGCGCTTGGCCAGCTTGATATCTCTCCAACAGTACAGACAAGAGATCCCGAAAGAGATTCCACCGGAAAGCCTTTGCATTGACCATCGTACGATAGAAAATGGTCAGGACGTTTGCAAAGATCCTCCAACAGCACTATCAATTCGGCGGCAGCAGCCATAGGATCGTGGCGCATAGACATAGGGACTGTTCCCGCATGCCCTTGTGACCCTCTCACTGTTACCTAACACAATTAAAAGGGTTTAAATTTTATCCCGGGAAATAATATCTACCCCTCTTTAACCTCACACCAAACACACCCTAAGAAAAACAAATGATGAGCACGCCCTCTGTCACGCCCCATCGCGCTTATGGCTCTGTACTCAGCCAAACTTCTTTTGGCCCCAGGTCCTTCCTTTCATTCCCCCCCCCCCCAATTACACACACACACACACACACATCATGTGCCTTCACTTCTAGCATCTCTAACTAAATTCACTATGCAGTCAGGACCCAATTACTGTATTTCAACTGTACACAAGTTGAAACAATAATAAGCAAATATGGCTCTAAATAAGAAAATAGTAAGTATTTACTTTTTTTTTCTATGTTCCAAAAAATCTGTAGCAATCAAGTTCCCAGAAATCACATTTTGACAAGAAACCTACAGTCCTCACAATTAAAAGCGTAAGCTGGTAAATAATGTTTTCTTTATATTGGGTTTAAACTGTTTTGAGTCAAAAGGACTGATATATGCTGGGGAAGGATTATAGGCTCAATATACAGCTCTCAGGAACATGAACATTTATCTGATGGGATTTTCAATAGAAAATATAACAATCTAAAATGACATTAGGCCTAAGTTGACCATACCACATCAAATTTACAAAGTTAATATAATTATCAGTTATCACAAATATGAAAACTGAGAATTGCTAAAATGTACTGACATCATTTGATTCTCAGAAGTCACACAAATAAATAAGGAAAATAAGAACCAAAAGTTCATTAACCTCGTATTATTTAGATAAAAAATAAAAATTAAGTGATTAACAACGTAGTTCAAAATACAGTTTCAGTTTTCTCAGAATCAGGCCAATATGGACATTCAAAAGAAAATAGATAGCTGTCCAAAACTAAAAAAATGTAAATTGGAAAATGACATTCATGAAATAGTAAATTATACATATGCTCATCAAATAACAACCTCCTTTATAACAATCATAGCAAGGGAGCAATAGCAATAATTATCAGAACTCACATGTATTCTTGCTTAAGTTCTGCTATACCACGAGCCAAAATTTTATTTGGCATAGACAAATAAATTTTATGATATCACATCAGCAAATGGTAATCAATTCAAGTCTACTTAACAATTTAGCATACAAGCATATTAATGTTGAGCCTCAGAATGCATGAATCTGATAATTTCTGATTTTAAATAGATCATGAAAATTCCAGATTGAAAACCAAAGATGTGAGTCCAGCATAATTAACATGTCACAGCACACATGAAATGAATACCATATTCCAGTTCATTTAGATTGAATGGAAAAAGAACGATAAGGGAACACAAGAAGAAAATCAGGATGACTATGACTCAGTTTATCCAAATAGAAGATCACAAAGAAGAGGTGTAATTTATCTTTATGCTAAAAAATGTCAAATACCTTTAATCGTGTCTGCCCAGCGATGCCTTTCACCACACCAAGAGGAAGGCCGGCTGATTCCAGCACAGGTCCCTGTTCAATGTGAACCTGAAGCAAGAAATTAACAGAACATCAGGATGGAAATTTGTGGTGCCAAAAACCTAAAACTCATACTCTCTGTTTTGTAAATAAATTTCACAGGATACTCTGTTGCTTATCAAAATAAAAAACAAAAAAACAAAGGAATAAATCATCATACTCTTCAATACCTCAATATAGCCCCAAGCAGACTCTGGATCGTACTTAAGGCCGAGGAAGCTTTCTTCAGAAATTTCTATAGAGTTCTCTTTAAGAACATTTTGCACTGTTACACCACTGAAAATGTCTAGGCATAAGTTTAATGGAAACAAGCAATGTTACAAACAATCATATGCTTTAAGTTTGTCGTGGCAACCTTTTGTCCTGCATCTGCAGGGTTGAAAATGGTAAAACACCAGCAAGAGCAGCACTTCCTAAGAAGGTAGATTGAAATCTAACGCCCTCCTCATCACTAAATGCAATTACCTGCAAGGTTCACGAGCAGGTAAAACATGAGATTATAAGTCCTAGTTAAATGTCACAAATCCACCCAACCCTTCATTTCCATTCTGATACACAAACAAAAGGATTTTAATTTCTTGTCGAGATCTAAAAAACTCTACCCTGTCCAGATATGGTGCAATACTGTTGTTAGGATCTTTTTAACCAAACAGTTGCCATGATTATTATCCTTAAATACAATTAGAAGCTTTTAAATCATTGAGAATCACATGCCTCCAACAATGCCATGGACTTCCCTTGGAAAAGTATGGTACATAAGGTAGATCTATTTGTTATCAAAACTGTAAAAATTCAAAAAGGCCATAACAACAATAGTAGAACCGTGCAAAGTGATGCTAAAGCGACTTTTATACAAGCAAATACCACAATGAATTTAGTACAGGTATTTGATTACTTCAACTGGCCGCCTCAGTTTTCCTAATTGCCTGCTGGAATTCAAAACCTTCAGTGCAGATAATGCAGAAATTATACCAAGTGCACCATCAAATATTCCAGCATCAATGACGGTGTCCTGGTGGAATTAGATCACAGTCAAGCAGCACTTCTGATGTATGATATCCACTGTAAATAAATTGAAACGAATAATAACATAATTAACATGGGGAAATAAATTGCAGCACCAAATGAGAACCAATTAACAGAGCTGCTGCATTTGAGTTCATTCCTTCAACTCGACCATGAATGTTGCCCATTTGGTCCATCCACCTAGATATCAGCAATAATATCAACTAACTTGCTGGAAAACAGCCCACAAGAGTGACAGAAATTAGAAACCTCACGTTTGCAAACCAATTTCTTCCATCCAGCCACGAATAAGATTTCCTGCTCTGATTGAAGCTGGGCTTAAGAATGTTCTCTGAAGATAGCCATCAGCATCACTCACCTATCAGATCAGACAATAATATTATCAAAAGTAAATAACCACTTTTAGTGCTATAACATGAACGAGAACAGTCCAGAGGCATCCATCAGCATCTCCAACCCGTGGCTCTTCTATTGTTCTATTGATAATTTTACTTGTAAAAAAACTAAAACCAAACTTGTTTGAATGCACTCTTGTGAAACCAAATGAGTTTGGCTTCAGAAAATTTCTTATGCAATTTCTTAATTAAGGAAAATCCCACAATGCACCATTATATGCTACGAAACCCGCGGACTTTTCAGTAAATGAACTGCATTATTGCTTTTACCATTTGCAGCTACAAATGACTGCATGAGAGACAATTACGAAAGGTAGAACATGTATTTGAGTTTGAAACTCTCAAAAAAATATAAATGACAAGATAAGGCTTCGCAAATGGTATCCAGGCCAAAAGATATTTAATTTCAGACAGAACAAGGAGTCGCCATCAAGCTAAACTATCCTCAAAACTGGAAATTGAAGACACGTTTAAGAACAAAACAACAAAAAATGAAGTATATAAGATAGTGCAGTTTGGTTTTGTACCTTTCCAAGCTCATAAAGTCTTGCCACAGCCTCATCCCTTAAAATTTCTGGAAATAAATCATTTTTAATGTCTTCTACATCTTCAATACCTAATCAAATTGAAGTACTTCTTAGACAAGAAAAACTAAAATGATGCAACTCACCTACGTAAATAAATAGCAATTTAATTCATGTAACATTAGGCATCATCTCTGTAACATCAACACCCGCTATTTACACAGCAAAATAATTAACACTAGATGTCCAGGCATATGCAATCTATGCGTAATCCAATCTTTTAAAAACTGAAACATAAGTGGGAGACGAGAGAAAAAACGGGGACTGATAACTTTACACTTATGTCCTTAAAGTCTATGAAGTACTGAACTATTGAATGGTAAAAACGACAAATTGTATGGAAAACTTTGGGAAAAATAAAATTAACATTATTTCAAAAAAAAAAAATGAGAGAGGTCAAACAAGTGTTCTGCCCTTATAAATTAAGGAAAACGATATCAAGCCATAATTGTTTACCAGATAATTTACTCCTAGAATGATATGGCAATGACATTTGTGCAATAAAGGAACTTATTTTTTTAGAATTAATAGGTCCACATATACCCACATCATTCTGGTAATAAATTCTAACAATAAATTATAGGAGAACAGCAGTACTCATATATTAATATAGATAATTAAGCAGCAACATAAGCCCATCTCAAATGACATTATTGTTTTCTTTTTCCTTTCATCTCAAAGAATAAAATAACCAAAGTAACTAGAAATGAACCAAAATGTTCTACACTGAAGCTGTTCCTGCCGTTCCAGTCAACAAAATTTAACGTGGATTGAAGATAGTTTACAATTATTTGTCAAAAAAATGCCATTTCTCCTTGCACTATCAACTATTTTGTACATGAGAACTAAATTTAAAATAATTTAATTTAAAAAAAAAAAAAAAAAACAACCAAACTCAGCAGCTGAAAATTTACAGAAACTCAGGTGTGAAACCACGTTTTGAGTATTCTCTATGTGCAAAGACTTCATTCTTCAGCCAAAAGAAGAAAAAACAAATATTAACAAAAAAATCATTTATGGCTTACACATAATCCAAACGACTATAATTTGAATTCACATCAAGAAAAGAAAAGGAAAAAAAAATCATAATAGCAAGAACATCTTTCAATAAGAAAAATAAAAACCCAGATAATTGAATAACCAGAACAAGATGAACAAGCAAACAACGCATTTGAAAGAGATGATGAATGGACTCGCGAAAGGAGGATGACATGGGCACTTTCTTGTGAGTGCAAAATAATCATCCACCTAGGCACCTAGCAAAATCATCTTATATATGGCTTAGTTTCATCATACCCCCAAACAAAATAATAATAATAATAATAATAATAATAATAATAATAATAATAATAATAATAAAATCACCAGAATAGAGATGGGCAGAAGCAGTGGCCGATGCAAGATACAGCACCACCAAACAGAGAAAGGAAATCGATGAATGGGAAATGATGAAGGAATGGATCTGAGAGAGAGGTCGGTTTGCAGATGGGGACGGTAGAGAAGCCATGGCTGCTTGCCAGCTCTGCAACCAACCCAAAAGCAAAGCAAAGCAAAGCAAACCACGGCAACTCTGGACGCCTCTAATTGCTGAAAGCCGCTGGGTTGCCTCTGGAAGCATGTGGTCGCGATGGCGATTTGAATTGGACCCACTTCATGTATAATGGACCCCACCCTTCTCCTCTTTGGTACTGATTTAAGAAAATTAAGTTAACAAAATTTCAACAACATGTTATTAAAAAAAAATAGAAGTATTTTGACAATTATTTAAAAAAAATGTGTTTGGTGATTATATTAAAAATTGGTTTTGAAAAGAGAAAATAATATATATAAATAAAATATAAGTATATAATTTAATGATAGATTACAAATTTACAATGTAAAAAAAAAACCAAAAAATTAAATTTGATGTCAATATTATAAAAAATATATATTTTTTAAATGGATTTAGATTTATGGTTTTGAATTTATCCCAATATTATAATGGGATATTTACTTGGTCAAAATTCACTAACTTTTATTATTTTTTATACTTTTTTTAATTAAATTTTATCATATGTCACTTTTATACTAAATTTTTATTTTTTTACTGTATTTTTAACTAAATTCTTGCTAACCAAACATCCCTAATACAAAAATATATATATATATTTGATGCCAATATTATAAAACAAATGATATACACCCCATTTGATTTGAATTTTGGTATTTTAAAACAAATGATATGCACCCTCTGCAGATTCAACGAATCAACTTTTAAGCTTTCAAAAAAAAAAAAAAAAAAATCAACTTCTTCACTTAAAAGAAAAAAAAATTTAATTACTTTTTGGCATTTAGGTGGGGGTGATAGTGTCCCGTGAGAGTTGAGATCTGGCCCCATCCACCATGCACGTTAACCCGGTTCCAGAGCTGCAGTCGACAAATATATTATTGTATGGATGGCAATGCAAAAACAAAAGGTCGATATGTATATTATTAAATTATTGAGAGATTTGTATCATTAAATAATTTAAATCAATCATTAAATTATTTTAAAAAAAATTAAATTAAATTATAAATTATTTAAAGAAAGTTAAGATCGTATCTCAAATTTTTTATTTCCACCGTAACTCCTTTAACTCATGTCAACCCACCCTCCCCTTATTATTAATTTTTTATTTAATTATTTACAATAATTATATATTATATGTATGCATCAACATTATATAAAAACTTAAATTATTTTATATATGTATAGTAATTAAAGTGCATTATGTCACCCCGCATATTCAGAATCTTTCTTTATTTAAATCTATTATTTTACTAGCAAAAAGCTTTATATATATATATATATATATGATTAATGTCACTGTGTGCCTTTGTGCATGATGAAGTTGAGAGAGAGTATTGGATAATTCATTCAATAGATGTCACAAAAATAGTTTTTTCTTTTTCAGTTTTTAGATTGGAATGGTATTTTTTATGCCGGTCCGAATTGATTCCTCTACTAAGATTTAAAAATTTAAAATTACTTCTTATCAAATTATATATATATATATATATATATATATATTATATCTCAATCTATATCTCACAAATTAATTACTTAAAAAATTAATATAATATTACATTCAAGTACATATATTATTTCATAATATTATTTATTTTTATCATTTTATTCCCTAATCAAACCTAGCTTGTTTATATAATCTGAACGTGAGTTATGAGATTCAACAACACGTGCATTCGGTTCAATGATTTTTGTGTTACACAAATTATTTAATGGCTACAAGATAACAAAGTTATTAAATAAAAATTTAACATTTCGTCTATTTATTATTTTTCCTAAATTTCAACTTATGAAATGTTGATTGATATAAGAATCAAATTTTTTTCTATTTATATATATATATATATATATATCTTACACACTCACTCACTCATGTCTGTTGACTTCTCTCTGTATGACAATTTCAATATTTTGAAAGGTTAAATCATTTTTTTTCTTCTTAATAAAAATTAGATGTCTAAACTTATACCACTTAAGTTCTGTTTGGTTGAATGATTTGTTAAGAGAAAATAAAATGAATATCGATTCAAAATTTATTCTCTTATTTAAGTTATAATAGAAAATGTAAAGAAAATGGTACGAAGTTTGGGAAATTAAAATTAATTTAATTGAAAATTATTATATTAAAAAAATGCCTTTTGTTTTGTTATATTTTTTAATTAATTCAAATAAGAAAATGTATCCGAGATTTTATATCTTCTTTTTTTTTATTTATTTTCTCTTCACTTTTTTTTTTACCTCTCATAAAATCATCACTCCAAAATACTCGCTAATAAAAAATGGCACGCTTTCCTTGTGTATATATAACAAAACAAAAGGAATTTGTCAATATAAAATTGTTTGGATCAACTTTGTACAATTTCTGACTAGGCACTTTTTATTGTTTTTTCTTTGGTTCTTTAGAAGAAAAAAAATGTTGAAATTATAAAGAAAAGTTTTAAATAAAAAATTATTTTTAGTCGAAATATAATAATATTGAAAAGAAATTAAATAAGCAGCATATAAAAATGGCTCTATAAAAATCCTATTTGTATACTATCATTATTTTTCATATGATATCTTGTTTAATCATTAAGTAAAATAGGTATTTTGTTTAAGTTGTACCAAAGTAGAAACTCTATATTAGTATATAGGCAAATTATACTTAGATCCTTGAAGATTAAGCTAATTATAAGAACCTCACTTAACCATTTAAACCTTACACTTACCTCTCCTATTCCTTAATGTTTGTTACAGTTGACTCCCTCCGTTAATTTTTTTCTCCAACGCCATTAAGGTATTATAGTAAAATGACATAAGTACACTTAGTAAGTTCAAATGGTTGAATGAGGTTCTTATGATTATCCTAATGTTTAGGGAAAGTTTTTGTAATTAGTCTAATTATATTACTTTATCCAAATAATTTAGTAAAATATATTTCATATTAATTTAACTATATTATATATTATAAATGATTTGATAAATTATATTTTATATTATTTTAATTAATTTTACCATTAATTAAATTATTAATTATTAATTAATATATTTTATTAATTAATAATTAATTTAATTAATTACAATTAATTAATTTTATTTAACAAACTATAATTTAGTTAATTAAATTAATAATTTAGTTATATTATTTTATTAAAATAATATTATTTTAATAAAAATAAGTTATTCTAATATGATATAGCAAAAATGGATAAGGCGCTAAAATTAAAAAAAAATATTTGTGATAAAAAAAACTAACAGTAAAAATATTTTTAATATTTTTTTTACTTTTTTCTGCATAAGTTGTTATTTTTTGAAAAAAATAAAAATAAATTTATTAAATACATTTTTATGTATTTAATTTTTAATTTTGAATTTGCCTTAAACTAGTTTTTGATCAATAAGTTGAATAACTTAAAACTACCACGTTAGTTTTAGTCTACATAATTTTAAAATTATAAATATTTTTATAACTTTAAATATTTTAAAATAATAGATCCACAATCTTTTTAAATCATTTTATTGATATTTTTATATTTTTTTCATGTATTAAATAACCATGGCACTGGTTGACCTAGTACTTGAAACCGTAAAACCAGTTCAAGTAACTCTAAAAATTAAAAACAAATACATAAAACTTATTTATTAATTTTTTTTTTCAAAAAAAATGACAACTTACATAAAAAAAGTAAAATAAAAATTAAAAGTGTTTTTATTGTCATTTTTTTCTTTCACAATATGTTTTTTAATTTTAGGACCATAACCATTTATTCCTTGTATCATATTAAGATCTTTATTTTATATTAACCTATTTTATTAAAACAAAATTATTTTTAATAAATAATATGACTAAATTATATTAATTAATTAACTAAATTCTAATCTATTAAATAAAATAAATTAATTTTAATTAATTAAATTAATTAATAATTAATAAATATATTATTTAATAATTAATAATTTAATTAATTTCAAATTTTAATAGAATATATTTATTTAGTTAATTAATTAACAAAACATATTAATTAAAACATATTAATTAAATTTAATTAAGTTAATTAATGATGAAATTAATTGAAATAAAATAACTAAATTAATATAAGATATATTTTACTAAATTATTCAGGTAGAATAATATAATTAGGCTAATTAGAAAAACTTTCCATATACATTAGACTAATTACAGAAACCTCCCTTAATCATTAGAACTTACTGAGAGCATTTATGTTATCTTACTATAGCACTCTAATAGCGTTATGGAAAAAAAATTAATGGAGGGGTTTAAAGTGTAACAAACATTAGAGAATAGAGGAGATAAGTGTAAAGTTCAAATGATTGAGAGAAATTCTTATAATTAACTTAATGTTTAGAAAGTCTCGGTATAATTTACCCTTAGTATATTTACCTAGTTTATACTTAGGAAAGTAAGTATATATATATATATATATATATATGTGGGTTGTAGTTATGAATTTTTGTATAGGTATATTTATTAAAATGGACTTGGCTCTCCTGTAATATTTTTATCGGCTCTTTTTCTATTATTTTAGATCTCAACCTTTAATTTTATTTAAGAGTTGACAATACAATTTGTGTAGGTTCTATTATATTAATTTTTCCTCATCAATTCTTGTATTGTAATTATCTCTGTATTTATTATAAATTGAGTTTGTATTATCAACTCTTGGATCAAAATGGATGGATGAGATTTAAAATAATAGAAAAAGAGCAAACAATATTAAAATCAATAATTATTGAAAAAATTTACCAAAATGACCACTTTTTTTTTTTTTTGCACATATATTTAGAATTATATCTAAATATCTTTTTTTTTTTAATAATTAAGATCTGTGTGCAAGGATATATATGTGTATATATTAAATTTATTTTTTAAATTAAAAATTATTTTAAGAAAAGTAGATCTTATTTTTTAAATTTTTTATCACACATTTCTATATTTTTCTCTCGTCTTCTCTCATTTCCTCTCCTTTTCCTCCCAAATTTAGAAGGAAAAAATTGTATGGATCCCATTTTTACTGTTTCACCCTATTTTCCATCCTCTTCTTATTTCTCTCCACTTTTTTTCTCAAACTAAACAATAATAGCAGAGTATTATCCTCCCTCCTTTCTTCGTGCCTATTTTCCATCCAAGCAAAGATAGGCTAAAATTAAAAATCTGTGCACTCATGTTTCGAGAGACTTTTCTCTCTCATATTGAAATCCTATGCAATATTTTATCTTACAACTCAACCTCGTACTTCAATTATGACTTCTTCTGTTTCATTTTTTTATTACTATTATTCATTATCTTTTAGGATTTCAGCCTTTCGTAGCCAAAACCAACTTGAGAATAAGTTCATTTTTCCCCCATTAAATCATAAGTGAATAAATAATATCCATCTATTTATTAGGGTTAAAAATTTTGTATACTGAGGGCAGTTTGGGAACATAAAAGCTATTTTTTTTCAAAAAAAAAAAAGAAAAAAGTAAATGAAAGTAAAGACTAGTTGAAAAAAAAAAAAAGGTTAAATAAGCCCTACAACAAAATATGTGTGCTTTGGAGCGAGTGTTATTCTAAGTTGGTTGCCAATTAAAATTATGAGAATTTCGATAATTAATTGTAAGTAATTTACTTTCATTTTCATTTTTTTAATTTCGATAATTTGGTTACAAATTTTAAATATAACTTGATAAAATGATAATGCAAAAAAATTAGTAACCTTAATTTTTGTAAACATCATAAGAATAAATTTTATATTTTTAACAAGTATGTAAAAATAAATTTTATTTTCTAGCTTGTATAAATATAAATACAAGATTAATTTAATATATTTAATTTCACTTTCTTTACAAACTTTTACCCTTTATTTTCCGATTTCCTTCGCTAGAGAGGGAGAAAGAGGGCTGGACGCGTATGACATAAAAGAGTTAATCTAAAAGAATAGCCATTTCCTCTTTTAAGAGAGGAACGAAAATGTGGGCTTATTCCCATTTTAAGCAAATTTACCAAATTAAATAATAAAATAAAAATGTAGAAATATCTATTCTACTCTCTTGTAGATGCTAATTACAATAAAACTTTAAAAATACAACCACAAAAGCTCTTCAAAAAAAAAAAATAATAATAATAATAATAAATGCAAGCCTACCGCTTTAGGGTAATAATTCTTTACTCTAAAAGCCCATATGTATTTCAACTCATTGGGCCTAAATAGAAACGGATCAATATGGGCTTTTTTTGTTTTACCTTTCCCTAATTTTTTCATTTGTAGGACTAATTCCATTTTTTTTTTTTTTTTTAGGTTGTTATGGTATATATCGGACTACTTTGGGGGTAAATTATCATATTTCCTTCTTTTATTTGATTTTATTTTTTTAATTTAAATTCATAGTCCCTTATTTTGTGTGCAAAGGGATGGTAGATTATGGACTTTTGAACTCCTTTAGCTATTTTCATTTTTTATTTTATTTTATTATTTAAGAAAAACTTATACACCTGTTATTTGCATGGAATTAATTAAGTCAAGGCCTCTAGATTGCTCTGATCTCTAGACTTTTTTCTTTTTGTTTAAGTTTTGTAACATGGTCAAGCTCCAAGCCATTGGGGCCCCAAATCGTATTGCAAATTGTGAAGAACAAAATGGGCTGCTTCTTGGCAAATATTGGCTGTATTTCTCAAACAGAGGAGAATACGTATTTAACTCTTCCCAATAATGAATGTTACAAAATTGCATTTCAACATATATATGCGCACACATATATATGCTATTACTATAATTTCAATTTGGTGTTATCCAATTCTAAAGAGATATATAAATATATAGTGGCAGAATCAGAAATTTTTTTTATGTATAATGTAAAATTTTTCCCAATATTCTAAATAAAATTTTTCTTTAAGTGTGAAAATTTTCATAGATATGATGTAAAATTTTTAATAGCATTCTAAATAAAATTTTTCATGGGAAATTTTTTTTACGTATATATATACAAGTAAAATAATTTTTTTTTTTTAAATTTTAAGTGTGGCGACCATCCATCCTCATCCTCAGCTGGGTGTGTCTCGGCCCTATAAATATACATACATATATATATATATATATATATATATATCTTTGTTAATTAAGGTTGCAGATAAGAACCTGCACCATGATGGCCCATTTCAACCAAAATCAAGTTTAAAATAGGAAGACGTGCTTCTGGGTTTTGATGATATACTCATGGCATTCTGCTCCAAAATAATCCTAAGCCATACCCCCACATCATTGGAATCTCCTCCCACTCAATAAAAATGAGATTCTATAAATCTACACACACACACTTGCTTTCAAGAAAAAGCATTGGAGCTGTCTTTTTGTTTGCTTGCTTTCTAGCTTCAACATGAGGGAGCAGTTGAAGGCTTGAAGCGACCCAGCAACCTCTCAATACGCACAGGCACCACATGGCATCAATTCATTTCAATCTCTGTAATCAGTGCATTACTCAACTACCACTATTTCCAACTCCTTTATTATAATTTGTGAATCTCTATGACAAAAAGCTATCTCAAATCCCATCACCAAGCAACCACCATTTGGGTTCAGAAAAGAATTTTTACATTTATTAATAGCACGGTTGCCCAATTTTAATCCTTCATTTGTTTAGAGTTAAAATGCTAACTTCTTACGAATGAATGGTTCAAATTAAACAAAGATGCATAACACAGCACGGCTCTTAAACTTGCATCAGATTATCCAACAAGAAATTAAGGATTCGTTTGGAGTGACAAAAAATTTTTAAAAACGGTAAAAAACGCTGAAAAATTCTAAAATTATTTATTTTTTATCTCACTACACGAATTACGAACTCATAACTCATCTCACTTTATCTCACTTTTTATCACTCTAAGTGCACCCTAAATAAGGTTTTTCTCAAATAGCACAAATTGAAAGATTAGGGTAATTGGTTTATACTTCATGTAGTAAAGAAAAATTACTGATACCCCAGTATTAAGGTTTACTTAGGTGAAAGTAACAGATTCATTTAGTGTCAACCTTATAAATAGTAACAAGACAGGAGCTTTTTCCCGACCCTGTTGATTAATTTTCTTCCCTCGCTACATTTAGTTAGGGGTCTCGTCTTGTACCGTTAAAACCAATAGTATTTTTTTTTTTTTTTTTTTTTTTTGAATATCATATGCAAACAAGTTATCCATCAAAAAGAAAAAATAAAATATTAATATATAAATTAACAAAATAATTTTCAATTCTTAACTTATAAATTAATATTAGAATAAATATTTTTATAATTCTAAATTTAAATAGGGTAAAAAATTTTAATCTAATCTTACTCTAAATGTTATTGAATTTTGATTTTCTCGCCCCAACCTCATTAGAATAGATTCGAATTAAATTTCTCGCTTTACCAACTATTAGTGTGTTTGGAGTTGTATAAAAGTGTATAAAATAAAATAAAATAAAATTGTAAAAGTAAATGTCTCGTAATTCGTGTAATAAGTAAAAATTTAAATTTTGTTGTCTTGTAATTTGTGTTTGTAAAGATTTGTAGAATTTTATTTTATGTTGTGTAATTCCAAACGGAGCCTATACATGTTTTACTTATAATCAAACCGGTAAAAGGGTAGAATACAAATTGTCTAAATTTACCTTTTTAAAATTATTAGAAGACAAATCTTTTATTTTTTTAATATTTTTACTTTAATTTTAAACATTAATAGTAAGAAGGTGGGTTTCTTTGAAAATATTACTTAGAAGAGTGTTTGGTACGGAGCAGATGATAGCATCTTAATATTTTACCTATTTTAATTATAGTGGTATGTTTAATAAAGATTTAAATGAGTTAATATTTTTTTTGTTATTAAGAGATTAAGGTCCTGTTTAGAGTATCAAAATTTATTAATTTTTATATTTTTTTAATTAAATTTTTCATATATCTACTTTATGTCACAATTTTTCTATTTTTATTATACTATTTAACTAATTTTTTATTAACCAAATATATCCTAAATATTGTTTAAAAAAATGGTGTAAAAGAAGAGAAACAATATGAGAGTAAAAGGGGTCAATTAATTTTTAATCTTGTACCAAAATACAGTACAAAATAATTGAAATTTCATACCAGTTGTTTTGATTTGATATGTCAGAAATCAGGTGCAAGGCCGTGCCGGGAATATGGCCCACCAATACAATGATCAAATTTTGATTCACAAGCAAACAAGACGCTCCAACTTTTTAGGGTTAGATAGGAAGGATGGTGTTTGAAAATAATAATAATAATAATTTATATATATTTAATTTTTTCACTTGACGTATTTATTATTCATAATTTAAAAAAGGTTAAAATATAAAAGCTTTTTAATTAAATTACAAAAAGTCAAAAAATCAAAGAGTGAGTCTATTTGGACTACACCAACTCTCTCTTACACATTATTTTTTTTATTAATTCAAATTATATAATTATTTGTCTTTATTTTCATTATATATTTTGTATAATATAATTTTATAAATATTATTCTTATACAAAAATTCAATTCAAAGGCAAAATTCAATTCAAAGTACACTGCTATACAGGCATTATTTTATAATATAAAATAATTTTTTAAACAAAATATAGAGGAGAAAACAACTAACAAAAATATTTTTGTTTTGTAAATTTTTATAAGCAGGTGGGCAATTGTTACTGTAATTTTTTTAAAAAAATATGCATATATGATAAAAATTTCAAATTTTAATATTTTTAAAATAAAAAACTATCTCTTATTATAAAAAGGTAGAATTAAATTTTCAAAAGAAAGATAGTTAAGCTTTTTTTAAAATATTTCTCTTAACAAATATTTAACCTTTTCCTTTGTTATGGTTTTTAAATTTTTTATTTAATTTCTGTCAACACAACTTACTACATTAAAAGTGAATATTATAGTATTTTTTAGTAAATAGTATTATAAGTCGAGATTGAAAATTCATAAGAATTTAAGGAAAATGAAGAAGCGTTTGATTTGCTAAAATATTCTGAAAACATCTAAAAATTTTTAAAAATTATTCACTTATTGTCTCATTACAGGAATTACGAACTCACAATTTATGTTATTTTTTTTCATTTTATCTCATTTTTTTATCACTCCAAATACACTCGATGTAACATCTTCTATTAAAGTTTGAAAGTGAAAAAAATTTGAACAAAAAGTTATACTCAAACAAAACCACTTTCGGCTCTTAAACTCCTTGTGGGATTGGTTCACGGACGGGGTTCTGTTGGAATAAATTTGAGCTGAGGTGTCAGTTGCTACCAGAGTTGGTATTCGCACGGTCGCTGGGGTCGCAACACATGCGAATGTTTGGAATTGTATAAATTTATATAGATTTATAGAGTTTTTTCCTTGTAATTTATGTTGTGAGAGAAAAAATTTAAATTTATAAAGATTTGTAAGATTTTATGAAAATTAGTAGTGTTTTATTGAGTTTTATTTATTTTTTTCTTTTAATTTGTTGAGCACCAAACGTGCTTAAATTATACTTTGGACTGGGACCCATAACAAAACCAACAAAATGAAGAGCATATGGGTGCTGACATATTAATGTCATGTGTAATTTGCATTTAAAATAATTAAATAAAAATTTAATAATTTAAATATTTTATATTATTTTTAAAATATTTAAAAAATATAAATATATCTGAACTACAAAATTTTATTCCAACAATACTGGCAGAACTGACGTACCATTCCAATGCGAAGCCCTTTTCAACCAAAGATGTGAATCACACAATAGCCGACATTTTCTCCTGTTAAAAGGGGGTGTGTCGTTACATCAATGGGTTTGTTTAGAGTAAGAAAAAATGAGATACATTAAGATAAATTGTGGTTTGGAGAGAGTTCGTAATACGTGCAGTGAGAGAAAAAAGTTGATGTGACATAAAATTAACAGAGATTTATAGAAATTTTCAGAGATTTTCAACAAATTCTTACATGCCAAACGAGCCCAATATTGATTCTTGCAAATTGTTTTACTATTATGCTGCCGCCACAATAGAAATGAAACCAGGGGAGGGTGATATTCATATGACCTTTCCGGCACTGAAATTGCCAATTATTGGATTAAAATTAAATAGTTAATAATAAAAGTAGATTTAAAAATATTTTATTTTTACTTAATATTTTTAAATTTATTTTTATTATAAAGTATTCGATTTTGATTAAATGACTCACAATCTTGAAATTATAAAAAGTTTTTTTGGATAACAGTTTTGATTAGATAACTCATAATCTCAAAATTATTAAGGATCCTTTTAGATGACAAATTTTTGTCAATTCTTGACAAATTTTAACCAGAAATTGACCCATATTTGTATTATGCATTCGGTAAAAATTTGTAAAAATTACAGACAAATTAGAAAATAGTGAAAGTGGGTGATTTAGTGTGCGTGAATAAAGTTTATCTATTTGTTAAATTTTGATGGAAAAAATTAAAGAAAATAAATAAAAAGAAAAATTTAGAACTTAGGAGATTTTTAAGCGTTTGACCAATTACGGACCCAAAGCTGTCAAGGATACCAACATCAACCCTTCTCAGTCCACACAAATTAAATCACTGTCAATTTTTCTCCCACTATTAGCGGCATGCATTATTTTTCAATATTCTATAATATTTAAGTTAGTCTTCTCTACTAATTAAATCGTGTAAGAGAAAGAAAAATATGGATTACTTTCCTTGCTAATTATTGTATTCGACCTAATATCTTTAAATTGCAGATTAAATCCCAAATTGATCAAATTGAATATCTCCAAAATCCCAAATGAGATACAAGGGAGATGGTAAAGTGTCACAGACCCATGTCACGTGTGCATCAGTGCACCTGTCCTGTTGCACGTGCTCCTCTGAAGCCTGAAATTACCCAAAATACACACCCATCGTCCTCTTTTCAATTTACTAATAAATGTAAAAAAAAAAACACTATGATGTTGTATTTTATGTTTTGCTTTCTGTTTTTATTTATTATTTTTTTAATTCATTTTTATTTTTTACTTTTGAAAAAAAAGAAAATAACTTAAAATGCATTTGACCATTTGTGTTTTTAAATTTTGTTTTAGAATACAAAAAAGGAGTTTACCCATAAAATACAAAATAACAAAAAGTTACTTTTGAGCGTTTTTAATCTAAAATAAGAAAAATCTCAAATAAGAAGAAAGAGTATTTTTATATTTCCTTGTTTTGAAAATTTTAAAACATAAAACACATAAAATAAGAATAGAAAATAGGAAAGTAAATTAAATGTCACCTAATTTTTTGATTTTTTATAAAATGATTAAATTTATTTTTTTATATTTTAAATTTTTTTTAAATCTTGAAAGGTAAAAATATAAAATTAACAAAAAAATTAAAAAATTATCTACTAAAAAGTTATTTTTTTTTTCCTTCTCAAGCTGTGCTTGACTTTGTATCTATGTCGAATTTTGCTCATTATTATCCAATGAAGTTGTCCGAACGATGAAGTTGTACGAGAATCATGAGAACTTAAAGCAGAAGAAATGTCCCACAGGACCCAATAATCGAACCAAAACAATCAATGTACCGGATCGACGGTCACAATTGCGACAGCCATTCAAAGATTAGTTGTAATCACTAGACCCTGAAAACAGACAATAATATATATATATAATATATATATATATTTGCTTATGATGCAAACTTTGCCCATATGAGTAAAAATGCCCTTTACACAATGTCAAACTTGTTAGGATCCCTAAAGTAAGAAGTTGGTCACCCTCTACTTTTCTCGCAGGAGAAGAAGAACAATTCAAAAGACTTTGCGCATGTACATATACGCCATATACACCTACTTATATATGATTACATTTATATATATATATATATATATCAAATCCAACATCAAGAAATAGCACACTGTGGGTGTTATTTGTATGAGCCAATATGATATTAAATCTATGATTTTCTTACAAGTGTCTTAGTTAGCCCCTTCTCTTTCCATGTTCTAG
This sequence comes from Vitellaria paradoxa, assembly GCA_019916065.1. Taxonomy (NCBI): domain Eukaryota; kingdom Viridiplantae; phylum Streptophyta; class Magnoliopsida; order Ericales; family Sapotaceae; genus Vitellaria; species Vitellaria paradoxa. The sequence continues at coordinate 4,426,848 of CM034237.1, read as the reverse complement.
CCCCTCTCTGTCTTTATATATCTCTCTCTCTCTATATATATAATATATCTGTGTGTGTGTGTGTATAATTAGGGTGCTTTCATGATCAACAAGTCACCTGCAAGGTAGGGGGGGAGAGAAATGGGAACAGCAATGGCAAGAAGAGCTCTGTTACCGTCCATACTAATGGGTTTGGCTGGTTTTATGGTAAATATTCATTGTGTGTATGGTGGGAGTTCATCGCCGGTGGGTCAGTTTCCCGGCGGCCATTACCATGACCAAATGCGGAAAATGCAGGCTTTTAAGGCGTCTTTTCTCCGGCGCGATTCAATTTCCCTCCCACCAACCTCCATGTCCCCATCTCCTAGCCTTGCTCCGTCGCCGTCGGTGAGCATCAAAATATTTTTCTTCATTTAATTTCCTTGGATGTTGACCTTTCATTACCAGTGTTTCTTTGACAAATCTTGAGTGTTTCGTAATTAATTAATAACAAATATTATTCTGTCATATATATATATATATATATACATACACGTATTTTAACAAATTTAGAGGAAAATGACAGTGGCCTTAATAGGCATTTCAAAGGGTTAATATTGCTAGGGATTGTAATTAAAATATATTTATATAAATTTGGGATGTTTGGATGATGAACAATAAAAATAATAAAAAATTAATGTAAATGATATGTAACAAAATTTAATTAGAAGAAATTGATAATTTTTTTATATTTTTTGGTAAAATTTGATAAACTAAACACTCCATTATTATTTTTAGTTTGGCTTTACTTTTAATTAATATTTTATAATTTTATTAATTATGATTTTTTTTTTCGTTTTTTGTTTGGTAATTAATTATGATGGTGATTACGATGATAGGTAAGCCCAAGTCCACGTGTGTACCATGTGACATCTTACGGTGCGGACCCAACTGGTAAAACAGACAGCACGGAGGCACTTCTGGCAGCAATATCAGATGCTTTTGGAGGTCCTTCTGATGGGTTTTTGATGGAGAAGATTATTAATCTTGGGGGTGCACAGCTTACTCTCGAAGGCGGCACCTACATGATCAGCAAGCCGCTCCAGCTGCCCTCGGCCGGCCGAGGTAATTTTATGGTATGATCCCAAAAAACTTTCTCAACATCTTATATACATAATGTATGTTAATTAATTAGCTACACATATTTTTTTGATAATTTTTTAATATATAAATTACTGTAAAAATAAATACAGTTTCCCAAACTTTGAGTTAACCGTGCCACGTGGCAGGCTGACTAATGTGTTGATTCCTAGCTAGGAATTATTAGTACATTAACTCTCAAACGTCTATGTTTTTATTTTTTATCTTTTTTAGGGGTAGGTCTCAAGTGGGGCTGACATTGGTTGTAGGTTCGAGATCAGGATTATTAAATTAAAATTTAATGTTTCATATATATATTTAAGATGTATTTATATTTTTTTATGTTTTTTAAAAATAAGTGAATGCATCTAAAAAAAATGAATTTCAGAAACTGCAGTGCAAAAATGCACCATAGGAATTAAAGTGCATGGATGAGCCGCGTTAATTTTTTTATAATGATCCGCTGGTCCTAATTTTATTTAGTTAAAATTAATTTTAAAATAAAAATAAAAATAATAAAAATTTAATTGAAATATAATTAATATAAAATATGAAAAATTATTTCTTATTAAAATGTAATTAAATCTAGATAGTTCATTCATGCCCTTCAGTCCAAAATCTAGCGACCCTAATTTTATTGTTACCGAAGTGATATGAAACCAATGTTAGCTTTCCTTCTTGTCTCAAGTCTCGTCAAACTTGCTTTCTTCAAATTAATTAATTAATTATTTTTTTTTTTTTTTTCACACAACAGATACATGGAGGGACATTGAAAGCCTCAGATGATTTTCCAACCGATGGGTATCTGATCGATCTATCAACATCTTCTTCGAACAACGATGAATACAATTACGAGTATATAACACTCAGAGACCTCATGTTAGACTCCAATTTCAGAGGCGGCGGAATTCAAGTCGTCAATTCACTGAGAACTAGCATAGACAACTGTTACCTTGCCCATTTCACCACCAACGGAATATTAGTCCGAGGTGGTCACGAAACCTACATTCGAAATTCATTCTTAGGCCAGCGCATCACTGCCGGAGCCGATCATGGGGAGAGGAACTTCTCGGCCACCGGAATAAACCTAATCGGGAACGACAATTCGATCTCCGATGTGGTCATTTTCTCCGCCGAAACAGGGATATTAATTTCAGGCCAAGCCAACATAATTTCTGGAGTCCACTGCTACAACAAAGCAACGGGCTTCGGAGGGACCGGGATCTACCTCAAGTTGCCGGGTTTGACCCAAACCCGGATTGTGAATTCTTACATGGATTACACCGGAATCGTCGCGGAAGACCCGGTTCAGCTTCACATCTCGAGCAGTTTCTTCCTTGGAGACGCATACATTCTTCTGAAGTCGGTAAACGGGGTTGCCAACGGCGTGAATATCGTCGACAACATGTTTAGCGGGTCGGGCCAAGGGGTCGAGATTGTTCAGTTGGATCAAAGAAACGGGCCTTTCAAAGAGGTTGATCAGGTTGTTGTTGATAGAAATAATGTGAAGGGGATGAACGTCAAGGGAACCATAGGAAGAGGATCTGTGAAGGGGAATGGGACCACGTGGACGGTGGATTTTAATCGGGTCTTATTATTTCCTAATCTGATTAGGAATGTACAATACGCGCTGAGCACAGCCGGAAGCGGGTTCCCGAGCCACGCTTTGCGTAACGTGTCCAATAATCGGGTCGTGGTTGAATCGGATGTGGCCGTTCCGGCAAGTGTATTTGTGACGGTTGATCAAGGAGTTTCGAGCGGGACCTAGTTTTTGGGCTCAAGAACATTTAGATGGGTTTATTTTTATTTTTAATTTCTTCGAAGAAATTATTGATACTGAAATTTAGTTTCAATTCAATGTAATTAGTGTATGCATGTTACCCCACAGCAAATATTCCAATTGTGGAAAAGCTTGTTATAGTTCAATTACAAATACAAAAGATATATATATATATATATACACACAATGTTCCTCATGTTTGAAACTTCAAGTGGGGAAGTTGATTTTCATGAATGTGGAAGTTCTTTTAGTTTGAATTCCACGGAGACATTGAGACTTTGCATCTTGAGTGGAGGGATTAAATAAGTACACGTGTGGAAACAGCAAAACCAAAAATTGAATTTGGACACCACAGCTGAAGTTAATAAGGGAAAAAGGGTTTTGAATGAAAGTGGTGGATTTCTGCCTTCATATCCAATTATATAGGAACGTCAATCGCGGCTGCAATTTCGACTGCCCTTCTGCGTTGACCTGTTTTATAAAATAATTTTTAAATTTAATTTTTTAAAGAATATTTTCATTTTTTATCTTCGGAGAAAGTTGATAACAATTGAAAAAAATTGAAGGAAATTTAGGGAGACATTTGGAGAAATGAAAAATAATGAAAAACAACAAAAAAAAAAAAAAAACGTGATTTATATAATTTTTTGGTGTTTGGCACGCAGCTACCAAATTATATTTTTCAAAAATGAATAGTACCTTTTTTTATTTTTGCGTTAATTTTTTGGATCTTAAATCTATTTGACTAGTTTTTTTGAATCTGTTCGAATAATTTTATTTTAGAATTTTTTAAAAGTTGTTGAAAAATTTTTAGATTTTGTATAAAAATTATTGGGTTCATGGAAATATTATCGGGGTTTGTAACAAATTTATTGAGATTTGTAAAAATTTATTAGAATGTGTGGATATATATAAATTTATAGAAATTTTACGAAATATGAGAAATACAAAATGTGTTAAAAAGTTTTAAAAATTTTCAGAGATTTTCAAAAAAATTTTCAGATTTTCAAAAATACCTTTAGTTAAAGTCAAAAGAAAGTTTGAGATTTTCTATGTAAAAAAAAAGTTAAAAAAAATTTAAATATTGTTAATGGTTTTTTTATGATTTTTGGTCCGCCAAATGAGCATTTATTTATATTCCAAGCTTGAGCAACCTAACATTAGTATCCAAATTACAAATGTCTTCTAAATGAAACAAAAAATGCTAGAAAATTCCAAGTAGTTTAACGAAAAAATTAATTAGCAGAAGTCGTTCAAGGGAGTTTTAAAAGAATAGCAGACGGGTGACGACTGTGTTTGGATATAGATACAGCACGGATCTAGAAGGTCTGCTGGTGGCTGGTCATCAATTAGAAAGGTAAACTGATCAACGACGTCATTTTACAGAGACAGATATGGAACGCTATCGTAGTCATTTGTTAGAAGGCTCTTTGGAATTGAAAGTGCAACTAATCCTTCCATGTTAGGTGAATGTGGGTGGTACGGCAGTCATAATTCATGCAGTTAGCAGAGTTGGTAAACCTAGCTAGTCAATTTTAAATAAGAAAGAAAAAGGTATGTGCATATATATATATATATATACACACACATAATGTATGTATGACATTAGATATAGATAGGTGAAGAGGTAATAGCAACAACTTGTACAAAGTCAGAACCCAGAAGACAATAATCTAAAGGGTAAATTACACCTAGACCCCTAAACATTAGGGTAATTACACCTAATACCCCTCAACATTTGAAATTGACAAATACCCCCTTATTTTGAAATAGTGCTAACACTTAACCCCTTCCGTTAGACTTCCGTTAAGGTTACAGTTAAAATGATGACGTCAGTCAAAAATTGACTCCATAATTCCATTTTTACCCTTATTTGTGTGTTAGGGTTAGGGTTTTGAGGGATGGTAACTGAAGGGACTCTGCTGCCGGCGGCGAAGGGAATGGCAGTGTCGGCCAGCGAAGGCTCGACGTGATAGCTGATATGGAAGAGGTGACTTTCTCTTGCTATCTCTCGTTCTCTCTTGAATTTTAGTTTTGATTTTTTGTTATGGACGGAGGATGAGAAGGAAACGAAGCATCTAGAAGCCTTGGAAGGAGCTGAATCACGTCTCCATCTCTTCCAGATCGATCTCTTTGACTAAGACTCCGTCGCCGCCAGCGGAATCATGGGTACCCGACCACACAATCTAGTTCAGGTTTTCCGATCGAGTGGGCGGTAGTCGCTGCCACACCCCTGCCGTAGATCAACCCAAAAGTTTTTTTCTCGGTTGAGATTGCTTTCCTCTTCGCCAACTGTTTGGAGATCTATCGGGAAATTCATTCTTGGTTGATCTTTAATTTTTGCAGTCGCTGGGGGCTGTCGGAATCGCTAGTGCTAGCTTGAATCGAGGAGACGTTGGCGTGAACAGTGTAGACGCGATTGGGGAAGAGATGGACCGCCCATGAAAATTGGAAGATTTATGGGGTTTGTAATTTCATGCTTCAATTGGCGGTCAAACAATTCCGGCATTCTCTTGCTTGTCCATCCCTTTCCCAATTTTCCGGCACGCTTGCCGTGCCCAGAAAACCCTTCTCCGGCAAACTGGATAGATGTGCATGTATATATATATATATATATATATATGTATAAAGAGTTTATATATTTTACAATAACAAGAGAGAAAACGAAGGAGAAGGTATTTTTGTAATTAATTAATCAAGTTATGGGTTAATTTGTCTTTACAATAAAATTTTAACGGAGTTATGATTCAAAGTAACAGAAGGGGGTCAGGGGTTAACAACATTTCAAAATAAGGGGGTATTTGTCAATTTCAAATGTTGAGGGGTACTAGGTGTAATTACCCTAATATTTAGGGGGTCTAAGTGTAATTTACCCTAATCTAAATAACAACTTCAATTATTTATTTATTTTTATTCATTTGCATTAAATTTCAGTTCTAATGAAATAATGATGCAGTAAAGTTACGCCAACTGCTATTTTATTTCGTACTATTCACTGCTCAATTTTGCACTATTGATTTTCAAATAAAAGATAATATAACTTACGACTGTGATATTTTTTTTTGGACGAAATACATCAGTCACTATCCGTAGTCACTAGTATAAAATGAACGAGTGGTGACTAATGCGAAACAAAAAAAAAAAAAAAATCAAGGGTAGAAACGAGAATCCATTTTATCCCACTTTAGATAAACAAAATCAAAGAAAGGGATTTTTTTTTTAATATCCTCCTCCAATTTTCCTTCTGTCTTTCATAAAATATTGTTCATCTCTCCTAAAAATTTTTAATATTCAAAAGGTGTCTTTCTCTTACTTTCTTGAACTATTTAAAAGAAAAATCAACAAGAGAGATTTAATGGTTTGAAAATTAATATTTTAAATTATGCAATAAAAAAAGTTTAAAACTATAGTCTTAGATTTAGGTAAATACAAAGATTATGAGGTAAGGAGGTGATATTTTTAAATATTTTAAGGAATTTGATGTAAACGCGGTTGTGGAAGTCAAAAAGTTTCGTTTGGATTTATTATTCTTTTTAAAAAAAAATTACAAACAAATTCGTTAATTCAAACTGACCTGTGTTTTAATAAGTCGGATTAGATGTAAAATATATCAAATTTAAAATACTTTGACTCTTTTTAAAACAAGTGTCCCATTTCACTTGTTAAAAGGTTAAAAAAAAAAAGTTTAAAAGGTAAAAATATAAGTTGTATTTTAAAATTGAAATGTAAAATAATATTTAAAAAGTATATAATGTATATTTATTTGGAAATAACGAAATACCCAAACTTGATAACCCGGTTAACTGGATCCTGAGTGTCTTTTGAATAAATGGACCGAATCCCATCCAAGTCGTCAAACTAGAAGCCGGCCCGGAACCTTTGCGCGCCCCTTAAAAGAGTCCTCGGTGAAATGCCAAAATTGAAACCATCACCAAGCCAATGGATAGAGAGATTGGTTCCTCTGAAGCCTGTGGCACCATACCCATAAATATTTAGCATTGAAATTGATTCACAGTTTCTTATTTTTTTATTTTTATTTTTGTTTTTCATATAGATTGCCAAATCGTAAGTGTTTGATATAACTATGAGAATGATGTGTTAATATAGGACTCATTTGATTTATTTTTCTATTTTTTATTTTTCATTTTTACTTTTCATTTTCTATTTTGAATTAATTTTTCATTTTATGTTTTTGAAAATAAAGGAAACTGGTCAAAATGCAATTGGTTACTTGTGTTTTCAAAATTTATTTTCGAAAACAAAAAATAATTTTACACATGAAATTAAAAATGACAAAAAGTCATTTTAAGAGTTTTTAACAAAAAATGAGAAAAATCTCAAAACAAGGAAAACAGAGCATTTTCTATTTTCTCGTTTTAAGATTTTTAACACATAAAACAAAAATAGAAAACAAAAAATAGAAAAGTAAACTAAATGCCACCTTAATTTTTAAAATTTTCACAATTTTAATAGTTTATCAATTTTTCGGTGTGTTTGGTATACTAATTTTTACTAAAAATCTCTTAAACTTTTTTTGAAAATCTCTTTAAAAGTAATTCACTTTTTATCTCGCTTGACGAATTACAAACTCACAAGTTGTTTCACTTTATCTCATTTTTTATCACTCCAAACACACTCAGAATAAAAAAAAAAATTACGATAATTATTATTGTATAAATTTAGAAAACTCTTTATATTGCTTTCTGTTATTAATGTTTTGCATTTTAAACTCATTATTTTTATTAAAATAGATATAAAAAAATTTTAAAAATTAAAAAAACGTCTCTACGTCAATATCTTTTCTTGCTTTGTTGCTTTCTATTTACAAGGATCTCTAAAATGCCTCTCTAAATATATAGAGCCATTGTAACAATGAACTGTACTGTAGAAAAGTATTCAAAAAATTAATGTAGATTGATATTGAATAAATATTTATCTTTAAAATATATTTTCTCCTATTTTAATTGAAGAAATTTTTTGAGAGGAAAGGATGTGGATGTCCGATGCCATAATTTAAGTGAATTTGAACATGATTTTTATAAGATTCAAACAATTGATTCGAGGATTATGTTTTTGTTAAATTATATGTACTAATTTATTTATTTTAATTTTAATTTTATTTATTTATTTGTTTTCGAGAAATCAAGCAAAATAACCACAACTCAAGCTAACTCCTCAAATGCGTACTCGGTCAGAGGCCAGTCCAGTTGGTAAGAAACACTCCCACTTGACACAATGTGAAGGGTTTGAGACGTACTAATTCTAATTTCACAAACTAATCTTCTCATGGCAACCAAAAATTTATCCAATTGTTAATTTTATGATACTTAAGAATTAGTCGAGACGTACGCAAGTTAATCCAAGCACTCTGAGTCATAAATAAATAAATAAATAAATAAAGAGACAAGATCACAATGTTGACATGTGTATAACTAAAGATTGCAATTAGGAAGCTCAAGAAATTATTCCATAATTTTTATTTATTTATTTATTTATTTATTTGTGTGTGTAATATGATTCAGGATATCTGAATTACCTTGTTCACATCTTAACTAATTCTTAAGAATTCTAAAATTAACGATCAAATATGTCTCTAGTGGACATAAAGAGATTGGACAAATGACCTTTGAAAAATAAATTTAAGATTTTATCAATTGAATTATTTCACAAAATAATTACTTTTTTTTTTTGAACAACCCCACAGAATAATTACTTGATAGATACAAATGTGACAGCCTTCATAATTTTAATATTATACTAAAATATCATTATTTTACAAGTATTTTAGATGGAATAAAAGTCATTTTGCATGACGGCGACGTGGAATTATTTTCCGAGCTTCAGGGCCAGAAGCGAGTAATATGGGCCCATGTGAGCCCAGATGAGCACGTAACCTTTCAAAAGAAAAAAAACACTTACGAGCCATATCAGGGGTTAGAGTGGCTGAAGTGCAGCTTTTTTATTTATAAAGATATGAAGGGTGAGTTTGGTTCGTAAATAAATTCTAAGAAATTTTATAAACTTTTGTTAATTTTATATCATATTAATTTTTTTCTTTTACTGCACGCATTACGAACTCTCAATTTATCTCACTCCAAACTCACCCGAATTGTCATCTTCTACATAAATTGTATTTCAATCAATTTTTTTAACTTTTATTTTTCTCTTATCTTAATTTGACTGAATTAATAAATTTAATTAAAAATAATTTTTAATTAAATTTAATCAAAATCATTAAATTATTTTTAAAAAAATTAAGGCCATTAATATATAGCACTTTAGTCACTAAAGTGTCTTTCGTTTTTTTTTTGATAACTCAGAACTCTCACTAATTTATTATAACTTTCAATGAATCAATAACTAATAAGTAAATTTAAGAGATGTATGCTACCGCTTACGCACGTCTCGTTTAAATTAAAAATCAAATCATGTGGTGTAGAGCATAACCACGAGCCCATTCTCCATATTTATAGAAATAGTTAATAGAATGGCCCGCAATGCGTGTACTGTAGTTATTTAGTGGGCTCTGGACAGTCAGACATTTCTTTTGGGGGTTTTTGGAGGCCGGTCATAATTTATAGACTATTAAGGGTTTAAGTCATACCCTTAAAAATTATTTGTAAATAAGTCATATGGGCACCGAAAAGACAAAAAAGACCTCGCGCATCTTTTCACTCACAAAACCAGTTTATTTGAAAACCTCCCTGTTTTATCGGAAACGTTCCGCGACTTTCCAACTTCTTCACAAATCATCTGAAAACTAATCAAAACTCCTTCCAAATCAAGCCTCAATCGATCCCTAACTTTTCGCCGAGCAAATCCACACATTACAATGCTTCGCAATCAACAGGTACTATATTCGATTAAAGGTACTCTTTAGGGTTTTTCTTCAAAACACATATCGAGGGTTTGAATATTTATTGTGTGGTACTGTTTAGGGTTTTCGATTATCTTTATAATAACAGGTTTTGTGGTACTGTATTATGTATTTAGTTTCTCCGAAAACGTATAATCGTTGCTATTTTTACAATAGCCTAATATGAAACATTACCACATACATGTGGTACTGTCACACATGCGGTACTGTCCGTCATTCGTTTGATATTTGCAACCATTTTTGTGTTTAAATGTGATGTTTGCATGATAAAGTCACGTGGTACTGTTTTTGAACGAGCATGCATCCTAAAAAAAAACAGTACCGCAGACTATGGTACTGTCACACATGCGGTACTGTCTCTCATTCGTTTGATATGTGAGCCATTTTTGTGTTTACATGTGATGTTTGCATGATAGAGTCACGTGGTACTGTTTTTGAACGAGCATGCATCCTAAAAAAAACAGTACCGCAGACATGTGGTACTGTCACACATGCGGTACTGTCTCTCATTCGTTTGATATGTGAGCCATTTTTGTGTTTAAATGTGATGTTTGCATGATAGAGTCACGTGGTACTGTTTTTGAACGAGCATGCATCCTAAAAAAAAACAGTACCGCAGACATGTGGTACTGTCACACATGCGGTACTGTCGGTTATTCGTTTGATATGTGAACTATTTTTGTGTTTACATGTGATGTTTGCATGATAGAGTCACGTGGTACTGTTTTTGAACGAGCATGCATCCTAAAAAAAAAACAGTACCGCAGACATGTGGTACTGTCACACATGCGGTACTGTCTCTCATTCGTTTGATATGTGAACTATTTTTGTGTTTACATGTGATGTTTGCATGATAGAGTCATGCGGTACTGTTTTTGAACGAGCATGCATCCTAAAAAAAAAACAGTACCGCAGACTATGGTACTGTCACACATGCGGTACTGTCGGTCATTTCATTGTATATGTGATTCTCTTCTTTGTTTAATGGTGCTCTTTGCATGATATAATCATTCGGTACTGTTTTTGCGAAGCAAGCATATTTTGTGAGACAGTACCGCATGTGTGGTACTGTCAGACATGCGGTACTGTCATAGAAGTGGTACTGTATCTAGATGATATTGCATTTTATCTCTAACAGAAAACAAATGTTACGAAAATACAGGTATTGCTATCACGCTCATACAAAATCAAACATGGTGAACATCCAGTACCGTTCGAACCTAATCTCAGTCATTAATGAAGTTGAAACCATCAACTTGACAAAAGCACACCATGTATATCTCAAACATTCTCCATTTTGGAAGCTCATCCTCACTATTTTAAACTGTGAAATTAACAAAGATTACTCGAGGAAAAGCGATGTTGATGTGGAAGCAATCATCAAAACATTTGACCCACAGTCCAAATCTTTCAACCTAGGTGGAATAAAGCTTCGCATCAGAGAGAAAGAGTTGCGAACAATGTTTGCAATAGAGGATGGTGAACAACTGATAGACAGTGTCAAAAAAATCGCAAGGCCAGGCACTGAATTCGTCTCTCGTAGATTCTCTGGGTTGCGACGAATTAAGAAACAGAACATATCTGATGCTTTGCGGCAGGCTGCTGCAGAGCAAACACGCATTGGCAGAGAAGATGTTGCAAGACTTTTGACACTGTTCTGTTTGGCAACGTTGTTTGTCCCTAACAAATGACATTCATTGTCGTGGCACTACACAACATTGGTTGAAAATTTGGATCAAATCCGCCAATACAACTGGAGTGCACATATACTGGAATTCTTGGAGAACAGTTTGTGCTCAGATTCTAGGAACAAAGGTGTTGCAGGCTGTGTCATGATGTTACCGGTAACCTTTTCATATCATATTCTATATTATATGTTGGTACTGTCTTATGAACTTCATTCAACTAATCAGCCCTATAAATGATGCAGTACTGGATCTGTGAGCACACCACTCTGGTCTAACAAGTACAGAAGAGTGCAACACCTAGATGTCTAGTCTGGGATCTCAAGCCATTGTCCAATGCATTGAAAAAAATAAATCTCAAAAAGTTGAATAAAAATCAGGTACTATTTATGATAAAATAAATCATGTTTGCATGCTAAGAATATTCGGTACTATTTTTCCAATAGATTCATCTTCATCTTTTACAAAAAACAGTACCGCATACATGTGGTACTGTCATCCGTGCATTAGGTACTGTGTTTCAAAGAGCATGCATTCTTAACAAAACAGTACCGCAGACATGTGGTACTGTCAGTTATTCTCTGAATTTGTGACCTATTCTTTTTTTCATGTATGCGGTACTGTTTTGTTGTGTTTCATGATACTGTTTGAATGCTATATACATTCGGTACTTTTTTGAACGAGCATGCATCCTTAAAAAAACAGTACCGCATCCATTTGGTACTGTCATCCATGTGGTACTGTCAACTATTTTGTATTTGTCACCTCTTTTTGTGTTTCATGATACTATTTGCATCTGATAAATAAAATCATTCTAGATTCAACAATGTATTCATGGACATACTAATGAATTATATAATTGATGAACAAAATATCAGGTAATTGTACCTGATCTTGATGATGATGATGAGGAAGATGACGAGGAGGAGGATGGACAACAACAATATCATGATGATAATGATGATGATGATGATGATAATTATGATGATGAAAGGACAGAAACAGAAGAATACATCATTGCGTCAGAAAAAACTAGTGATGATGAATTAGTAATTTCTGACATTCTTCAAAAACTGAAGACAAACATAGTGCATTTGAACAAGACAACTGAAAGCGAGCGAAAACAAGAGGTGTCTTGTACTCCTGAACTCGATCAATCTGGTACTGTTCCATCTGCCATAGCTGAAAGTCTTCCAGAAATAGTACCAGAATCTGATGAAGGCACCTTACCAGACAAAATAGCAGAAAAAGTCCCAGAACAAGAGGCACCAGAACAAGAGGAAACCAGAACAAGAGGTAAGACAGGCTGCATCAGCAGAAACAGTACCAGTTCAACAAAGTAATGATCCAGTTACTTCAGTTTTATCAATTTTGAACCGTGAACAAATAGAAGAGTTGGAGCAACAAGTCAAGGAAAAAGATGATAAAATTGCTGAATTGGAGAAGCAAATGGCAGAAAAAGATGAAATTCTGACAAAGTTGTTCATTGACAATGAAAATCTCAACCTGCAAAACACAAACCTGAAGGAAGAACTTGATAATGTGAATGCAGTTGTTGAATTATTAAAGTCTGAACTTGTCGAATCTAGCGTCCACCAGGTGACGCAGAAACATGCAGCAACTAGAAGGCCAAAGAAATCGGATACCAATGAAAAATAAACTCCAGCTGCAAACGTACCACCTTCAATGTACAAAAGGCTCAAGAACAAAACACGCTAAAAGAAAAGAGATCCTGAGTTCACATACAGTGGTAAAAAGAAGGTTGCCAAAAAACAAAAGGCAGATACTGCGGCAGTTGTCACGAAAGATATAGAATCTGACGTTATAGACATTGATTTTCTACAACTGTCTACACATCAAACTGAGCCCAAGCAACCTTCGCTTAAGCAGATTATTTCAACTTTTCAACAAAACACACATCTATCGGACATAGAAAAGGAACGGATCTTAAAGCTTATTGATAATGAGGGGAAAGCGTAAGACAGGATTTAACTCTTTCTTTTTTATTACTTGTCAATTATAAAAAAAATTACTTGCTATCATCTGGTACTGTTCTCTATTTTTTACAATAATTGGTACTGTCATTCCTTTATCTGGTACTGTTAACATAAACATTTCAAACTTAACTCATGTTGTTGTTGTTTTTTTTTTTTTTTGGCTGATCTTGTTGACATCTCACTGCTCACTGTATACACACAACACAGTGCAACTGTTTGGGCTGTACCAAATGAACCACTCTGCATGATCACCATTGAAGATATCTACAACCTCATAGCAAATGAGAGTATATCAAACATGGTAGGCATATATGATTAACTTATATTTCTACAGAATTAATAAAGTATGTTGACTATTTCTTAAATTCAACAAATTAATCTGATATTTACTAATCACAATATTTGCCCAGCTAATTGACTGTCATGCACGCTATCTAGAATTAACACAACATGAATCAGTCAACAGCACTTTCCCCAAAAGATGCTTATACTTCAGCAGTTTGTGTTGGGTAAGATTTGTGACCTCTTTCTGTGGTTAATTGTGCTTTTTGCATACTATATATATTCGGTACTCTTTTTCTAGAGCATAAATGTTTTCAGAAATAGTACAGCATATATGTGGTACTCTCGACCATGTGGTACTGTCAGCAAATGGCATGGATATGACTTCTTTTTTAGTTACGTGGCACTGTTTGCATACTATAATCGTTTGGTACTGTTTTTCAACTAGCATTCATCTGGTACTGTTTGCATACTGTTATCGTTTGGTACTGTTTTTCAAATAGCATTCATCTTATACATAAAAACAGTACCGCATACATGTGGTACTATCATCCATATGGTACTGTCAGCCATGCGATGGATATGAGACTTCTTTTTTATTTTCATATTACTGTTGGCATACTACAATCATTCGGTATTGTTTTTACGAGAGCATGCATCTTGGGGGAAACAGTACCGCAAGAATGTGGTATTTGACAACATGTATTTTTTCTTGTTGCAGACATTTGTGGTATTTGAGAGACATCATGCAGCTCAAGACACTCAAATTGATCAAAAGCTGAAACTATCTGATACATACAGACTACTTGTATTCCCTTTGAATACAAGTGGAACGAGAATTCCTGCTGATCCCAACCATTGGACCCTTTTGGTATTGGATAGAGACACGTGGACATGGACACATTATAATTCCATGAAACCACGTAGAGCAAATTCCAAAGATTTGTATCTTGAGGATGCAAGAAAAGTGGTAAGATTCTGTATGTAAATTTTATACATAATTTCATTGGTATTCTTTTCTACTATTTACAACAGTACCGGTGCTGTTTATTAAAACTCATACTGTCTCCACATTTGTCATATTGTATCAGAAAGAGTATGTGGAATTGAAACTTAAAGACCAATACCTCAATGATCCAATAACAAAAAATATTGAACATACCAGCATGGAATTCGAATACCCAATTGTTTCTGCAGCAAATTGCCCACAACAAGGATCTACAACGTAAGCCACACCCTTTTTTATTCATGCAAATTGTTGAACACCTCTAACTAAATTGTTACAATCTATAACATCTTGTGTGCAGTGTTGACTGTGGGCCAATGGTGTGCTACGTAATGCAATGCATATCAAATGACGAGCCACTTGAACCGATGCTTTCAGAAGAAGCTGTACAAGCTTACAGAGCAAAGATGCTAACACAATTTCTGTCCATTAGTGATGTACAAACATTGTGATTGTAATTAAAACAGTACTAGTGCACACTCTGTTTCTTTTTTAACAAAATACTTGTATATTCAACATTCTTTTCCTGTAAATTGAATGATACAGTTTATGCTAATACAAATAGTCAATGTCCAGTTAATGGTACTATTTGTGCAACATAAATAGTCATGGTTTTTGCGATTTTTGTATGATAACTCTTGGGATGTTGATTCTTATTATGTTGATAGTGCTGCAAAATAGTGCTGATTGATACTCTATTCGAAACAGTACCGGTATTAATATTAACAGTACCGGTACTGTTTTATACCGGTACTGTTTGTATGAAGTATCTCAATACCAACATATGCGGTACTGTCGGTTATTCGTTTGATATGTGAGCCATTTTTGTGTTTAAATGTGATGTTTGCATGATAGAGTCACGTGGTACTGTTTTTGAACGAGCATGCATCCTAAAAAAAACAGTACCGCAGACTATGGTACTGTCACACATGCGGTACTGTCGGTTATTCGTTTGATATGTGAGCCATTTTTGTGTTTAAATGTGATGTTTGCATGATAGAGTCACGTGGTACTGTTTTTGAACGAGCATGCATCCTAAAAAAAAACAGTACCGCAGACATGTGGTACTGTCACACATGCGGTACTGTCGGTTATTCGTTTGATATGTGAACTATTTTTGTGTTTACATGTGATGTTTGCATGATAGAGTCATGCGGTACTGTTTTTGAACGAGCATGCATCCTAAAAAAAAACAGTACCGCAGACATGTGGTACTGTCACACATGCGGTACTGTCGGTCATTTCATTGTATGTGTGATTCTCTTCTTTGTTTAATGGTGCTCTTTGCTTGTGAAAACACTTACAGCTATTGTCACCAAAAATTTTATGTCCTTTAAATATAAGAATGACAACGGTACTGTCTGCAAATATAAAATTGATACACTATTACAAACAGTACCAGTATTAATAAAAACAGTACCGGTACTATTTTATACCGTTGTCATTCTCAATACCAACATTAAAAATGAATATCGCTGAATAAAAAACTATCACAAAATGGATTGAAACATACTCATTCTCATTATTAATTCAAAAACAGTACCATAACAAACAAACAATAACAGACTTCTTCACAGCATAATTTTGGGAGAAAAAAAAAACAATTCAACTCAACGGCTCTTTGCAAGTCTTCTTATTATGAGAGCCCATGTGACCACAACGACCACAACGAATTCTTCGTACAAGCTCACCAGTTGATCTAATCCTACGCTTCTTCGGCCTTCCAGCTGGTCTCCGTGTTATTGGAGGTAATATTGAACTATTACAGTCTGCAAACTCTTGGATTATGTCTGTTGGTATTGGAACAATCACACCTTCATATGCCAATTTGTAATTATCAACATGAAAGTACTCATCAACAAACTCACTCAAAGGTCTGTTAATCATCCCAATAACAGCAAATGCATGAGAGCATGGAAAACCAGAAATTTGCCAACCATAACAAGAACATGTACAATTCACCAAATCAACAGTTGTTGAAGGATTAGAAAATACTTCATAAATACTATCTGAACACATCTTGATGGTCCATGTTCTACCAGCATCAACAAGTGCATTAAACTTCTCTTCCATTCTTGGACATAGAACACCATTCCACTTTGTAGCATCGAGCTTTCTTATGGCAAACCATTCTATTAATTTAACCCTTATCTTGTCAACCAAATGTGCCACTGGCATATTTCTTGCATCAAGAATCCATGAGTTAAAAGATTCAATGGCATTTGAAGACATCTCACCATACATTCTACTACAAGAATACGCATTAGTCCAATTTTGCACAGGCAATCCACTCAAAAAGTTATCCACAATTGCACCCCATTCCCTCTTCAAAACATCTAACTTCTCCTTAAATGCTGCAACTGTGGAAGCATAAGCACACTGACAAAACAAGTTCACAATGTATTCACGGGATCCATTAGATCTGTTACCACGGCTAAATTTATCTCTTAAATTGTTCTTCAAATGCTGTAGACAGAAAAAGTGATGACATGTAGGAAACTTAATTGGCAAAGATTCCATCAATTCAGGATTTCTATCGGAAATAATTGTAAAATCTTCAGAGGGGTTCAATATCTCACGCAAATGACCTAGGAACCAAGACCAATTATCGAAATTCTCTGAATCAACAACAGCAAATGCCAATGGGAATAACCCTGCAGATGAACATAAAAACAGTACCGAATTACAAAACAGTACCGCATATTAAAACAGTTCAAAAAAAACAGTACCATTCTTTGTATGGTGTACTTGTGGTCGTTGAATAGCAGATACATTTGGTACTGTGTTATACGATACTACATCTTACTAAAAACAGTACCACATAATAAAACAGTACCGCACAAAAACAGTACCGCACAAAAACACTACCATTCTTTGTATTGCTAAATACATTTGGTACTGTGTTTATACGATACTACATCTTACTAAAAACAGTACCACATAATAAAATAGTACCGCAAAAAACAGTACCACATAATAAAACAGTACCGCACAAAAACACTACCATTCTTTGTATTGCTAGATACATTTGGTACTGTGTTTATACGATACTACATCTTACTAAAAACAGTACCACATAATAAAACAGTACCGCATAAAAACAGTACCGCATAATAAAACAGTACCGCACAAAAACACTACCATTCTTTGTATTGCTAGATACATTTGGTACTGTGTTTATACGATACTACATCTTACTAAAAACAGTACCACATAATAAAACAGTACCGCATAAAAACAGTACCACATAATAAAACAGTACCGCACAAAAACAGTACCGCACAAAAACATTACCATTCTTTGTATTGCTAGATACATTTGGTACTGTGTTTATACGATACTACATCTTACTAAAAACAGTACCACATAATAAAACAGTACCGCATAAAAACAGTACCACATAATAAAACAGTACCGCACAAAAACAGTACCGCACAAAAACACTACCATTCTTTGTATTGCTAGATACATTTGGTACTGTGTTTATACGATACTACATCTTACTAAAAACAGTACCACATAATAAAACAGTACCGCATAAAAACAGTACCACATAAAATTATGAACATTAACATACCATTATTCGCATCCTTGCCAGTAGCTGCCATCAGAATACCCTTGAAACGTGACTTCAAGAAAGTACCATCAATAAAAATGATAGGCCTGCAATATTTGAATCCACGTATACTGGCCCCAAATGATACAAACAACCGTCTAAACCGGTTTATACCGTCATCCACATCCAACACAATATGACTACCTGGGTTAAGATCCATTGCAGCCTTCACATAACAACTTAAGTGATTAAACGAATCAGCATACTCACCATAAATCATGTCTTTAGCTTTCTCTAAAGCACTCCAAGCCTTATCATAGCTAATTTCCATGCCATAGTTGTTTTTAAAAAATATAATAACGTCGACCGGCGACATTGAAGGTTTTAATGCTACTTGATCAACAATCAACTTACCTAAAGATTTCCTGCTCATCCTCTTAGACCTATCCCTAATAATTGTCGGACCACAACTGTGAATATTGTTGAATTTCCTTATGTAAAAATTACGATTAACTTTTGATAACGATGCAACAATTGACCACGGACACCCTTCAGCGAACTTTTTTGCGCAAACAACTTCGACTCTATCCTTGTTATTCCTCTCATACAAAAATTCAAAGCCAACCTCTGTAGCATATCGACAAATTGCATCACGAAACTCATCAACACCTCCTACGAATTCCTGTCCCACTCTCAATATTAATGACGACCAATTAGAACACAACAATGGTTTATCCTTACGGCTTGAAATTGAACTACGATACACATCAACATCACAGTAATCATCATACGAATCCAGACCAGTACCAACATCACCAATTGGCACACTATTAGAAACAGTACCGGAACTGCTGGAAACAGTACCGGTACTGTTTTGGATCGGTACTGTGTTCAAACCGCCGAAAAAAACATCAATCGATATATAACACAAACCAACCATGCGAGCCAACATAATCATATTTTGAAAATCAACATCGTTTCTCAGAAAACATGAAGAATGTTCATGGATTGAGTAACTAAATGATACATTTTCCAAATTCAAACTCGACCAATTCTCACACACCTTTAACGCAAAATCTGAAAATGACATTTCACAGTTCAAATTAACTACAAAAGTCTCTGTACCAAACTTACATAGCAGCATCAAATTCGAAGACATGACTGACCGAAATCGTTCATAGCACAAACTCACCCAAATGCGTAATCCAAATCCGTACGTATTCCTTCGACCGACGTTAATCTCACTGCAAATCGTGTAATCTGTATCTATTTCTTCATATATAATCCTTTAACAGACTTTTTATCTCACTATATGCATGTTCACGCGATCTATAAGGAATGAAACAAAAAACGGAAAACGTGATTCTCGGTTCCATAATTCTCGGCAATTTCATCTCAGTTAATTATAGATAAAAGGGCATTTAAGTCATATTATAAATTATATTTAAAACAAACTCGTGGGACCCACTCAAAAGTGTGACTTAAATACAAAACTTTCCACATTAATATGACTTAAAAGTAATACTTTTTTTTTGGTATGACTAATATTTTTAAAAGATTACAAAGTATGACTTGGATACAATTTTCCGTTTCTTTTGATCTTATTGTCCATGATGGCGATGTAAGTGGGGTCGGACTCCCACCAAAATTGGGTCGGACAGGCTATGTTTAGAATTAGTAGGTTGATACCCAGGCCTTATTGGAAGCCTTAAGTGGACATGGGCTTGACCCAGGCCTTGGGATGGTCCTTACATACACTTGAAATTTTTAAATATTTTATTTTTTATCTAATTTTCTACAAATTTAATTATTAATATTTTAAATTAAAAATAAGAAATGATCATTAAAGGCACTTAGTAAAAAAAAATTACAAAATAACTTGAATTAATACAGGTCAAGCATATCCCAATTAAATTACTAGTGGGCACCTTATTCCGATATTGTACTCTTAGTAACCATTTAACAAATCATCCAGTAAGTTTTCTCTGTACTTGTACAGCTTTTAACTTTTGGTAGCAAGCTATTGAATTGCGCTTCGCTCATCTCATGTAGGTATTGTTTTTTATCAATATCTAAGTATAACAAGTATGAATTACAAGTCTAACAAATCTTTATTTAACTCTAACAAATTCTTCTGGAGTTAGGGAGAAACTCGCAGTCGTTACCTATTGGTGCGCACTGGGTGAAGTCCGTTCCGTGACCCTAACTGGCAAAGAACCATGAAGAGTTAAACTAGCCTAGACAAGTCCTGGCTAACCGGTTTAGCCAAAAAGGCTATTAAGTAACCCTTCACAGTGAAGGGAATTACCGTCTCCGAGAGAAATCAAACGCGTGATCTTTGGTCCCACGCCCTACGGCAACTACCTGAACTAACTCGACTATCCCCGAAGGGGCAACTCTAACAAATTCTTATTTTATAAGTTTGTTGATCTAGTTTGAAAAACAAAAATTAAACTCACGCCCTGATCGAGTACTAATTTTTTCCTTGCGATATTGCAAAGACAAAGCAACCAATGTTGATATGACCACCTATAATTATACATAGACACCAACCAATAAACTCAACTTAATTTGACTATCCCACCCTTGGTGAGATTTCGGAAAAGTTTTCATTAATATTTTATGAAAGGAAAACTCTAATTGTATTATAATGGAATGTCAAATGTTTTTTTTTTTTTTAAGTGCCAACTCTCCTATAAATTTAGGAGTAGGCATTTTCATGTCCGATCCATTTGACTTCATTATTATTATTTTTTTTTAGACTTGAAAATGAGTTTATGGGTCCGAACATAACTCCATCTTAAAAAATAAATTTGGGTTCAACAAGTAGACATATTATTCTGAATTCTGCCCACTCATTGGCACAAACTAATCTAAAATTAAACTCACTGATTATATAATTTGATTTACAAGGATATATTAGTAAATGTAAATTATATCAATTATTCCTAAAATTTAATGAAAATATATAAAGTACCTCTGTGGTTTCTAAAATTAAATTTGTTATCTCTAACTTTTAAATTTTGTTACAAATTCATCCCTACCATTAAGAGGACTAATGTACGACTATATTTAGACAATTTTAAATAAAAATATTTGACCATTTAATTATAAAAAATTAGATTTACTCCTTTAAAAATTATGTCGAGCGATTTTGTTAATATTAGGTCAATATCGGAATATTTTGAAGATGATCTAGGCACATCTAATAATATCAAAATTCTCAAATAGTCTCTAATTAAAGATCAATGCAGTAAATTATATAATTGGATCAAATCTCACAATGTATATCAAATATCATGATTTGCGAATTTCGAATAATTATCAAGTATTTTAGAAGCTCAAATAACTATAAAATAATCAAAATAATTCAAAATTGTTGAAAAAACACTTATCTAAGCCCAAATTATGTATCAATCAGATATGAGCAGACGCTTACTAGAAGAATCAGACCAAATTATAAAAGAATTTGTAACATATTCTAAAAAATAAGAATAGTAATTATAATTTATAAAATTACATAAATACTTTGTATATTTTCAATAAATATCAAAGGTAATCAATGTAATATACCCTTCAATAAATTACATAAAGAATTTGAATGCACTAGTGACAGTTATATTCAAAGTTTATACTTCTATAAGAATTCAAATGATAAGTTTGCATCTATTAAAACCAATTTACATTTGGTTCAAATTAATTTTTGAATGATAATTTTATAACTATGGCAATAATTTTATGAATCATTAAAAATGTACTTGTATTAAATATAT
This sequence comes from Vitellaria paradoxa, assembly GCA_019916065.1. Taxonomy (NCBI): domain Eukaryota; kingdom Viridiplantae; phylum Streptophyta; class Magnoliopsida; order Ericales; family Sapotaceae; genus Vitellaria; species Vitellaria paradoxa. Next base: position 4,404,794 of record CM034237.1, on the reverse strand, counting down.
TATATTTACAAATATATCCGTCCCAATATAATTTTATAATTTATTTAAATATAATTTATCAAACAATTGTGGGTAAATTTAATTGTTAGATTTTGTATATAAAGTGTTTTGGGGATTATGGAGATTGGGTCAGAGATTTTGGAAAGTTAATAAAAAAATAGCTTTTTTTAAAATCTAAAATTTAAAATTTTTTATCTAAAATGTTAATTTATTTAACTAAAAAAAAAAACTAGATAACCGAACACACTAGACTTTTTTAAATGCCGGGCATAAAAGAATTTTGGTAATAATCTAAGTAATTTTAACGGTACTAAATAAAATAGTATCTACAAAATTTAAAAAATAAAAAATAAACTAATTACGTAATTTTTTGGAAATTATTTTATACAAAATTTTGAAATAAAGGGTGGGTAGTTTTTAGAACATTTTTATATAGGAAACTGAAAAAACAAATGCCCCCAAAAAAAAAAAAAATCGAAGTTAAGGCCTTCAGGTAGATTGGTGCGGGTCCTGTATATTTAAACACTGCAGTTACATTTTCTGGCAAGTTAGGTCCGGAAGTTTCAATAGGCCATTGCTAATAAATACAAGGGAGGAAACCTCGGGTGACAGCCAGACAGGGCCAAGCTTACCCCATTTAGACACTCAATTGGGGACAAAGACTATAATTAAAACCGAACACCTCTCTCTCTCTCTCTCTCTCTCTCTCTCTCTCTCTCTCTCTCACATAAATTTTGATCTCTCTCGGTGTATAGGTAGTTTAGAATAGTGATTCATTCCCACGACAAGAGAAGAATAAAAATGAAGTCTTTTTTGTCAGCATTGTCGTTTCTTTTCATCTTTTTGGTTCGAGGAACAACATTCTCTCTCCACCACCATCAGCAAAAGCTTTACGAGTTTCGACAAAAACTCCGGGAGAAAACAGCGTCTTCGGCCTCTGGTATTGCAGGAGTCCCGCAGCCTCTGCCGCCTCCGGTGGTTCCAAACGCCAAGAAGGTACCTCACATAGATTTTTTTTTCTTTTCTTTCATTTTTTTCAATGCTTGTTTGATATGTAACTACCGTACCGTTTGGATAGTAAAAAAATATAATAAAAATATAAGAATTTAATGTAAAAATATATGTGATTAAATTTAATTGTAAAAAAATATAAAAGATTGATAAAAATTAATAAATTTTGATAAATCAAACGATACTAACTACATACATCCTTGCATAACTAACAACCCTATTCGAACTGTCACCGACTCCGAGTATACATATGTAGTTATATATATGCATACATATATATTGGGGTTTTGTGAATTGAAATAATGCTTCTGATTTTGGGGGTTGTAATGTGTGTTTGTAGTGCACAGGAGGAGGAAGAGTTTTGTGTCCAATTGGGTATGGGGCGGACCCAACTGGGGAGCAGGATAGCAGTGAAGCGTTTTTGAGTGCTCTGGGAGATGCTTTGCAGTTGCAAAATGGGCTTGAGCTTTTGCCTGGAATCAAAGACTTGGGTGGTGTTGTCATTGATTTGCAGGGCGGTAATTACAAGATCAGCCAACCCCTGAGGTTCCCTTCTGGTATAGGCAATCTCGTGGTAACTCTCTCTCTCTCTCTCTCTCTCTCTCTCTCTCTCTCTCTCTCTCTGTGAGTCACATGGCGCACGTTAGCACGTTATTTCCTGCAAAACGTTTTGCTTTCCTGCGGTTGCAGTTTTTTATACGAGGGCTTTGTTGAACTTGGAATTCTCCCTTTTTTCTTTTTTTAACTTTATTTTAGAAAAATTTTATTATTATTTTTTTCACCATGCACATGGGTTTTGACGCGTGTCCATCCTAGAATAAGGACTCCGCGTTTAAAGCATGGTTATGCATTAATTTAACCGCTATAGTTTCTTCAATCAATGCGAGCTTCTTTTAATCTCAACACCATATTAAATAGCTTTTCCTCGTAAATATAAATTCGACTCGCGCATATACACAAAAGTTCTTACAATAATGCCAGCCAAATCCCACCAATAAGAAAATTCTTCGGGTACTCGCACGGTTTGAACCCTCTCATCTCATGCTTTTCCGATTTAATTAAAGTTAGCTTAGCACGTTGACCAAGTAAAATCTCAAAAATAAATATATATATATATATATTTATATATTAAAAGTGAAAAAAAAAATTAATACTCATAGTACAAATTATATGAATAATACTAAACGCACTTCAATTTTAACTTGTTGGAATTAGGTTTTTAAGATCACTCTCACGCACCAAGAGAAAAGAGGACACATGAACATTTTAAAATTGAAATTTCATTCAATTACAATACATAATGATTCTACTACAGTAATAACTATTTTTACCCAAATACTTCACTGAGGTTTAATTAATCTACCAAAATATACCAAAGGCCAAAACATTAAACTTGAGAGTACAATGATACTCTTCAAGTACATAACATACCCAAAAAATAAATGTTGATCATACCAAATGACAGGTATGGAATTTAAATTAAGTTTATTTAAGTACAAAACATACCAAAAGATAAATATTGAACATCTCAAAAAACAAGTATTGAATTTAAATTAAGTTTATCTTTCAAGATAACTTGCTACAATCAAAAAAATCATTCATCATGCTAAAGAGGGTAGAATGTGAAAAACTAAATAAGGTAAGCAAAGGCGAATGTAAGTAGGGACAATGGGGTCTACTAATCTCACTGGAAGCAAGATTTTTATGGAAATTAATATAATTTTTGGATTAATTATATAATTTTACCCCATAGAATACATTTCTTAGAATAGATTACTCCAAAATTTTATCCTTAATTTTATGTTAGGCACATTATTCATTTTATTATCTTTTATCTTTCACTTTATTGTATGCAAGCTTTATACTTGTTGATTTGATTCCAGTCTAACAAAATGGATCAATGTAAGGAAGCACGAAACTAAAAATATAAAAAGGTTCATGGTGTGTATATATATATATATATATTTGTAGATGCAAGGAGGCAGTTTTCGAGCATCAGACAAATTTCCCGCTGATAGACATCTGATTGAGTTATGGGCACAAAATTCTCACTCGCACATGAAAACAGATCCAAGTGGCTACTCAGACCAGAAAGACCAAAACTCAGGAACTTACTACGAAGACATCACCTTCCGAGACATCCTCTTCGATTCATCCTACGGAGGCGGCGGACTCTTCGCGATCGATTCAGTCAGAATCCGCGTAAACAATTGCTTCTTCATCCACTTCACGACCCAAGGAATCCTAGTCGAGAGAGGCCACGAGACCTTCGTATCAAACACCTTCCTCGGACAGCACTCGACGGTCGGCGGCGACGGAGGCGAGAGGGAATTTTCCGGCACCGCCATCGACCTAGCGAGCAACGACAACGCGGTGACGGACGTCGCCATTTTCTCGGCCGCCACCGGGGTCGTACTGAGGGGCCAGGCTAATATTGTCACCGGGGTACATTGTTACAACAAGGCGACGTCGTTTGGTGGGGTTGGGATTTTAGTCAAGGCTGCGCAGACTAGAATAGACAATTGTTACTTGGATTTCAATTCCATCGTTATTGAAGACCCTTCTCAGGTTCACGTAACAAATGGGTTTTTCCTCGGAGATGGCAACGTCGTTCTGAAGTCGGTTAAGGGTCTAATTTCGGGGCTAAACATTGTCGGCAACATGTTTTCCGGGGAAGCGAAGAATAACGCCCCGATTGTTAGGATCGACGGGGAATTCCCGACCGTCGATCAAGTGGTGGTCGATCAGAACAACGTGAACGGGATGAGTTTGAAATCGACGGTGGGGAGATTGACGGTGGCCGGAAATGGGACGAGGTGGGTGGTTGATTTCTCGCCGGTGCTGGTGTTTCCTGACAGAATCAATCACGTGCAGTACTCGTTTTACAGTACTGCTCCGGGAGGTGTTGTGGGGTTTCCGGCGCATGCGGTGACCAATGTTTCGAGGAACGTGGTGGTTGTGGAGAGCGACAGAGCTGTGAATGCGGTGGTTTCCGTGGAGGTTGATCAGCATAACGTGGTCGCAGAGAGAAACTTTCTGATGTGAAGAAGATGTGATATTTTTTTTTTTTTTTGAACTGTACAATTTCCTTGTTGCTTCGTTGGATTAGTTTATTGGGAAGTAATTGTTTTCAAGAATATTACGCTCTGAAAGTGATAATTCCATTGTATTTTTCCTTCGTCTGGCAAAAATTAGAGAAGCAAGTTTTTTTTTTTTTGGGGTTTTCTGCGACATATCAAAATTTAATTTTTTTTTTTTTTTTGGGGAAGTAATTGTTTTTTAGAATATTACGCAGTGAAAAGTAATTGTTTTCAAGATGTAAGAAAAATAATTTTTTTAATTTTTTATTTATTAACATTTTCATCTTTTATGATTAAAAAAATTAAAATATAAAAGAATAATTTTGATATTTAAAAAAAAAAAGAGACAAAAAGCTAAAAAAAGAAAAATTACGAAGCTGCATTACCTTTCAAACGGAACCATAGTCACACGGTAAAAGTAATTTCATCTACCTTCACTTATTATTTTTTGACTACTGCATAGTGTTTTTTTTTTTTTTTTTGACTACTTTATATTCTTTTTATGATAATTAACGATTAATTAGTATTTAAGTTTTGTTCAAAGTGATAAAAAATTTTAAAAAATAATAAAAAATTTTAAAAATTATTTTTTTATTTTATTATATTAATTATAAACTTATAATTTAACTGATTTTACCTCTACAACCGTACCCTTAAAGAAGAGGTTATCGAAGTTGATAAAAGCACCTGGAAGCCGAGCACGTGTGTCAGGACATGTTGATGAGAACAGGGAGAGCTTCCAAGGCAAGGAAAAGACGTACAGGAGTCAGCGTGCAAACTTGTGATGCATTTGGTTTATTAAAAAAAGTAAAGAATTTTAAAAAAGTTTTGAAAATTTTTATATTTTTTAAGCCAATTTACTTATCTCTGCATTTCATAAAATTTTTATAAATTTATATATGTTTATATATACTAATAAATTTTTATAAATTTAAATATTTTTTTATAAACTCTAATAATTTTTTAACAAATTTAAAAAATTTAACATAAATCTGGTGGAATGGATAGATCTAAAAATTCATTTCAATGGTTTCTTTCTCTAACATTTTGACATAGAAGTCAAAAAATTCAAAAAGTGTCAAAAAATTTTGACATAAATCAATTGGAACGAACTTAAAAATTGTTCAAATGATTTCTCTCTCTAACTGTGTAATACAAAAATTCAATAGTTACACTATTTATTTCTGAAAAATATGATTTAGTGTTTAAATGTCAAATGCCAAATAATTACAAAATCACCTTTTTTTTTTTATATGTTTTGGGCCACTCCAAACGCTACCTTTATTTGTGTGACAAACTTCGGATTTTGTTCCTTTGGAGTTCCATAAAAACACATTAAGTCATTGTATCAGTTTTATTTGGAATTTTATAAAATTTCATAAATTTTTATAAATTTTAAAATTTTTATTCAATATACGAGTTATGAGATTATAACTTTCATCAATTTATATTAACTTTTTTTCTTTTCACTCCAAACATTCTCATAATTTGACACTCATTTTTAATTTTTTTCCCCTAATCGCATAGTATTTAATCTTTGATGCGTTCGAAGTGGCAAAAGATTGTTTCTAGAATTTATAAGGAAGGATTAGTTGATTTAAGATTTGTTTGACAGAGTAATTTTTAACAACTTTTAGTTCTGTAATTGTTTTCAATAGTTCGGTAAAAGTTTGATTTTTTTTCTCAAAATTTTTCAAAAAGTTAACTAACATTTAGTTTGTATTTTTATTTTTTATTTTCTCTTTTTGATATTTTGCCGCACGCATAAAAGTTACTACAAACACTAAAGTTACAAAATTTTAAAAATTTTCTTCAAAAGTTATAAAAATATATAAATTTTTAGCAAACACATAAAAAGTTACATTTTATAACATTTAATGAAAAATTACCCAAAAAAAAGAATGGAAAAAAATAGTATGCCAAACGGGCCTTTTCGTCAGGTCAGTATGATGACCTAGTCGAGTCACCTATTGGATTGGATCATGGTCGACTCAAATCAGGTTCACGGGCTTGGGTCAGGGTACTCCAAGGCCAAATCTGGGGTTTGCGAGGCCGGGCTAATTAGATTATTGGGGACGACCAATTCGAGCCACTTATCAATTGAGGTCAAGGTCATTACGGCTATGCATGAATAATAACGAAACAACATTAATTGCTCTCACTTAATTTAAGTAATTTGGTAAAAGATATATTAATTGATATTTTACTAAAATTGCCTAATAACAATTAGTACCATCCAAATCGAACCTTTTAGTAAAATATTTATTAAAAACTCAGAATAAAAATGATAATGGAAGTAGTGATATGAAAGCAAAGGCACTATATATACGCATCCGGATTCATTTTTTGACGAGACACACCAGTCTATAATGGCTCCGTTTGGAGCTCTATCAAATAAAATAAAATTCTATAAAACTCTACAAACACGAATTACGAGATAATAAAATTTAAATTCTTCACTCATTGTACGAATTACGAGACATTTATTTTTATAATTTTATTTTATTTTATACACTTTTATACAACTCCAAACACACCCAATATAGATTAATTGCCTGCAATTCTAAACTAATAAAGGGCTAAAATAACGGATGAAAATGCTTTCCTTTATTTAGAGAAAGAGAGACACATGCAGTGAGATGCCCAGTTAGGATGCGAACGAGATGGGTTAACGATGGAATTCAATCAAATTATATATATATATATATATTCTATTAGTGCCGGGGGAGGAAAAAGATAAACGTATTAGGAATAAGAATGAAAGAAAAATAAAAATCTAGCTAATAACATTTGGGACAAGGATGGGGGTAATTAATGTAACATTATTTCGAGCCGCCTCGATAAGTTTCAAAATTAAAAGAAAAAATTACTATTCTGATCTGTTGAGGAATTAAAATAGTAATTTTTTTGATTATTCTTAATTATTTAGTAATTTTATATAATGGTATGTTTGGATTATCTTTATTGTTTTTAGTTAATAACTAATTTGTACATATTTTGAAAAAAAAAAAATATGTTTTTTGGTAATTAAAAAAAATGTAGTTTTGTTCAAAAATTTACTTTTCTTTTCTTTCTCATGTTTTATTTGTTTTCTTGTTTTTGTAAATAAAATAATAAAGTAATAAACTAAATATAATCTTAATTATACATAGAAAAGTGGGAGGAGGTACGTACCAATGTGGGAGAGAAACTCCATATCCAAGTCGTTGCCCTTCCTAGTCAGAAAGGAGGGAGTGGTGCCTTTGAGAAACTTTAATGCTTTTGGGAGGAACACAAACAAAAGAAGAGTAAGTGGATTCTCAAGTAAGCTCATCCTATATGCTCCCATTCCCCCACTTCTCTCTCTAAAGTTCACCGCCACCCACCACCCTTCATTTGACACTCATCAATTAATCCATTGCTCTCTCTTTCCTTTACCCTCTCATCTCATGTCCCTTAACTTAATGTATTGTACTATGTTCCTTTCCCTTCTCTCTGCACCTCTCAATCTCTATCACCACCACCATCTCCTCTCTCCCTTCTTCTCATCACAACAACAACTCATCATCTCCGTGGCCATCTCCATGGCTGAACCAATAAGCATGCCTCCCCATCACCAACCACCACCCCATGAAACCGCCGCCACCACCACCCCTGAACTCAACCTCGCAGTCATAATCGCAGCCATGTTGTGCGCCTTGCTATGCGCCCTAGGGCTCAACTCGATGCTCCAATGCGTGCTCCAGTGCACCCACAGAACGCTCACCGAGCCGGTCGAATGGGTCGCCTCCCGGAAACTGAACTCCGGGCTCAAGAAGAAGGACATGGTCGCTCTGCCTACGTCGACCTACTCCCGCGACAACAACAACCCTCGTTCGCCGCCGTCGCCGTCTTCGGTTTCGATCGGCGGCTGCTGCTGTGCCATCTGTCTGGTGGACTTCTCCGACGGGGACAAGATCCGAGTTCTTCCGCAGTGCGACCACCGATTCCACGTGGCTTGCATTGACAAGTGGCTTCTCTCCCACTCCTTTTGCCCTACTTGCAGGCGCAGTCTCAAGTCCAAGAACGGTGCGCCTTGTCTAGAGATTGTTACTGCTTTTTGATCCAACCTGTGTATTAATTTGGTACTTATCATCGAGTAATGCTACATATATATATATATATATATATATATAAGCTGTACCAAAAAAAAAAAATGACTAGAATGATAAAGTTATGCTTTTATTACATAACTGTCACTGTTACGCGGCGTCGAGTACTATGTTTTGTGAGGTTTGGGTTGTGATTCTTTCATTATATATGTACGTAGTTGATGATGATCAGGGTTGCTGCAAGCCTTATGCTAGCTTTTTTGTGATGTGTTAGTAATTAATGCTGGTGTTTTCTTTTTACTGCGTTGTTTGATTTTTCTGTGATTTGTGGCCCTTTTCTGTTTTAATGTGCAAGAAAATTAAAAGTAAAACAAATACAAATAGTAATTCAGTGCAAAAAATTTAACATTACAGAAGAGGATCGATAAAATTTAGACAGACTTCCCTCTACAGTTAGAGAAATCAATTTGTAAGGTTTTATAATGGTAAATTTATACAAAATCTTAAATTAAATATGATAAATTTGAATGTTTCTTAAATTAAAGAGAGGAGAAGATTTGCATGTTTTTTAAATTGAAGATTTTTCAAATTAACAAGTTTTCAAAAGACCCCAACCACTATATTGCAATTTAAGTCCAACTAAGAGTGAAGAAAAAGACTGTACAAATTAAGAAACACATGAAAAATTTTAGTATGCATTGCAGGCAGCACGCAAGGTGCACCTAGCTGTACCACATTGGTGCCGGAAGCTTGCTAGATGCACGAGGGTCCACCCATGTTGATTTCTAACCTCATAATGGATTCCAATAGACCTCACAGACTAGTTGATTAGGAACGCAATGGTTCGAGTGAATTATTTTATGAAAATTTTTGTTTCTATTTAGGAAATCTATTTATGTTTTTAAAAAATTCATTTATATATTTGAATCATAATTGGATTATGACTTTGTAAGTCTATATATATACACCCATGCTTAATGTACAATATGGAACTGAAGAGGCATATTATAGAGTCTTTTGAAAGGGAGAATTTTTCTTTGGTAAGCTTAATAGTTTTTTTCTTTTTCTTTTTTTTTTTTTGTATTCTTTTTTTACTTTCTGTGTGAATCAGAAAACCCACTTGTAGGATTAGTCGAGTGATTCGAGCAAGATTAGCAAAAGAATTTGTGCGAGTAATTCGTAGAGAATTCAAGTAGTGTCTTATAATCCGTTAATAGTGGGATTTGCAATTGAAGTTTTTTTTTCCTGTGGGATGATACTCTCGTTATTCTTTGATGTTTTTTTCTTTATTTTTTGTGTGATTGCTTGATTCAGAAAATTTTCACAATTTCAAATTTTGGATGTTTAACCCCGTGAAATTAAAGCTTCACCCAAATGTATGCATACAATTTCAATCTCCTGATAAAATTAGGCAATATCTTCACATCAGCTTCGCACACATTCTCTAAAGCTATAAAACGATGAGAGATTCAATCGCCTTAGATTTCACACGGCGCATTCGGTGGCTGTATTTTTACGTTAATTTATTTATTTATTAATTATTATTATTATTATTATTATTATGGCAGAGACTGAATTGACATCCGATAAGAGAAAATGTAGCAATCATGATTTCATTTATGAAAATGTTTGTTGAAATTGGAGATGCACGTAGAAAAATATCGACCAAGTGGAGCAATCTTTAATGGTTAACATTGGCCAAGCGATGTGCCAACTAGGTGGGATAAATCTTTTTTTTTTTTTCTTGGCGATTATTACAAAAGAAGAAACTTTGGTTGGAGTATGGCTTAGTATAATTTCATCGAAGAAATTAAAATCTGAATTGAAGAATTCCAAATGAATTTTGAGTACATCTATTGCCGTAAAAGAATGAATCCCACGCCACCTATCTTGGGGGGGCATGTAGTGGGCCAGGTGGCTCATCAGTGGAGAACTTACTTTCCTGGATAAGGTCCAACGTTGGAGTCAAAAAGGATACTACTTTTTTTTTTTTAATAGTTTTTTTTTTTTTTTTAAAGTACCTCAAGGACTTACAATTTCTCCATTTCGAGATTAAAAAAAATCATTAAAAAAAGACACAGAAATGGTATTTTATAATTCCTCTCTACTTTATCAGATATACCAGCTTTTCCCCGACAACATTGCAGGGGGTATTGTTGGTTGGGCTCCCATTTTGACACGTTTCTTCGGCCCAACTATTCTCAAAAAGAAAATTGACCTTGCTCACTCCAGCCCAGCCATGGGCTTGTTAGCCATTGGGCCTCTTCGATTCGGCCAACCACGGATCCGCCAATACTCCCCATCAGCAACAACACACATTCATCGATCACATCCCCTTGTATAAAAAATAAAAATAAAAAATAAACTGATTTTTTTTTTCACCTGTACATGGATTTTCCTACTACTTTAACATTTTTCTTTTAAAAGTTAATAGCCTGCCCAAAAGCTATTAAAAGTAAAAAAAGAAAATCAAAATTTGATTGAAAAAACAAAGAAAGGAGACGAAAAAGGGGCCGACAAAGGTCAGCATTTTTTTTTTTTTTTTGTGTTGCCAAACCAGCCCTGATTATAACTAGCGGAGGAAGAAAACTGCAGTATCACATACAAACGACTTCATATAGATTCGACAAAATTTGTTTATCTGTTTATCTGCTGCGGTCGCTTCATTCATTCTGATTTCCATTACCAAACCAAAAGCTAACAGGAAAGCAATAGATAAGTTTCTTTTATGTAGAAAAGTTCCAACTCCAACAAGAAGCTATGTTTTCAAACCCGCACACCTGCAAATTCTACTCTTGCTAGAAAGCAAACTTGAAATTTCAAGTAGATGCCCAGAACCAGAAGAATGCAACCAAGTGCTGAAGTTCATTGTTTTTCATCTTCATCATCATAGTATTCTTCCTCGGTGCTATCATAATAATACTCATCGTCGTCATAGTCGTCTTCTTCATCACCTTCACCTTCTTTGTCATATACGAGCCCTTTTATGTTTGAGTTTGTCAACAGTCGCTCTTTGATGGCAGTTCCCTGGAGAAATAATAATAATAATAATAATAAAGTACGATCAGAAATGGAAAAATGTAATTACCTGAACTATGACTCTACCATGTGTGTCAGTGTGTGAAAATTAATTTTCCTTTTCTTTTTTTTTTTTTTTTCATCAGAAATGGAAAATGTGATTACTTGAACTACAACTCTACCTTGTGTGTGTCTGTCAATGCGTGAAAATTAATTTGCCTTTTCTTTTCTCTTTTTTTTTTTTTTTTCTTTTTTTGGTGGGGATTGGATTATGGTAGGGGTGCTTACCATTTTATGGCAACCTTCTTCAAACATTTCAAGAAACCCAGCAACCAAGCGATCAGCGTTATCCACCCATATGTTACGATGCATTTTTACTGTTTGTATCTGCAAAATTGTAACCCAAAAATCGGTTCAATTAGTAGCGCACAAGCCTTCAGTTGTAAATACTGCTCTTATATTACATGGAGCCTGATGCATTGTATCTATTGGTTGGTAATCTACAGGACTCGTTTGCCTTGGAATTAAAGTTTTAAGGTCAAATGCTTCTCATTTAAAACATACATTAGTTAATCCGGGAAGAACTAAGCCACAATGAATGTAAACACGTGTTCCCAACAAAAATTTAAAGACTTGTTAATAAGACACACACACTTAAAAAATAACAAATAGAGAAAATGGTTGATCGTGTGCCTTAGTGTGACTTTAAGGTTCTTGGTGACGTATGATTCATTGGAGACCAATAAATAAGTGATTTGGCAACAACACTTGATCCATACATTGCGTGGCTCAGCTGGTACTTGTTGTCAGTGTCTCATAACTGTGGTTTTTTTTTTTTCTTTTTTTTTTTTTTTTACATAGTGCAACTATGATAGTACCCGGTTTTTTCCCGCAAGTAAAAATTCGTGTGCTCAATTATTTATTGGTTTGATTAATTGTTCAGTGCATTCAATTAATTGGTTGATAATTTAACTCATCATTAAAATTGTGATTGAGGTGTAACCATATAGACCAAACAGATTTTCATCATATAGAATATACTCCTCTTCCTAAGGTCAACAAACGTACGCACTACACACCAAGTGAACTGCAAGTTTATAATTAATTTAGCATAACAACACAAATACCTTCTCTTCCACTTTTTCTTGTTGTTTCTTCACATTATCACGCAACTTTCTCAGTCCCCTATTCACTCGCAACCTCTTTTCCTGGTAGAAACATGGGGAAAGAAATCAGTTCTCTGTCTCTGACTGGAAAAGGATAGCCTTTAAGGAGTTGGCTGAGGTTTAACTCCAAAAAAAAAAAAAAAATGGTAAGACAATCGACTTGAATGAATAAATGATTGTTATTTAATGGTAAGGCAAACCTTCACGTAGCTAACTCCAAGGTCCTTTCTTGTGTATCCTCGGTCCAAATTCCGCAACACATATTGGTTATAATCTTTGACAATCCTCATTATTAAATCTGATGTCGAAATCCCTTCAGTTCGCTTTGTCTCCTTAAACTTTCCAATGGCCTTGACCTGAACCAAGACATTGTCGTATGAAAGAGTAGCAGCAGCAGCAAAACAAGTCCAAAAGAAGTATGAGCATAAAAGAAAATATGATTCATGAAAGGCCACAAAGAAGTAGAATAACATGTGCCTAGAAATGCTAATGGTAGGTGATGGAACTGGAATCTACCCTTGACAATGTAATGGGAAAACCAAAATTACATAGCAACAAAAGAAGTTAGATGCCAATTTTCTGACTTAAGACTCACTTAGATGGATAAAGAATCGGAAAGCCACATAGAGAATAAATAGAAGCAACGTTGGTAAAGAAACAGATAAACTGACGTAGTGAATTATTATTTGAACTTACAAATTCATAAACATCATTGCCAGCACCACTTGCGTCAGCATAACTGAAATTTAGGATAAACAGAAAGCAATTAAAACATTCAAGTAAAAGCTGACAGCCTGACACACAACAGCATGCCACTATAAAATTGCATACTTCACAATAAAGAAGCTACGGTTCCAGGAACTATGGGAGAAAATGGTCCAATTCCACATCATGCGAGAGTTATGAAAGAAGGGAATTATGAAGAGAAACAAGCATTGAGACTCAGAAGTAAAAAATAGACTCCTTACACTGCCAATCATAAAAGATAAAACAAAAATAAAATATTATACTGCCCCAATTTTAAATTAGATTACTAAACACACATCAAAATATTTAGAAATTTCAGGGCCAGGACCCCTTTCCCTCTGCCATTTTTTAACTAGACCACAGCCCTCATGACATAATATCAAACAAATCAAAGAATACTCCATGTAAAACTTCCCACATAAAAACCCTTGCTTTACAGAGAACGAATGTCCAAAATTTTATATTTTCTGACATTTGCTATTGTTTCTTTCGTTTGAGGGTGGCTTTGAGGATTTTGGATAAGTGTCATTGTGCCTAGAAAACATCTCGAAAAAACTATACTCTCCCAGATAATTCTGAGAATAACTGTGACATCCTGAATTTTATTATATTATTAATTTTATTTTATTTTATGCCTAAAGATTTTAATTACATTAATTTGGCATCATTTTATAATTTTTTATTAACTTTAATTGAAATAATATAATACTTTTATGATTAGTTTAATTTTAATTTAAATAAAATAGTAGATGAATTATAAAGGTGACACATGTACAAATATGTGTGAGGTAAATTGTGGCACATATATGTACGGTGGGGGTGTATGTGTATGGCCACTTGGAAGCTTAAAAAAAAAAAAATTGATTATGCCACGTAATGGCTTTTGCCTTGGCCACCAAGCTAGCATAATATATATATCTATGATATAATATGGTGGGATGGGGGAGGCAAACCGAGAAAGAGAAAAGAGAGAAGGAGGAAAAAAAAAAAAAGAGAGGAGAGAGAAAGAGGGGCAAGCAAGTAAAGGTTTAAATTCAAGAATAGCTGGACTTTGGTATTTTAGACCGTTGTGATCGTATGACGGTGTCGAATCATGATAATTCGAACCAAGATGGAAAATACAAAGGAGCGAAATTTCAAACCTTTGGGGTTTCTTCCCAATTTCTTCTTCTTTTCTTCGAATTTGAGGTAGGAGATTTATTGTTATAGTTGAAACTTAGTATTTTGTATAAAGGCCTGATAAGAATATATATAATTTCATTGCATGATTATTGTGACACTATAGAAGTATGTAAAGTAATGGTGCTGAACTTTATGGGGTCTGAGAAACTGCCCTCAGATATTTTGAAATTTGCCAGCAATTGTGTGGGTATTAATATTGCTTATATTTTGAGAATTCATGCTATCAGGTTAAGGTAGCAGAGTTATGTTGTAAGGTTGGTGCGACGATATAAGGTTGGAAAGGAGTTATTGTTACTATTATAATAATTTCATGTACTCTACATGAAGGATATGTTGAGATGTTATAAGGATGTCAAGATGTCATTAGGGTGGAAAGGGAAGTAACTTTGCATGCTCATTTTCACTATTTATTATATGTTGAGGTGTTATAAAGATGGCAAAGGTTTCATAAGGATAGAAAGAGAGTTACCTTGCATGTTCACTTTCACTGTTTATTATATATTGAGGTGTTATAGGGGTGTCAAGTGTCATAAAGAGGGAAAATGAGTAGCTTTGCATACTTATTTTCACTACTTATTATATGTTGAGGTGTTATAAGGGTGGCACGGTATCATAAGGATGGAAAGGTAGTAACATTGCATGCTCACTTTCACTGTTTATTATATGTTGAGGTGTTATAAAGGTGGAAAGGGAGTAGCTTTGCATACTCATGTTCACTGCTTATTTGTTTAATTTGTACTATTGTCCTCTGATATATATGATAATGACAGTTACTTTGAGCACTTAGTTTCTCTTTTTATATGAAAATACTTGTTGATATTATCTTGAATATTTTTCCTACTAGGCTTAGCAGCTCACCTTGTTTCGTGGATTTTATACAGAGAAGCCTTTTGATAGCAAAAATTGAGGCTAATAGATGTTAGCAGCTGACCAAGATCGACAATTAATTGTTAGTATAAAATTTGGTACACGTGTAATATTTTTAGACAACTAGATTAGGGAGGAACTCGTGTAGTAATTTCGGTAATTGTATTCTGGTTTTCAAAACTTTATACTGACAATTAATCGTTGATCTTGGTCAGTTGCTAACATCTACCAACCTCAATTTTTACTATCAGACGGCTTCTCTGTATAAAAACCCATTAAACGGGGTGAGTTGCTAAGTCCAATAAGAAAAATATTCAAATAATATCAAGTATTTTCATATATAAACAAAAAATAAGTATTCAAAGTAACTGTCATTATCATATAAATCAGATGACAATAGTACAAATTAAACAAATAAGCAATGAACATGAGCATGCAAAGCTACTCCTTTTTCACCCTTATGACACCTTACCACCCTTATAATACCTCAACATCTATTAAGTAGTAAAAATGAGCTTGCAAAGCTACTCCTTTTCCATCTTTATGACGCTTGACACCCTTATAACACCTCAACATCCTTATAACACCTCAACATATCCTTCATATAGAGTACATGAAATTATTATAATAGTAACAATAACCCCTTTCCAACCTTATATCCTCGCACCAACCTTACAACATAACTCTGCAACCTCAGTCTGATAGCATGAATTCTCAAAATATAAGCAATATTAATACCCACACAACTGTCGGCAAATTTCAGAATATCTGATGGCAGTTTCTCAGACCCATAAAGTTCAACCCCATTACTTTACATCCTCCCATAGTGTCACAATAATCATGCAATGAAATTATATATTCTTATCATGCCTTTATACAAAATACTAAGTTTCAACTATAACAATAAATCTCCTACCTTAAATTCGAAGAAAAGAAGAAGAAATTGGGAAGAAACCCCAAAGGTTTGAAATTTCGCTCCTTTGTATTTTCCATCTTGAGCCGAATTACCATGATCCGACACTGCCATGACGATTACAAAGTCCAAAATACCAAAGCCCCGCTATTCCTGAACTTAAATCTTCACTTTTCTCCCTCCTCTTTCTCTTTCCTATTTTTTCCCCCCTCCTCTCTTTTCTCTTTATTAGTTTGCCTCCCTCATCTCACCGTAATATATCATAGATATATATATTATGCTAGCTTGGTGGCCAAGGCAAAAGCCATTACTTGGCATAATCAATTGTTTTTTTTTTTTTAGCCTCCAAGTGGCCGCCTTACACATATACCCCCACCATCATTACACCCTTCACCTATGTACACATGTGTCACAATTTACCCCACACATATTTACACGTGTCACATTTATAATTTATCCACTATTTTATTTAAATTAAAATTAAACTAACCATAAAAGTATTATATTATTTCAATTAAAGTTAATAAAAAATTTAAATTGATGCCAAATTAATGTAATTAAAATCTTTAGGCATAAAATAAAATAAAATTAATAATATAACAAAATTCAAGATGTCACACCCTCCTCCTCTTAAAGAATTTCGTCCTCGAAATTCTTACCTAGCGAAACTAGATATGGATACTACTTCCATACTTCCTGTTCACTCTCTCAAATGGCCTCCACCATAGGATGACTTCTCCACAAACCTCCAATTTTTTTTTATACATAACTTTGTGGCCAAGCAAACTTAGTGGCCAAGGCAAAAGAATCTCATCGCCTTCACGTGGCTGACATGTTTATGTTGGCCACATCATTTTCGTTTTTTTTTTTTTATAATATAAATTAAAATAATATGTATATTAAAAATTAAAATTTTGGGGTTACAATAACTGGTCCCCAAACTTCATGGCATAATATCAAACAAATTAAATGGATCATTAAAAGATAAACAACTTCCTAGATAATATTTTCAGGAACTATTGCTCATTAAAAAAACAATACCCCTTAATGGGAAGATAATTTATTTAAAAGTAACTGCAGCCTTGGGTTGGTTAACCTTACGGAAGAGAGTCATGCGCCACATAGTCAATCTGATGTTTGTCAATGAACTCCTGTGTTATCACCCATGGTGCATCTGGAATAACTTCATCAACCCACCTGTGTCAAATGGAGATTAAGGCAACTTTGATGCACAACTTGCCTAGTATTTGTATGGCTAACATGTAAAAATAAAAGTTCTACCTCGTCAATGATGTTAGAAATTCTACCTAGTCAATGAAAATAGAGAAACAGCATACAAACTCCAAGCTTGTATGGAAAAGCTTACTTGAACACATGACGCAAAACCCCTTAAGTTACAAAACAATAATTACAGTCAGCCCATGAAATTCAATAATGCCCTTCCCCGAACAGTGAATATGGGATTTCAGGAATTAGTTTATAGGAATAGCATTTTTTTCAATGCAAGCTCTCAATAACCCCAAGTATCGATCCTAACAATTAACGCAAAATACTTCAAAGTCATAAAACAAAAATTTTATGCATTAGCACAAAACTAACTTGCAGTGACGGAGAGATTCATAGCGCTCCTTATCAGTCATGACAGTTTTGCCCTTGTACCTATGAGTCACTTCATCATTGCAGCATCCAACCAGTAGATAAGCGTTTGGAAACCTATATTTCACACAATGATCAGAACACAAAATAATAAAAAGATTTGGTTTCACTTTCAACAAAGACTAACCAGAAGCATAAACCAGGAAAAATTGCTTCTCCATTTACAGACAACTCCTGATAGGATTATTTGGGAAAAAACAGCCCATCAAGGAACTATAACTTCACCAGCACTTACTAACACCAGAAGATGAAAGCTATATAGAAGAAAAAACCATTAATAGTTTCCTTTAGGAACTGGACCAGACCTAAATCTTATTCACCTTGTAAAGTTGACCATTTAGAGTCCATTGGTCATCTCCTCATTCAATTTGATGGTCTGTACTAATATATAAAGAAAGAACACCAATTTGGTATTCCCCTCTTCTAAAGCTGTCTGTTTTCACACACTGAATTCTTTCTTCAAATATCATTTTATAACAATTCAAAATTCTTTAAATTTCATTACCTTTTAGGGCAGATATGAAAGTCATGCCTTTACATGTCGTTACCCAAAAAACCAGCTGCTTTGGTTACAACTTTAAAAATTTCTTACTACCAGCTGTTTGAAGTTCCAAAGGCTTGTCAAAGATAAGCCTCTGGATTCAAAAATGTAAATTAGTCACAGAACAATACTAAAACCTGAAAGTTAAGCACTGCCCCGACAAATGAATTAATATGCAAGTTATATATATATATATATATATTCATCAAACCATTAAAACCAATACCATAAATTTAGAACAGGTAAAAAAACGAAAGAAAATAACAGAAATCGTATACCTGAAAGATATCCGATACAAAAAAAGACAAAAACACACACGGGATCGGAACAATTTGAGTATAAGGCACAACGCGAAAGACCAATTCCATAAATCAATCAGAGAATTGAAATAAACAGATAAAATGAAGGAAGGGAGGAAGGAAGGACCAGTAACAAGGAAATTGAGGATTACGATTTCTTGGCTTGCTCGAGAGAGCGAGCATGACCAAAGTGGAAGAGGTCGTATATCCCATCTGCGTATACGCGCACCGGACGGTCCGTCGGCGGTTCATTGACGTACCAACTCCTCTGCTTTTCTCCTTTATCTGCCATTCTCCCTCCCTCCCTCCCTAATCGCTGCACTCTGGTTTTGATGAATTGAAATAGAGGCAAAACCTGAAACCCCTCGCTATTGGTTTTGATGAATTGGAACAGAGGCAAAGCCAGAAGGAAAGCCCCTCGCTATACACTTTTTCTACCCGCAATTGCGGGAGTCGGGGGTCAACCGGTGCAACTAGAGCTCGCAGATGTGCGGGTTTGGATAGGTTTGGTTCGGGTTATAATAAGTTGTGATAAAGCACGATAGAAACCAGTTATACCTATTTAATGAAGAGTTATCATTGGGCGGGTTGGTATAAGTTGGTGCGGTTTGTATAAAATCCGTAAACTTAAATTTAAAATTTAATTTTTTTTTAAATCTAAAGCACATTTCTTTTACATTTTTCAATATATTTATAATTTGATTTCACTTACTAAAAGTTAAGCGTTACTAATTAATACATAATACCATACATTTATATAATTAAAACTATATATATGTATAATATTTAATTCATTAACACTATCATCGAGCGAATCTGCACGGGTGCTGTAGATGTGTTGGAATAATTCTGTCCCTTCAAACTTTTTTCTATTTTTTTGTGATTTTTTCATCGTATATAATTTTTTTCACTAGAATTAAAGTTTTTTAGAACTTGTAATTTTTAAGTGTTTTAAGCATATTTATAAAAAAATTAAAAAAATTCATTAAAAATACTAATTATTCATTAATTTAAAATAAATAATATCATTATTTTATATATATATATATATATATATATATATATATATATATAGACATATATGTGTGTGCGCACGCGTGCATTTTGCATTGAAAGACCTAGTGAGGCCTCAAACTCGCAGCAAGATATCAGTGGCAGCTGCCTCTGGTTTACAGTTTCGGCTTCTTGCACAGTATGAGAACAACTGAGAGATTAAGTATTTATCGGGTTGTATCATCAACCCATTTAAACCCGTTAATTAGGCAGGTGTTATTTTATCCACCAAATTATATCCGTTAATTATTTTAATTGATTTTAAACCATTTAACTTGGGTTTAATTAGGCAAATTCATGAGTTTGGGTTACAATTGCCACCTCTAGGTGCAACCATGCACTGGCTTATAATCAAGTTCATTTTTCAGTCGTTAGATCATTAAAAGGAGATCTGATGGTCATTATGTTTAAAAATAAATAAATTATAAAAGCACAAAACGATAGGATCTAAGCCAAACTGTGTAAGGAACCTTAAAAAAAAAAAACAAAGAAATCATAAACAACAGCCCAAAAAATAATATGTTTGAATGTACAAGACTCGTCAGGAAAAGGCAAATTCAGTGAAGAAACTGAAGTCCTACGCAGCATAAAACTTGAGTTTTCAACTTTCATTCTTCCCTCTCTACTAGTTTCTCTCTTAACAAATTAATTTCTAGGTCACTCTCTATCTCTTTCTCAAATGAGCTTATTTCTTGTTCTACCATTATTTCTTCCAAACAAATTTCTCCTTATGACTAATTTCTAGTTTGATATAACAGATTAATTGATCAAGTATTTCATCCTCAACTCTTTAACTTGGTATTTTATTCTCAGTTCTTAAACTTTATTGATTGATATTCCATTCCATCTTTTTTTTTTCTTTTTTTTTTTGAATGTATGCATCTAAAAATACTACTGGGATATATTCCCATTTCATAACTTCTAATTTTTATCTTTTTAAATTGACAGGAACTTTAAGCATAAATAACTCTGATGATGTATTTCGTGATAGCCCTTCGATAATGGATGAACAATAAGATTGGATACCTAAAACTAGAATGGAGTTTGACACATTAGATAGTGCATTTGATTTTTGAAAAGCCTATTAAAAAAAGGTTTGGTGTAAGCAAAGAGTACAGTAACAAGAATAGAAAAATTGGAGAAATTACAAATCAATTGTTTGTTTGTTGTAAAGAGGGTAAAAAAAAAAAAAAGAAAAGAAAGATGATGTTGACACAATTCACCACAGATCAATTTTGATAACCAATTGTGAAGTATGATTGAAGATGTTCTTAGATAAAGAGAGTGTGAAATATATAGCCAAGGAGTTTGCAGAGAATATAATCATGAGTTACAACCTCTTACAATTAGTCACATGCTAAGGTCACATGGAGAACTTACTACTGCTTATGCCTTAGCAATTGAATTAGCTTCTGATTCAGGACTTGCTCCTAAAGCAACACAAGAGTTAATAGCAGGGAAGTCGGTGGCAGGGATAAGCTGGGGTTTGTTACTGAAGATCAAAAATCATACTTAAGATCTAGAAGAAAAATAGACATGGCCCATGGGGAATTTGGAAGTATTTTCACATATTTTGAGAAACAAAACATGATTGATCCCAAGTTTTATTACACTCTACACCTTGACAATGCAGACCAAGTTACTAACATATTTTGGGTCGATGCTCAAATGGTTGCTGATCATGTTGCTTCCGGTGATGTAGTAACTTCTGATACTACTTTTGGCACTAATGAAAGGATGAAACCTCTAAGTATATTTATTGGATATAACCATCATAGACAAATAGTAATTTTTAGGGCTGCTTTTTTATATGATGAAACTGCTAAATACTTCATGTGGCTATTTAACACTTTTGTAAATGCACATGCTGGTAAAGAGCCTAGTACAATTTTCAATGATTAAGATGTTGCAATGGCAAGCGCATTATCAACTGTGTGGCCACAAGTATCTTATAGATTGTGCACTTGGCACATAAGACAAAACGCATTGAAAACATCTTTATTGTTTCATGAGAAATAAGTCTCCATTTATGAAAGACTTTAATAGGTGCATGTATGAATATGACGAGGAAAAGGAATTTGAGATCAAATGGCAAAAGATGCTTGAGGACTATAATTTAATAGAGAATTGTTGGTTTACTCATATATATGGGGAAAAGGAGAAGTAGGCTAAGGCTTACATGAAAAATTCATTTACATTGGGCATTTGAAGCATATAAAATGTGTGAAAGTGTAAATAGTGACTTGAAAGATCATTTGAAAAGTACCTTGAGTATTAATGATTTTTTCAAACACTTTGATAGGATATTGGAGCAAAAGCGATACAATAAATTGGAGGCCGAGTATAAAACGAGGGAAAATATACCTTTCTTGGGTTTCTCTAGGTCCCCAATACTAAAGCAAGTCTCGCAAAGGTGTACTCCTAAAATTTTTAATCTTTTTAAAGAAAAATACTGTTATGTTGATTCATTTATAATTAAAGATAAGATCCAAGACACGTGTATATATGTTGTTACCCCACATGACTTAAAGGATAAGAAACATAAAGTGGTTTGTGACATTAGCAGTGATATGGTTAGTTGTAGTTACATGAAGTTTGAAAGTAAGGGGATGTTGTGTTGTCATATTTTGAGAGTGTTTAGCTGATTTAATATAACATTCTAGAAAAGTACATATTGACTAGACTTACGAGCATAATAAATAGTCGATTTGTATTAGATGAAGAGGAACTGAAAAAATAAGAAGATGCTAAAGATTGGATTAGAAGAGTTCAATCACAACTCTTACGGATAACCTATCAAGCGTCAATGAATAAAGATACACGTGTTTGTATGGAGATGATGATAAATAAATCTGGTAAGAAACTTGAAGAGTTCACAATAGGAAATGAAGTTGATGCCAACAAGATGCTTGAAAGTAGGGTAAATAGCGAACTGCAAAATACCAACAAATTGAAAAAAAAAAAAGAAAACCAAAAGGGAAAGAGAAGAGTGAGACCTCCATATAAGACACATCGAAGAAAAGTAAAAAAAAACTTCTAATTCTAATATGGTAATTTCTACTATTACAATTTTTTTATTGGATGTTTTTACCATTTTGGCACTTATCTTTTGTTTTTATTTAATATGAGTTGATTTGTTCCAATTTAGGTTATTCTCTCAATGAGGTAGACTAGCATATGGTTCTCAAAAAAAAAAAAAAAAAATATGTTGACCTGCTTGGTTTTTGAATCTCAATTAGCTAGTGAATGTCTTTTATTTTAAGAGCTAACTTTCAATGTTGAAAGTTTGGATATTTTTTTTAAATCACTCCAAAATTTTCCCTTTTGATCATTAAAAAAACCAAGAAAAGAGATTGAGAGAGAAAAAGATATTATAAGGCATATTTAATATAAGTTAATCAAGTAACTTATAGTGAGATTTTAACAAAGAAGTTATAAAATTGTCATTCATATTTATTAATGCTTGGTTACATTTGTAAGAACCTACTTTGGATCTAAATTTGAAACCAAGTCAAGATTTTGCAACTCTCTCACTCTCGACCATCACTTCACCTCTCATTGAGGTGCTTAAATTGGCTAGTAGCCAAATAAGTGCTACTAGTCAAACTAACTCTTCACAACCTGTTCAGGTGGCTTACTTTGCATGTCTATAATTGAATGAGAAAAAGTTTTTATATGAGTAATATATATAATTTCGTTTTTATAAAATATTTTGCAGTCAATATCAAGTAAGGAGGTTGATGTGAGTATGAGAAATAGCTTGGTATTGAATGAAGCATTTGAACCATATTTACCTATGGGTGGGAGAGAGAACATTGGTGATGCCATGGCATTTGAATCTTATTTGTAGTTTATATCAAATATAGAGCTAGATGTAGGTGAAGGAGATACTACATAACTTGATGTTGTAGGGTACACAGGGTAAGCAAAATATTTTGACTTAAGAAGAGCTTGACAATCAGGGGCACTGTTATAAACACTAGCTTTTATATATGCCATATATTTTGACACAAGTAGAATATTGCTATAAAAGAATTTTGAGAAGTGCATTTTGATTTTGCAACTCAGAAGTGTGTTTTGATTTCGCAACTCAAAAGTGTATTTTGAACAGTAAGGGAAGCTATATTTTTTTCTTCTTGTTTGGAATTTGAATTTGAATGAAGATACTTGTTTGTTTTTGCAATTAGACTTGTGTTTCTGACTCGTCTAAATTACTTGTGAGTAAAATTTAAAGATCAATTATATTCCATATTGCAACTGGCACAAGAACTTGTGTTTCTTCTAAAACTACTATGCAGGGACTTGTTATTCAATAGCCTCAGTGGTCCTACTCCAAAAATACTAGCTAAAAACTTATCATTCAACCTCAATTGTTTAGTTATTTATTTATTTAGTTTCCTGAAAAATTAGAATATATGATTTTCACAGATTAAGTCGTGAAAGTTACTATTCTTGCATTGTTGGCCTTTTTCTAAAGTCATTTTTTGATATTTTATCTTACATTATTAAAGTTTCATATGATTGCTTGATTACTATGTTATTTAGAAGATACTTGTAAAAAAATGAAGGCATTTAGAAAATTTAAAAAATTTAATGTGGGCTTTATTAGGGCTTAAGTGCTCCTTATATGTGTGATAATTGGGACCTACACCTTTTTTGAAATGGCTAAGCCAACTTTGTTGATTATTTCATAATTTTATAAAAGTAACAGTTACCTCTGTAATTGTGGCATTTTTTACAAGTTTCAAAGACGTTGGCCAAATCACCTCCTATACAGTACAAATCCCTTGTCCAAAATTTGTTTTCTTATGAGCACACGTAAAGTATATCATATTAGATACCAATCCAAATAATTAGGTGAACATTGGAAACATGTTCCAACTTTGGTTTTCTTTTTTTTTTCTTTTTTTTTTTATAAATTTTTTTAGTCAATGCTATTTTTTTCTTTTTTCTTTTTTTTTAATAAAAAGTAGTTAAAGGTACACGTATTCAAATAGAATATAACATAAGGTGTAGGGTGAGTGTCCAAGTATCAAACCTCTCTATACCCTTAATCTTAGGATATGTATCCAAATTTTGAATAGTGATACTTGGACATATCATGAACATTAAGTACATTATATGTTATACAATATTGACACAAAGTGTTTTTATGTAGGAGTGTAATTAAAAATTAAATGGGATTTATAGGGAAAAAAAGAGTTTTCTATTTCCCATCAATGAGAAAAGTAAGAAAATTTTCATTGCTATCAAGTGTGAGTTTCTTCATCTTCAACTTCAGCATCATTTGTGCCACAAAAAGGAACCAAATTGGGAAACAACTTATTTTTATTGCCAATATATCATATTACACAAAATATCATTTCTTGCAAAGTACATGGTAACTTCCTCATACATCTTAACATTACTGTATAAACTATCTTGAAAATTTAGGCACAATACTATTTTTGCAAACAATTACATTAACAATGGTGCTAGTAAACACATAACCTTCTAACAATTAAATTCTCTATCTTCCTCCATCCAAGCAAAAAGTCCATTCATGCTAACAAAATAAATTTACAGACGCATGATCAAATGTAGAAACCATATCCATCTTTGCCAATAAAACACCAAAGCCAACTTCCACCTTACCCAAAACTTGATTACACAAGTGAACTCATCGCTCAACACAAACTCTGTTGAGAAATTCGCAGGCCGAAAATCTGTCCAACCTTGAAGTAGACTTTGCATGTTGAAAATGCAGGCAAAATCATATCTCTTCTTCAGAACTCATCCACTTTTGGCTAGCTACAAGTAATCACATCGAACAACATAGAAACACATAAAGATAGAGTTTAGCAATGATGGATCAGCCAACTTGATAGCTCAGTGGAGCAGGGTCGAGGCCGAATTGTGTGGTTGGGGTGCACGACGCGGGTTCGAATCCCTTCCTGAGTGGCTCGCGATTAAACGGGAGGCCGGCTACTGGGTGGTTGCGTCTCCCCTCAGGGGCGCCCCGGGGGTGCCGGGCCATGTTCGCATGGGTCGGTGGGGTGCACTTGAGCTTTCACCTTACCCCCCCAAGTACAATTGTGTCAATTATCTTTCCTTTCATTTGGAGATTCATTGGTTAGTCACACTACTCACACAAATAGTTCATCGGGAATTTGTGTAACAAAATAAGATAATTTTCACTATCATGAATGACAGATTGATACGATCGTGATTTGATGTTTCCTTAACTATAGCTAAGTTTAAATTAAATAACAAACTTATTATTTTTATCTAATCCATTATGTGATAAGATTATCCAATGAGTTGAAGTAATTAGGTAGCATTTGAATTTCAATTATCATTATCCCGTAGCTAGGTAGTAATTTGAATTTCACTTATCATTATTACGATTTATCTTATCACAAAGAAATAGAGTGATTAGTTATTTGTTAAGATTCTCTTCTGATGGTAGGCGTATTGGTTTGTAAGTTATTTATAGGTCAGAGCCATGAATAAAAAAAGGAATGAGCAGTATTTCCAAGTATACTTTGTGTTCTTTAAGGAGTTCCACGAAGAGTTAAATTCCCTAGCAAAAAAAGGTCGACCTCGCAAGACTGATTCTTTATCTTCATCGGTTCACAAGCCAGTGACATATTCCCAAAATAAAGAACGTATCAGTTGCTTAAATTTGATGCATTTTGGCCATCTTAATTTATTTGATATTTCCTAATTCTTAGAACACTTTGTGTTCTAAATTTATTGTCAAAACAGATCAGAGAAGTTTGTAATATGTCTTGGGAACAAACAATTACTACTCTTGCTCAGCAAAAATGGCTAGTCAAACTACTTGAATATGACTTTGCAATAGAATAGAAAAAGGAAATGAAAAATGGTACCACAGATGCTTTGTCACGGATATATGATGGTGGGGTGTCAAAGAGATATAATGTACACATGGGGAACTTGAAGGCTCTCACTCTAGTCATTCCTAAATGGGTTGAAGTTATCAAAGAAAATGTGGTACATGAAGCTGAGTTATAGATATTAGTCAAAAAAATTAACGAAAATGAGGTCGTAAGACCATGGCTCTATAAAGGAGGTATGATATTTTTCAAAGATCATATTTATCTCCTGCCAAATTCCCCTCTCATACGTTCCATCATTAATGAATTTCACTCAAGCGCTCATGAAGGATTGCATAAGTCACTGCATCGAGTCAGGAAAAATTTTTATTGAAAATGACTTATATAGGAACCATGTTCACAAGTTTATACAAGAGTGTGGCATTTATTAGGCGCACAAATCAGAACACATGCACCCAGTAGGTCTCTTGAGTCCATTACCAGTACCTTACCATTATGGATAGATATCTCTAAGGATTTCGTCGAAGGGCTTCCTAATTCAATGGGAAAGACAACTATTTTTGTGGTGTTTGATCGGCTATCCAAGTTTGCGCACTTCATTCCTATTAGTCACCCTTATACAACGGTCTATATTGCTCGTATTTTTTTTATCACATATTTAAACTTTATGGCATGCCTGCTTCAATTGTATGTGATCGTAACTTTATCTTTATCAGTGCTTTTTGGACAGAGTTATTTCAATTACAGGGGCTCAAATTTAATTTCAATTCAGCATACTACCGCAAATGGATGGTCAGACAGAAGTAGTTAATAGAACCTTACAGATGTACCTACGTTGCTTAACTAGTTCACATCCTAAGGAGTGGTCTAAGTGGCTTCCTTGGGTTTACAATACCAGTGTGCATTCATCATTGGGCAAGACTCCTTACAAAGTATTACATGGTTGTGCCCCTTCTTCACTCCTAGCCTATGTCCACAATACTGCCAAGGTAAAGTCAGTTGAGAAATTTTTGGTGGAAAGAGATGTGATTTTACAAGATGTAAGAGAGAATTTAAGTAAAGCTCAAAATCGGATAAAGATGATATATAACTGCATATATGTCGAGAGAAAATTTGAGGTAGGTGATTGGGTCTATCTTAAACTCCATCCTTATCGACAACAGACTTTGGCTCAACATAAGAATCAAAAATTGTCTGCCAAGTACTATGATCTATACCAAGTATTTGAAAATATTAGTGCAGTTTCATATCGTTTACATCTTCCTCTCACAGCTAAACTCTATCTAGTATTTCCCGTGTCCTTCTTGAATAAGAAGATTGGTGACCATGCTATTGTAGCATCCAAACTGCTTGCACATGTCTCTTTTGAAAAAGAAGATTGGTGACTATGCTATTGTAGCATCCAAACTGCCTGCACATGCTACTTCTCAAGCCATCCTAGAAAGTAAGCAGCACAAAGGAAGTTATGAAATTTTAGTTCATTAGCAAAATAAATCACTTGCGAATGCAACTTGGGAAGATTTTGAGAAAATATAAATTCACTTTCCAGATTTTTTCCTTGGGGATAAGGAAAATTTTGAGAAGGGGAGGAGTTGATACGATCGTGATTTGATGTTTCCTTAATTTTAGCTAAGTTTAAATTAAATAACAAACTCATTCTTTATATCTTATCCATTATGTGATAAGATTATCTGATAAGTTGAAGTAGTTAGATAGTATTTGAATTTCACTTATCATTATTAGGATTTATTTTATCCCAAAGGAGTAGAGTGATTAGTTATTTGTTAAGATTCTCTTTTGATGGTAGGCGTATTAATTTGTGAGTTATTCATAGGCCAGAGCCATAAATAAAAAAAAATGATCGAGTTATATTTCCAAGTACATTTTGTGTTCTTTAAAGAGTTCTAGGGAGACTCGAACTCCCCAACAAAAATAGGTCGACCTCGCAAGGTTAATTCTTTATCTTTATCGATTCACAAGCTAGTGACACGTTCCCAAAATAAGGAACGTATCACAGATGCACTCACATTGTATAACGACACCAAACCCACTCATAATCCAACATTACTATCGATAAACAATAAGTAAATTAATTCTCTAATAGGAAGTTTACTGCACCACCCCATGAGAAGAAAAACTCAAACCCTGCTTTTAGTTCTTCTATTCTGTCAATACAAAAGAGGTAGTTCTTTTTTTTTTTTTTTTTCCTTTCTCCCCATTTTACTTTATTGTGACATTGACGTGGTAAAGAAAATAAACATCCAAAGTAAACACTGAATATGGATAAAGAAATGAACTTGCTTGATTCAATGATTTCTCAAGGTTTGAACTAAATGACTGAATTCTTGAAAGAAATCGCAAAAGCTAATAAAGTATCACCATCTAACTCAGCGCACACACGCGCTTCCCCCACCATACCCACCACCCTCCCCTCTTCCAATTCCAATACCAAACTTTCGCTTTTTTCCCATTTTTCCTCTGTCTATATATAAGTCTCTTTGCATTTCTTGCTTTCCTTTTCTTTCTCATGATTTGACCCACAAAGACCGTATTGAATGGACTCTAGACGCCACACATGGAAATGTGTTCAAGCTATTCTCTCTTTTCTAATTCCTCCGATTCACACAACAACTTGAAATTTAGCCAAAAAATCTACTTTAAGGATGTGGGTATTGGACCCTCGGCCAAATCCAAAGGTGGGTCGTCGTCGTCTTTGGCCACTTGCGAGAGCAATGGGTAGCCCCGCTGACGCCACCCAAGAAGGGAGGAGTGGAGTTGTTCAAAACTTATCAATTTTTGGATTCTTGTTTATGATTTTTTTTTAAGTTCCTTGGTTTTGATCATCGGTTGATTCTTGATTTTATGGTTTATTTATCTTTAAACATAACGACCATCGGATCTACTTTTAATGATCCAACAGCAGAAAAATGAACTTGATTATAAGCAGGTGCATGGTTGCACTAGATGACCCCCGAATCCGCAATTGTGCTGGCTCATAGGTTCCAATATAAGGGCAAAAAAAATTAAAATTTAGTAAAACATAACGTCTGATAATTTCCCCCCTTTAATTTGTCCGATTACTTATCGAAATAATATTTTAAAAACTATTTATTTAATTATGTAATTTGACGATATGTTATTATTATTATTATTTTTTTGTTCTTCAAGTAATTTTTTTTTTTAAAAGAAAGGTTGACATCACTTTTACCATTATCAGATGTGACATAGGATCCCCAATAGTTAAATTTTAATGAAGTAGCATGGAGCTTCAAATAAAAAAAATCTCGAAAATACTCTAAAAAAAATTTTATCACGCCCTTAACTTAATTGTTTGGAACGGACGGCATGGAAATATGGGAACAAAATAAATTAAATGAAAACCTGGGCCAAGGCCAAGTTTTAATACAATAACAACCATTAAAGCAACTAAATACGT
This sequence comes from Vitellaria paradoxa, assembly GCA_019916065.1. NCBI lineage: Eukaryota > Viridiplantae > Streptophyta > Magnoliopsida > Ericales > Sapotaceae > Vitellaria > Vitellaria paradoxa. The sequence continues at coordinate 4,374,916 of CM034237.1, read as the reverse complement.
TCCTCATTCCCATATAAAATAAAAAAAGTATCATTAATTACAATAAATTCAAGGCCACACCCTAGTGGCTAAATTTAGGGCTTATACAGCCGCATAGATCTCTTCAACAATAATACAATTTCATATATATAGTTTGACATTAGAACTCATACCCCGGGTTGCACAATATGAATACAAACATCTAAATATAAGTAAGATATTACAACAGATTAGTTTGTCAATAACAACTCAACTCTAGGTGGCTGCCTCCTGACCTCACCGGATCACCTGTAATGTAGATGGAGTGAGCTAACCAGCTCAGTAGGTAGAACTATGCTAGTGAACAAACTTAAGCATATAATATAACTCACAACCGTAGCAACCAAACATAATGTGAAAATGTATATGTAAGGTAAAGCAAACATCATATATAAAAAATGCCTATGTAATGCAATATGATGCAATTCTATTATTTGTTACCATTAGGGATTAAGACTGGACGCAAGCTGCCCCAGCCTGAGCTGCCTACGTATCCCACGTCGGGAATCAGGTCACCGTAGTTCCTAATTCACATTTCTTACTTCACAACCAAACTCATGATCAATAGAATAACCCATACATTTCATCAATATATGTTACAATCACATTATCTTAATATATGTATATAAACCGAATAAGGAAATGTATTACACTTTCTAATCCTTCTACTAGGGAACCGTGTTACACCCCTAGACAGGCATCCGCTTGTCTCAAGCAGGCATCCGCTTACCTCAAGCTAGGAAATCAATATAGATATGGCGCCCCTCGCCAACCATTAGTCATAAAATCTAGATAATACTGCACCGGCCTCATGTACATGACATGCTCAATCATATAATTAAACATTAACCTAACATAAAACACATTCTTATTCGGATTAATAATGAGTTGAAATCTATTTCGTTTTAGAAATCATCAAGGAACATGTTTGGGCATCAACACATGCGTCAGATAGCCAAAACGGGGTAAAACTTGGGGCCAAACCAAGCTGTGGTTCGAACCATCTGGCAGCCCGTCCAGACCACCCAACTACCCACTGTGGTCCGGACCACAGAACCCAGAACCCCTTTCTGGGTTCGTTTTCAACAAACCCCAGCCCAAATCTTTTCGCAATTCATCCAATTAAGAGACCATTTCGATAATAATTCATATAGACACCTCTAGAAACTTAAATCACATGTATCTATGGCATTTAATCAAAGAATAACTCAAGAACATGCAAAATCTTCACATATATATATGCATATATACACATATATACACATATATATACATATGTATACAAATCACACAATATCTACCTAAATCAAGCATATATATATGTCAAAATGTTCCTTATAAAGTTTAGAACACGAATATAGGTTCTACTTACCTTGAATTCGAAGAGAAATGAAGAAAAATGAAGATTTAGGTTGCTCCCAAACTTTAAAAACCGATCTCTTCCACCTTGGGCCAAATCACGCGAAACGGACTTCTCCACGGCGTTCACGACCTTGAATACTACCCCAATTCGCTATTCTTTCGCACCGGATCACTCTTTCTCTCTCTTCCCTCTCTCTTATCTCTTTCTTTTCTCTCTCTTTTTTCCCCTCTCTCTTCTCCTTCCCTTCTCTAGCAACCCGGGAGAGCAAAACCAAAAAGAGAAAAAAAAAAAAAAAAGAGAGAGAAAAAAAAGAAGGAAAAAAATGAGATGGGCCTTTGGCTTAGTTATCTAATTAACTATTAATTCTAATCATACCAAGCCCAAGGAAAGATAAGATAAATTTGGTTAGATCTCACAATAATTAGTTATTAATCCAAAATAATACAAAATTAACCAAAAATAAGTACTGGACATTACAAATTTTAACTTTTAACATTCATAAATTTCAATATATATATATATCATTAAAAAAATATATAACAAAATTAGCAACTATATGATCCCCAAAAAAAAGTTAAATAATAATACACTTCGCAAAGTTTAAAAAATATGTATTGTGATCTAACAAAATTCGTTTTGAACTAATTATTTACCATTTAGTCAAACGGATTTAAAAAATTTTTTTGACACTAAAATAATTTTTGAGCTCTAAAAAAAAATCAAAACTTAGCTGACACTTGAAATATCACAAAGCTATACTTTCGAAAAAAAAATTTAACAAAATTTAAAACTCTTAGCCTTATTATGTTATAAGCAAATAGAGGAAGTTACCCAAAATCGACCAATCATCACTTAGGCACCGTTTGGTTGTCAAAAAATAAAATAAAATAAAATAAAACTCCAATAATCTCTAAAAATCACTAAAATTCTCTATTACACTTTTATATATTTCCACTTTTATTAATTTTAAAAAAGTTCAAAATTTTGCTAAAAAAATAGAAAACTTAGAAGGAGGTTAACCGAGTGCAAAATTTTTTTTGACAATTATGTTCTCTAAGTTGAAAGCTTTCAAGCAAGTATCATCGTGTCCTAAGCTCACGAAATTTTTTGAATCTGTTAGAATGGATTTGGAAAAACTATTCTAATGGTTTACTACTGCTTATCTCTAAAAAACGCGATTTGGAGATAGAGAAAGAGAAGAACTATTAGGTGTGCAAAGATTTTTTGAATCTGTTAGAACGATGAACGAATTTGGTAAAATCGTTCTAACAGTTTACCACTGTTCATCTAAAAAAAAGATTTGGAGAGAGAGAGAGAGAGAGAAGAACTATTAGGTGTGCAAATATTTTTTAAATCCTTTTGAACGGATTTGAAAAAACCGTTCTAACAGTTTACCACTATTCATCTCAAAAAAACGTGATCTGGTGAGAGAGATATAGAAGAACTATTAGGTGTGCAGAGATTTTTTTAAATTCGTTAGAACGGATTTGGGAAAAATGTTCTAACGGTTTACCACTGTTCATCTTCAAAAAATTCGGTTTGAAAAAAATACCAAACGCCAAAATTTACTTAAAACAATGTTTTATCTTTTTTTTTTTTCTTTTTACCACTCCAAATGAGTCCTTATTATTATTACCCACCGTTAGAGATCTAACTACGAATATTTGACTATAGATGCGTTTGGCGCACTAAAAGACGTCGAAAACTCTATTTTTAAAATTTTTTTTACACATTTTGCATTCCTCATACTTTGTAAAATTTTTATGAATTTATATATATCTATATGTCCCAACAATTTTTTACAAACTCTAATAAATTTTTTACAAACTCTAATAATATTTAATAAACTCCAATAACTTTTCTACAAATCTCAAAAATTTTTCAACAACTTTGAATAAATTTTGACATAAAACCATTTCGATTAACCTAGAAAAACCGTTCTCTCCAAAAAAAACTGAGGTAAAAGTTAAAAAATTTCATTATTCATTTTTAAAAAAATGTGATTTGATGACAGTGCGTTAAACGTTAAAAAATTACTTAAATCACATTTTTTTTTGTTATTTTTCACCGCTCTAAACACATCCTGTGCATTGTAATTAACAATTAAAGCCCTCCCGCACAAAAGATGACAAATTTGGAAACTGACTTTCATTGGACGAATGTAGCGACGGTGGAGGTGAATCAGGTGATCCTGGAATTGTCCACCATTCAGTATTGCCTAGGAGACCAATCTCCGGTGCAAGTTCCCCGCGGGGGTGGGGAGGAAATTTATAAAAAGTTATCAAATTTTTTTTTAATATTTAACAATTAAATCTTACCACGTGACAACTTCACACTATTTTTTTTTTCATCCAAACACCACGATAGCTAATATTGCTTATGAGATAAGTTTGGACAAGAAAATAGGTTTAATTATTTCTTCTAGCTGAACTTTAAGTTTATGAAAATCGGTTAGGCGTGCTTTGGCTTCACGTTAAAATAAATATAATTTATAATTTTTATGTATAATATTTTAATTTTATCTATAATATATTATAAATATTAATTTACTTTTATTATAAATTATATCTACCTCCCTCAATATTTAGATAATTATATTTACAACCCCTCAATATTTAAAAATTTTACTTACTTCTCTTATTTTGAAATGTTGTTAACATTTATTCTCTTTGGTTAAATCAACAACTAAAACTTAATAGAAATATTAAAATAATCAATATATTAGGTGTTTTTATATTTTACCCATTCTTCTTTCGCAACTTCGTCAATTTTATTCACAAAAATTATCAACATAAGCAAAAATAAAAATAAAAATATTTTAAAAATTTTTGTAAAAAAAACAAACAAATATGCGACAGAGAGAGAAATAGAATAAAAAAAATATCAAAAATTTTTGTGCTTTGACAATTTTTTATTAGTTTTAACGGTTGATTTAATAAAAAAAATAAATTTTAACAATATTCTAAAATAAGAGAGTTAAATGTAATTTAAAATGTTAAAGTATGGTAATTATAATTATTTAAATTTTAAGGAGAAATGGATATAATTTGTCCAACATGTGATGTGTTCTTTTAAATATGAAAATAATATGTCTAAAATTTATCTAAATAAAAAATAAATTTTAATTAAATAAAAAGTCATAAAAATTTGAAACTACCAATAAAAATAACTTATGGGAGGTCCTCTTTGTACATTTGCATTGGTTGCCTAGAAGATTGTGGGCGTCCTAGCCCTCCTAGGTGCTCGTGCCCCATTCAAGCAAGATTTAACTTTTAAACGAGGACGACCTTATTTAAGTAATTAATTTTCTCACTCATAATATTTAAAATGTATTTGAAGTGATAAAAAATAAAATAAAATGAGATAAATTGTAAGTTTATAATTTATACAGTAAGATAAAAAATAAATAATTTTTAAAATTTTTAAATATTTATTATTATTATTTTTTAATTTTTTATCATTTCAAACGGAACCTCAATGGTATCGCTGCACGGATCCAATCTTCGTATGATTGTAAAACGTAAAGGCAAAAATACTAGAGAGGGTTCCGAGGTACTGTTGGTGGTTTTACGCAGTATTCATCGACACAGAGAGATCTGCCGATTAACACTTAAGAGTAACTAATAGTCAATTTTTCTTCCAATTTTAACCACACACATGACTTACGGCCTGGGAGATGGCCTCGCAGTCGCAGGCCACGGCGGTGCACCCTGTGATTCCGATGATGCCCTGTTGTGTGAGAATTTGAAGTTTGGGAATTGGTTACAAATGGGCTAGATCAGCTGTTGAGGCGCCAAGTATATGGGATTTTTTTTTTAAATAATTCGATAGTCCTAATTAATTTGATTAAAATTAATTTTTCAATCAAATCAAATTTGATCAATATTCTTTGTATTTTATTAGTTTGGTCAAAACAAATTTTAATTAAAAATTAATTTTAATCAAATTAAATTAGGACCGTCGAATCATTTGGAAAAAGTTTCACCATTGAGACTTGACTAAAGTGTCAAAAAGCAGTGCGGGCTCCTCTGACTGATTACAAACTTTGATGGAGAAAGAAATGAGAAGTGTACTTAAATGCTATGAACAGCTCATATCATTTATACTATCATAAAACAAAAATTGAGGGGGTATATGATGAAATCCCAAATTTAATAAAACTTCTAATTTGGTAAAATTCTTTTTTTCCTTCCTACCTATAATATTTTAAAGTTTTTATAACTATTTAGAATTTCAATAATATTAAAAAATAAAATTTTTATAAATAACACATAATTAAGTAATTTCATTTATTTATATTTTTATTTTCTTTAAATGTCTTCTAGCTATCCACTAAGGCACTAATCTTGTTGAAAATTAATTCAACATTTAACCGGGTCTTTGTTTCTCCTTAATTTTTAGGATTATTCAGTTAATTTGTTTTGTTATTTACCTAGTCTTTAGGGGCAAGTTGAGTATTGGTTGTTACCAATATGCCAGGAGTTTATTAGTTATTCCTATTTTCATGCCTAGTAGTTCCTTCTTTCGTATTTGTTTAGTGGCTTATAAAAGGCAGTTTGTTAATCAATAAAAGTAGGAATTCAGTACTTTACTTCTCAGCATATACTTTGTGAAAGTTTTCTTGCTATATTCTAACATGGTATCAGAGCCATACGATCTAGAGGGATGAGAGTTTAAATACTAGAGAAAATTATCTATGGCATCAAATCCCTTTTCTCAAACTCTCCCTATTTTTAATGGGGAAAACTATCAGATGTGGGCTATCAAGATGAAGGCTCATTTTAAAGCTTTGAGTCTATGGGAAGTCGTAGAAAAAGAAGCTGATCCTACACCTCTTGGGCAGAATCCTACGCTAGCTCAAGTTAAAAAATATGAAGAGGATTTGGCAAAGAAATGAAGGCACTCACTTGCATACAAGCTGCAGTATCAGACGTAATTTTCACAAGAATAATGACTTATAAATCACCCAAAGAAGCCTGGGATAAACTTAAAGAAGAATTTGAAGGTAGTGAAAGGGTTAAATCAGTCAAGCTTTTGAGTCTCAAGCGTGAACTCGAGATGATGAGGTTGAAGGAAGGTGAAAAATTAAAGGACTACTCTTCAAAATTAATGGAGATAATCAAATTAGACTACTTGGTGAAGACTTTCCAGACCATCGAGTTGTTGAAAAGATTTTGGTTAGTCTCCCTGTCAGGTTTGAGCCTAAAATATCAGCAATTAAAGAATCGCATGACTTGAAGTCTCTTACAATTGTGGAGTTATTAAGCAAGTTACAAGCACAAGAGCAAAGAGCAATCATCAGATCTGAAAGGGTTGACGATGAAGTAGTACTTTTAGTGAACACAAAAGTTTAAGAAACCTTCAAGAGGTGAAACGGCAGTCGAAGGCAAGTACTCTCCTTGTGGCATCTGAAAGAAGACCAGCCATGAAAAAAAAGATTGTTGGCATAAAGGTAAGCCACAGTGTTTTCATTGTAAAAGATTTGGGCATAAGGAAAAAAATTGCCGATTCAAAGAGGAGACAGCAAACTTGGTACAAGAAGAAATTCTACTTTGAGATTACATGATGAGAAGTGCATCTGTGCTTGGAAGAGAAGTGCTCCAAGTAGAAAGAATGTTTTGGGGAGAAGTGCTCCATGAGGAAATTAACGAAGAGATGTGCTCCATGAAATTGAAAAATCTGGAGAGATGTGCTCCAATTTCATATTTATTTTGTTTTTTGTTTTTTGTTTTTTTTAAGTTTAAGGCCATGTTGAATTAAGGGAGGATGTTGAAAATTAATTCAACATTTGACCGAGTCTTTGTTTCTCCTTGATTTTTAGGATTGTTCAGTTAGTTTGTTTTGTTATTTACCTAATCTTTAGAAGCAAGTTGAGTCTTGGTTGTTACTAATATGGTAGGAGTTTGTTAGTTGTTCCTATTTTCATGCCTACTAGTTCATTCTTTCGTATTTGTTTAGTGGCCTATAAAAGGCAGTTTGTTAATCAATAAAAGTAGGAGTTCAGTACTTTACTTCTCGGCATATACTTTGTGAAATTTTTCTTGCTATTTTCTAACAAATCTTATGACTTTTTTTTTTTAATTTTGATCAAATATTATTTTACATTTTTTATACCATACTTATATATCATTGTTCGGTATTGTAAAACTTATTGTAACCGAGAGTTTCTGGACCAGTTTGTGTGCACCTCAACTAATCACTGAGATCTTAAAGTTAACAACTGAATAAATTTTCTGATAATCCTGAGCAAACTCAAACTGCGATCACTAGAGAGGAAATCTAATGTCTTACCAGTTGAACTAACTATCAGGATTTGTATTGTAGAACTTCTCCAATAATGAGTAGGGGATTCTAGGGAGAGAAATGAAGGCTTGGAGTTAATTTGGATACCAAAAATTAATTTTTATTTTTTTAAATTTATTTTTATCTTGTATAATTTTCTTACTAAAATTTAACTTTTTTTATTTGATAATTTTTAAGTGTGTTAATTATATTTATAAAGAAAATTACAAAAAGTAAAAAATTTAGATCCTATTTAAAAAAATTAAAAAATTGTTTTGATTTGTTTACAATTTTTTTATAAATGTGATTAACATGCTTAAAATTTATCAAAAAGTCAATTTTTAATAAAAATATTCATATAAAATAAAAATAAACTAAAAAAAACTAATTTATTGCTACAAAAATCAACGCTTAAGTTCACAAATTTTTGGTCATTCTAATCTCAGATAAGCCGCAATGAGACTTACTTGTTTCGTCTTCCATTCTAGTTACTTTTTTTTTTTTTCTTTTTTACGATAAGAGGGATACTTATAACCCAAACTCGTAAATGTATTCAAATAAATTTTGATTAAATAATTTTAAATTTTATTAAAAAAATATATACGATCATAATTAAATAAATGCAAAAAACTTACCAATAAATGGGTTTAGACGGGTTAGGTTAACCCGTAAACAGCCCCGTTAAATGGCGAAATTAAAAGCATCCGGGTTTGTTTCACCGCCGACGAGGAGGCTCAAACCAATGGGTTCGTCAGTTCAATTTGGTGAAATTTGCTAAAAGCTATTGCATGTTGATGATCGTCATCGTCCTCTCTCTTCCCTCCTCCAAAGCAGTCTTCTTCGCCTAAACTCTTTCTCGCGGCTCAGATTTGACTAGTGATTGGCGCGAGGTGAGTCAAGAATCAAGGTCGGTCCATCTCTCTCTCTCTCTGTGCCCCCCCCCCGGGGGGGGGGGTCTGGTGTTGCAATTTATTTTTCACTTATCAAGCTAATTGGGTTCGCTTTTGTTCTTCTTGTGATATGCGTTTTCGTGGTAGTGATTGATTCTATCAATATCTGGACTCTGGGTGTTTTTCTATATCAATTTCGAAATTGATGTATTTATCATAAGTTGTTTTGTGACCATCATTAATCTGGTAATGGTCGTTCTCAGGGAGTTAACCCAGAATTCATTCATTTTGTGAACTAGTTGTTTCAATCAGTTTTCACAAGTCTTTTCTAGCTCTCGTTGCCTAGTTATGTTTGGGCATTTGAAGGGCTTGTGATGAATATTCTTTAATGGAATGCCGGTCAATCCCAAAGCCACAATTCATATACTAGAACTTCTTAGGACTTTTTTTACAAGCAGCATTCAACCCTTCTCCCAAATCTAAGATTAGTTATTCTCATGTTCTGAGTGATAACTGACATGAGAATGGGTATTTTTGATGTAATAGCTAGGGATTGTAGAGGAGAGGGTTGATTCAAATTTCATGGTTTTGGTGGCAGAAGCTTGGGCCTCAATGGTTGCGTGTGGGGTGGGCAGGTGGCTAATAGTTTGAATTGTTTTGAACTATCAAGTAAGCACCCTTTTTTAATCCAATTCCTCTTCTCTCATTAACCTTTTAGAATAATCTCATTGGCAGTCAGTGAGAAATTCAATCTCTAGTAGAGAATGTGAATGATATGATCATTCATGCCCTCAAAAACCCAACAAATATGCTTACTGCTGTGCATCTCAAGTTTTGATATGTTCTAGTGTCCTCCAGTAGGTGGCTTTCCTGGACAAATTGGTTAGGCTAATTCAGTTTGAACTTTTGTAGTTTCTTCGCTTGGTGCATTGTAATTGTATCCCCTTAAAAAAATAAAAAAATAAAAAAATAAATAAAGAATAATGACTATGAATTTTTTTTTTTTTTTTGGTAAGTGACTATGAATTATATTATTAGAATGATATGATGTTCATGAAATGTGTGTATAGGTTGTATGCAATATACTTTTTGTATTTACAAGAAGTAATATATTTGTACACATTAATATTCTATCAATAATTTTAAGGTTATCTAAGATTCTGTTGGTTTTCAATTAAGTTTGTTGTTTTCATTTGGGTTTCGCCACTGCTAGCTTTTATTTATGTATTGGTGATTTTGAGCTTTAGAATAGAAGAAGGTATGAGTTTTTGGCTTGATTGATGTGTTAAAAGAGTTTTGTCGATTTTATAAATTGCTTAAACTGATATTTGTTCCTCTCTTTCTCTCTCAGCTGAATCAAATAATACGGAAATGCCTATGAAAAAGCAAACAGGTGGAGGTGGATCAACAACAAGAGGTGTTATGGATTTCAAGGGCCAGAAAATGGACATTAGGTCCATTATGAAAGACATTGAGTTTTTGGGTAATACTTCTTTTTTTGAATCTTAGACTTTATACTAAGTTAATTTCTTTGATGAACTCATAAGTATGCATTTAAATAGCTTCTCCAATGTGGGCTTTGAGTGTGCATACTATATAGATTAGTTAAACATATGAATCTATATCAAAATAGGGGATGGGTTTTGTAGGTTGAGTGGTATGGCATCGGTCTAGGAGAGCAGATGTTTGAGTTTGAGGTAAACTAGACATGGCATGGTTTTTTATTCTCATATCATTTGGCCTGAAAGATTTTTTTTGTTTTGGTGGGGGGGGGGGGGGAGAAATCGAAAACACTTATTTTTTTAATTAGTAATAAGTAATTTTGTATTGAAAATATTAAGGGAATGCAACCCAAAAACAAAAATTCCTCAAATTGAAACAAGAGGTCAAACCATACAATCAAAACACTTTCATACCATCTACAAAATCCAAAAATTAGCCTACGTTGGGATTGACTCTCACTAAAACTACACAAAAGATATTCCTCCCCCCCCCCCCCAAAAAAAAAAAAACACACACACACACACACACACACACCCACCCACCCACCCACCCCCAAAACACCCAACCTAAGTGTTAACTTATTACCTTAACTCAGCTACCATACCCAAGGACAAATAGTGTACTTCTATTAAATTCAAATCCACCTAAATAATAGATGACAAGCCCACATTCTACAAACTTAGTTTTCTTGAATCTCACATCTCTCTATCGTCTGCTTTCATTTTTATGGTAGTTTCCATACCAACTTGAGCTTCTTTCGTTCTCTACCATCTGGTTTCCCTTTCATGGTAGATTCCATTATGAAGTTAGCTTCTTTGGTTCTTCAATCTCTACAATATCCAATAATTGAAACACAATAGAAATCTTGGTACTTTCAGGTGATTTGTGTAGATCTTCTTCAAATGTGTTATATTTTATCTTCAAAGCTGACCCAAGGGTCATCATGTATACGTCGGATGTTTGAATCTGTTCTCATCTCTTCACCGTATTGACATGCAATGTTTTGTTGAAACCATCATGTCAGCGTGTCTGTCGGATGCAATATCAATATGTTTCATGCTTGTCTTTGCGTGAGAATAATCATCTATCCCACACTATTGGTTATTATGTCTGGCCGTGCATCAACAATGTGCTACCACTTCCCCATGTGAAAGTATATAATATTTTTGTCAGTACTGCAACATTCTATATCAGTGGCATGACAGGAAATTTCACTGATAATGCATCACTAATTTTCTTATGCTCTATTCGTTGTCCTTTGTTCACAATGCACAAGCTATTCTTAAGGTGTGGATTTAGTCAAAGCTGTCACATGCACTGGTCATTTAGTTTTTAAAGTAAACATAGCTGATGACTGGCAAATCAAATTGAGAATTATACTGTTTTATCATTTAAAGGTATCTTAGATCTTGCGAGTTCTTGCTCAAATGTAAGCAACCTGTAGCTATAGTTCTTCCAGAAGGTGACAGTATTGAACTGTTTGCTTTTGCTTCTTAGTTGCATTCAAGAGTTAATTTTAGTATCCTTATTATTATTATTATTATTATTATTTCAGGCTCCTCTCATATGACATGGAAAGAGAGGAAGGAGTTGGAAAACAGGAAGGTTGTTGCTCTTGGTGGAAAGGTGAAACTACTTGTCCTTTTATTTTATTTTTATTTATTTTACGATTTTTATTTTGTCAAAGTTTTGTTTTCAACTGCATTTGCCTCTGACACAGCCGCCCAAGAAGCAGAGATTACCACTAAGCGTGGCACGGCCAACAATGAAGAAACAGAAAGAAAGAGAGCAGAAAATGCTGCAGGAGGTTGTTAATGTGTTACATTGTCTTGTCTTTTGCCGTATGAACTTTTTCATTTCCTGCAAAACTGGAGGTACTAATTATTGTAGCTTTTAGAGTCTGATACTTGGACAATATGGAGGAAAGCTTGGCAATGGTACGAAAAAAGCAGCAGAGAAGCGAAGGCCTGAGGACAAGGTGCTAAAGTCCACTGAAGGTTATTTCAGAAACGGTGTTCTGGATGTGAAACATTTGTTGCAACCAGCTGCGCCTAGAGAAATTGATAACAGCACCCATGCAGTCAATAAAGGGAAGAGTAAAAAGGGTGGTAAAAAGAAGGGACGAAAGATGAAGGGCGGTAGTAAAAAACGCAATTGAGAGAATGCCCGAAATGTGGAGTCCCTGTTACAAAGATCAGGTTCACATCTCGTTCCATCCCTTCTCTTTTGTAGGTTCTAGCACTCTTTTTGGCTCAATGTAACCTTTAAACTTTTTGATATTTGAATGAATCATCATGCATTTGAGTTGAGGTTTCTCGAACATCCTTTTATTATACAGACATTAACTTGTGATCTGCGGCTCAGAATCTATAATCATTTTATTTCATTCTTCTTGGCCATTTCTAGTAGTCTATTTAGTATGTCTAGTGTTTGTTTTTTGGCCTAGAATCTGAATAATTGTTAGATACGAGTACTGCACCACTACGTGGTGTTGAACACCTATTTAAATATTACATATGGCAATTTTCAAGTAACGTGGGTCCCATATAAGCTTTTAATTAGTGCGCTACACCTTATGTTATATTTGAATTAGGACATTGCATTGCGTGGTTGTGTGGTATTTTTATCTAATAATTTTTTTTCTAACATCGACGTTGCAGTATTTAGACAGGGGTTTATGATAGTTTTCTGTCAATCGTTTGTGCATTTTTTCTTTTTTGGCCTGATCCTAGTCTGATTAGTGTGTTTCGCCAAAGTTCTAGGAGTGATGAAGGTCAAGTTTGGTCTTCATTTACATCCACCATTAAGCTGAGCAGAAAAGAGGCTTCAGTTTGGTAGCCAAATTTGGTCTCAAAACTCTTTTCTTCTTTCCACACTCAATTCTCCCGTGTCAGCACCAGTTCTTCCTTTTGTGCTCTTTTTTTTCTTTTTTTTTTTTGGGGGGGGGGGGTGCTGGGTGGTGGGGTGGGGTGGAGCTATTTTTTTTTTCTTTTTGGTTGCTTACAAGCACTAAAATACTCTCTCTCTCTCTCCTTCTCTCTCTTCTTTTATTTTTTATTTTTTATGGGTAAAACAGGCTATATATCTCATTCATTTCATCATATATACTTCCACAATAATTCGAACATTATTCTTTTCTGGGGTCCTACATATATTTTAGAAGGCTAACTTTTAAATTTGACTCAACATGTGATTGCTATTCAACATATGTAAACTTAGAACTTATTTTTTGAATATTGACACGTGATAACACGTTATTAGACTAATGAATCAAACAATTCAAGTTCAATTTGTGTTCGTCTTATTAAAAATTAATTCGAGATAAGTTCATAATGAAATTAAGTCAAAGTTTAAATACAATTTATTGTTCGAGCTTGACTTAAGAACCTTAAATTTGTTTCAAGCAATCAATTTACTTGAGTTTAGGTTGATTAGAGTTCGATTTGAAAGCTTAACAAGCTAAACTTGAACATTGTTCAAATTTGATAAAGTTCCATAGGAGATTAAACTTGGAAAGGATAATTTGGCAATTGGGAATAATATCGAACATCGTCTAGAGAAGAGTCATTGAAGGTTGGCAAATTAAGAATTAACATAGTTTGGAGCAACAGAGAAAGAGAGGGAGGGAGAGATCATAAAAAGAGCGGATAATTTAGGTGATAATAGTGATGATGATGAATTCTTTGGAAAGGAGATAAATATATGAATGTAAGGAGGAGTTGTTTTAAGGTACATGTCAAGGCATTGTATTTGCACAGTGAGGATTCAACCTTATATTTGTGCAATCATAAATGATAAGGAAAACTGTGTGCGATCTTTCTCTAACTGGTCAAGAGAATTTTGGCGAATTCTACTTACCCAAAAAAAAAAATTTGGTGAATTCTTTAATTATAGCCACCAAACAATTAAACTCTAATAACCTCGCTAAATTGCTAAATGAATGAAAAAAAAAAAAAACTCTTTTTATCGGAAATCGTGAAAAGTTGAAACTGGTGGAGTGTTTAGTTAATCAAAATTAATTAAAATCTACTAATTTTTACTGATTTTTTTGTATTTTTTTTAATTAAATTTTGTTACATATTATTTTTATTTCAAATTTTTTTTTATGATAGTTAAGCGGAGAAGAGAGTGAACATCCCGGATTTTGAACCCAAATGAAGAGCAGGTATAAAAGGGCATTCGACTACTAGGTGAAGTGCCTTGCTCTTTATTTCAAATTTTAGTATTTTTATTGTATTTTTTGATTAATATTTTTTTTTCTAACCAAATACCACTGTTGCGAAAAGCCTTACGGTGCAACTTTTACTCAAGTTCAACTTTACAAATCCTGCAACATGGTATAAAAGTTGGCGCTGAGAAGTATGTCAGCTCCTGGACATGGTGCTTTGAACACCGAACCATTTAGATATATTGGAAGAATTCAAAAGTTTAACCAAAGTCAAAAAGGCAACAAAAGGTTCAAATTAGCATTCAAGTTAACCAAGCATTCAAGTTAACCAAAGGTGACCGGCATTGCTGACTTCTGGTAAAGCAATTGCGTCCGTATCTCTCTCCTTGGCCGCAAACCGCCAACATTGATGAGCACGCCTCCACTCTATATTTAAGCCCATTCTCACTAGTTCAGCACAGTAGTCAATTCTCGTACAAACCCAATGGATTCATTAATCCCAAATACAAAATGAATTTTTGTGTAAATTAAGAAGGTGTTTGGTTAATAAAAGTTGAGTTAAATAGTATAATAAAAGTATAAAAATTTAATGTAAAAGTAATATGTAGTAAAATTTAATTAGATAAAAATATAAAAATTAATAAAAATTAGTTAATTTTGATTAATTTTTACCCATCAAACACCTACTATCATACTACCATACGTTGAAGTGTCAATATATGCACCTATGTATACGTATTAAAATATTTGCTTGTCCCCCTAGCGAACACATGTTTTCATTGGGTAAAAACAAGGAAAACGCCCACTGGCTTGAGTGCTGCCATTAATTGCCTCTGGTGAACATACAAGCCTGTAGAGGTAACACTGTCAGTTTTTGGTTTTATATGGTTTTCTTAACTGAAATTTAATTATTTTAAAAAATTTATATATTTTAAGTGTGTTGATTGTATTCGTAAAAAGAAATAATTAAAAATTTTATATTTATTTAAAAAAAATTATCTGTTTAAATAAAAAAACAAAAAAAGTTAATTTTTTAACTTTTATTCAAATGAATATAATTTTTTTTAAGAATGTGATTAAAAATTATATCTCCTAAAAAAATAATTTTAAAGGAAAGGGTTATATAAAATTAAAAAAAAAATTAATTGTCGTTGTAGTTAAACAAGGCCTCAATAAGTCAATCTCTTGAATGTTCTCAAGCGTAATCATCATCTCTAGAAATTTTTGCCGATCAGTGCGGCACATAGGTTCACGAGCTCGTGACTGACTCATTTTTGGACGATCGAGGTACCTGGGTCCCTGTGCCAGTTTACGGTTTAGAGAGACTTCAAGCCCCGGTCGAGTTACTTCTCCCTCGTCTGTCATTTAAAATTTTCTAAAATGAATTCTTTCCAGAGGGTAAATATACATCATCTGGGTGAGAATATATATACATATTTATATATATATGCATTACATATGCAGATCCTTGGATGACGTAAGCCAAATGGTTACGAAATTTTAGGAGAATATTGTGGTTCCCTTGCTTGTAAATTCCTGGGAAAAGAAACAGGAAAGTAACTTCTTCGAGGCATGAAAACATTAGTAATATGTCTATTAGGACTCGATTGGGTGATACTAAAATTTTAGAAAGTAAATTTTAGAGGGAGTATAAGATAAAAGAGAGTACTATTTTTAGAGGGTTAATTCACATTGATGTGATATTTAAAGAAATGGATAACTTTTGACTTGATTTGAATGTTTTATAAATAAGAGAGGGTGAATGATGAAAAAATAGTCAAATAATTCTTCTGCCCTTATAGTGTCCCAAACTTGATTACTCATTAAATTAAATATTAAATTATAAAACTCACTCCATTTAATTATTTTTGGACAATTTGAAGTTATATTATTTATTTCATTGAAAATTTAAATTTTTATAAATTTATTTACACAATTTTTTTTTAATATGTACTTTTGAATGGTTGATTATTATCTAATTTTATTTTTAATTATGTTTATTTTGACTTGTTAGCCTATCTATTATTTTTTTACTAGTATTATATTTATTTTGATCAAATTAATAAGGGATAAAAACATAAAAAAAATAACCATTTCCCCTAGATAAATTTTGGCTGAGATCGAGGCCGCCCAAAATTTATCCGGGAGATGACCCCGCGTCCTCCGCGAGGGAAAGTGAAGACCCGGAAAGGGGAAGTGTGGTTGCCAAATCATGGCAAACGGTGGGACCCACCGGTAAGGCAAGATAAAGATTTTAGACGCTGATTTTTCCCGCATCTAAGCGGGGCCTTAAAGACAAATTTTAAACTATAAGAATTAAGAAAAGACCGGGTTGTTAAGGTATCTAATTTTTGTGACAACCTAAGCTGATAATGACTCACCCCCAATACTTACTACAAAAATATATAAATAAATAAATAAACAATGAAATGAAAAGAAAAAAAAATAAAAGAAAAGCCCTCTCGAGTGTAAGAGAATGGTATTTGTATATATAAATTTTTCTAAAATTTTAAAAATGACATATATCAACTTAAATTGTTAAAAAAGAGAGAGAAAGAGAGATCAATTTAAAAAAAAATATTACTATTGCATGTAAAATCAAAATTTTTTCTTTTATTTTACAGTATTTTACAGACTGATCTTCAATTAAAAAAGATATAATTCGTACATATAAATTTTTTAGTAATTTTTTTTTTAAAGATATGAACTAACTTTTGTAAAATTTAAATATTTTTTTTCTTAATTGTTATATATAATCAAAATTTGACGGACTAACTAATTTTTATCTTTACACTACTCAATGTATTGTGAATTATTAATGACTCAAAAAATTGAAAAGAAAAAAATTGTCTAGAATGTAAATAGACTAGGATTTAAATATATAAAAATATTCTTGGTTTAAATATCTTAAAACCATTATCGACACTCAGTATTAAAAAATACTTATAGCATAGTATAAAAATAAAATATAATAAAAAATTAAAAGACACAAGATTAGTTTTTTCCAAATAAAAATTGTTAAAAACTACTGCAATAAATTTATACGACAACAAATTTCTTCAGAACTATTCATCCAAGTAATGTAATAAAGTTAAATAGAATAATTTATCAAAATGTATATTTTTAATTTATAAAAGTACTATTGTCACATTAATTTTGCACTATTGTTAACAAAGAAAACTATAATAATACAGTATCACTCTTTTTTCTTTGATTGTTTAGTTAATCAAAATCAATTAAAATTTATTAATTTTTATATTTTTTTAATTAAATTGTATCATATATAACTTTTATATTAAATGTTTGTATTTTTACAGTGGTCAAATTTTTACTAACCAAACATTCATATATATATATATATATATATATATATATATATAATATTTATATATTTGCTCAAGCACACATGGAACCAATCAACTGCCTTACAATCCAAATCAAGGTTAATTTGTCGCAAAGGGGCTCTATCTTGTAAAGTATCATGGTCCAGAAAATGATGACTAGATGAATACACACATAAGCCTGGACCAGCAAAATATATATATATATATATATATATTTGTAATTAATTAGCACTAATTTATTTGATTTAATTAATTAAGCATCCCCGATGAGTTCATACAAGGGAATATTCTCTAGGCCGAGAAAGTCATCCACGGTGTGGATGCTAGGCGTGGAGTTACCACAGTTATAGGCTGAAAGATCACTTGGACGGTCCTGATCAAACATGGAGAACAAGCTTTGTTGCTGATGATGATCTTGATCCAACATCGCCATTTGTGGGTGATTAGGTAGACCCTGATGATGAGGAGCAGTCATTTGAAAATAATTACAATTACTATCGTACCCAAAAGATGACGGGGAGCCGCCGCCGCCGCGAGGAGCCATCGCCGGATTAGTTGTATAGGCAGAAGAAGTATTGTACACTGAACTACCATTGTTAGACTCTGCGAAGTTTAAACTGACGGAGCCTCTCTGAGGCCCAAAAGACAACATGGTGGTGGCGGTGGTGGTGGCGGTGCAGCCGGTGAATTTTTGGACCAAGGCTCGGAAATTGGTGGCGGTGGCGTTGAGGCGGGTGGTGGGCGTCTTCTTTGATGCTCTTGACCTCCTCCGGATTGGTTTCTTGGATATGCAGTTGCCAGAACCACCCTTGGATATAGAGCTTGAATTGCTGCAGCTGGTTGGGCTCGATGTGATTTTCTCTGTGCTGGTGTTGGCGTCCTGAGACAGTCCACCGGAGGAGATGTTGGAGTGCTGGTGATGATAGTATCGAATCCATTCTTCATCAGAGTTCATGGTTGGTAATTCAGACGTTTAATCTCTCTCTCTCTCTCTCTCTCTCTCTCTCTATTATCTTGTTGTTACAAAGGAGGAAGCTAGGTAACCTTAGCTTCAATCCATATATATATATATATATACACACACACATATAGGCACACCGGAGTAGTACTCTACTCGTCCAGACAAGACCCTATTAAGCTTTTGACCAGTCATACGAGAGAGATAGAGAGAGAGAGAGAGAGTTGGGGGTGCGATGCTTCCACGAAACTGACATGCTTATCTCAATGATGCAATAAGGGCTGTGATTGCGTAAGCCTAAACTCTGATTTTTTTTTTTTTTTTTTGCTTTTTTTTTAAATTAACAGAAAGGTTACTTGGAAACTTTCAAAGTTTGGGTTCGTTGTAGGCCGAAAATTTTGTCAAAAACCAAAGTAATCTGATGGGGCCCATCAAATTAAACAAGCCTTTCTTTATCATTTACAACGTGGGGGCGTGGAAAGAACTCAATCGCAATATACGCACACATGTGACTCGAGAGGACAAATTGGCTCATGGACTATAGATATAGATATATATACATATGCGGCCCAATTAGAAATTATCTAATTGTGGTGGCTGGACCCACCCCCTTAATAGAAATTAGGTGCGGTCTTTCTCATTTTTACCTCCTGTCCCCTGTCTCCATTCTCCGCCTCTAGGGGTCGCCAAAAAAAAAAAAAATATATATATATATATGTATAATTTTAAATGTAGCACTGACATGTAGTACTTTGGTAATTAATCAACTATTTCATGAAAATTTATAAAAGTAAAAAAAATTAAAAAAAAAACTGATAAAGGTTAAAGAAAATTAACAAAAATTTATGTTTAGGGAAGAAAGTTTAAAAAAAATCTGTAATAGTTAATTTTCTTTTCTTTTTTTTTTACGCCAAACACCACCTTAATCTCTCCCCTTTTTCTTTCTTTCTTTTTTTTTTTTTTTTTAACTTCTTCTCTATTCTACTCAACTTCTTATGCCTTCTTTAATCATTTTTCACCATTTTATATTCCCTTTTAATTCTATGAATTATGAGCAATTACGTACCACCAGGATTTTATAGATCAGTTAAGCGGCGTTCTAATCATTCAAAAATTAGAAAGACATGTAAAAATATAGTTTTCTTATTTATATATATATATATATATATATATATTAAGGAGTAATTACATTTTATTCTACTTTTTTTTTAATTTAAACAAAAAAAAAATACTTAGTCCTCTATAATTTGAAAATCAATTTATAATTCTCTTGTAATTTGAACTTTAAGTGCAAAGTAATTAAAAAAATATTAAATTTAATTAAATTTATATCGTATAACTTTAGATATGTGCGTGAGCGTTTAAAAAAACAATTGTGCAAAACAATGGAGACAAATTAAGTCTCTTTAAGAAATGAAATAATATCATTTTAACATTAAAAAAGATAAAAATACACCTTTATCTATCTATATTTGTACAAATACTTTTTTTACAATTAATTATGATTAATGAGACATAAATTCGATTAAATTTAACAATTTAACCAGTTAATTTTTTTATCTTTTAAATCATGAGGTGATTATTATTTGTTAACTTTGAAATTAAAAAGGAAACATGTCTTTTTAAATCAAACTCTAAAAAGATACAAGCGTGATTATCTCGTATATTACTGCAAATTATCTAATGCACTAGAAATTAAAAATAATATTATCGACGCTTATCATTTCTCTTGATTGACGGGTGAGACTTTGATTAGCTGGCACAAGTTAAACAATTTTTTAAGTATAATCCATACTTTAAAAATGATTGACAATGACTAATAATTGACAACAATGATCTCTCTTAAACTATCAGAACAAATAAACCCTTGATTTTTTCTCACACAACATTTTGCATTTGGCATCCAACCTTTTCAGTTATTATTATTATTATTATTATTATTCGACTATTTTTTATAAATTTAAAATTTGCTAAATACGTGCCCCACGTAAAAAGAGAGAGATAGCCAAAAATATCAGAGACAGTGAAATAAAATATCAAGGTCAATTCCCACTAATTATCTATTAAGAGTACTGTGTTTGGAGGTGAAATTTTTAACAATTTTTAATAATTTTTTTGACAACGGTTATTAAGTACAACTTTTATGTATTCAATAAAATAAATAGAAAATTTTACAAATTTTTGAGTGTTTAATTAGTAAAAATTTTGATAATTTTAAGAAACTTTTAGTAATTTTCTATTATTTGATAAAAATTAAAGAAATTTTTAGAAATTTGTCAAAACTTCTATGAACTTTTAATTATTTGGTAAAAAAGTTGAAGAAATTTTTAGAAATTCTTAACAACTTTTGAATTCTTATAAATGTGCAAAAAAAAAAAGTAAAAATTATTATAATTTTTTCTTTTTCTCTTTCACTTCCAAACGCACTCTAACTTGTGATGCTCATAAATCATATTAGAGATCGTTCATGTGTTATTCACTGATTAATGATCTAAGTATCGTAATTATTAATTCCTGCTCTATAATGAATTTATCCACTCTTAATTGACAAGGAAAGAACGACCAATAGCTTTAATTATATTAATGGCTATAACCAAGCCACCCATTTTATTTTCAGGTGTGAAATGTATACGGACCCCACTTTTGACCAGAAATGTATGCTAATCGTACGGTCAAAATGTTGCTTCGATGCGTTCAATCATAATTTAACATGTATTCACATTGCTCAAACAGTGCCAGTCTTCTCTCCTCTTTATTCAGTTATCAGATTTTGATTTGATTTGATTCGTTTGATCCACACATGTGCCTTGACCTCAAATTAATTAATGCACTTTCTATCTCTAAAAGTGAAGTTAACGAGGCAGCTGGGGATTTATAACGAAGTAAAGGAAAAAAAATAATAATAGTTTTTTGGTTTTGATTTTAATTAAATTTTATTTAGTTTTTGGTGTGACGAAAAAAATGTAAACCTCAAAGGGTAATTAAATTTCAATTATTAAAACATCAAATAGACGAGCACAAATAATTTCAAAAAGCCAACAAAATATATT
The DNA here is from genome assembly GCA_019916065.1 of Vitellaria paradoxa. Lineage (NCBI taxonomy): Eukaryota > Viridiplantae > Streptophyta > Magnoliopsida > Ericales > Sapotaceae > Vitellaria > Vitellaria paradoxa. The sequence continues at coordinate 4,353,340 of CM034237.1, read as the reverse complement.
ATTTAAAAGTATGAAATATGCGTATAAATTTTGAAACCTGAAAAAAAAAAAGGTTTGTTCAATTAACATTTCACTCGGTAGGATCCGGGAGAACAATTCGTTCTTTTCATCTCTCTCTCTCTCTCTCTATATATATATAGACATATAAACATAATAATGTCTAAAATAATTTATCAAACAAAAATTTTAAAAATTATTAATTTGTGGAGAATACACAAGCAATAATTTAAAGAAATTACTGCAAAAATTAAAATGATATAAAGGTTCCATTTAATGTGACAAAAAATTTTAAAAAATGTTAAAAAATATTAAAAATTTTTAAAAATTATTCATTTTTATCTAATTGTATAAGTTACGAACTCATAAATTATCTTATTTTATCTCACTTTTTGTCAGTATAAACGAACTTAAAATTAGACACTCACTTTGTGGAAATAGATTGATTAGCTTGCGAAACAAGTTTGGTGGATATATTTGTGTGCGTACATGTGTGTGCGCGCGCATGCACATATCACTAATTTGACCGAAGACATGTCTTCGTAATTAATCATTTTAACTAATCTGGATTTTCTATCTTGATTGGATCATGCATAATCATACAAGCAAAAACTTTATAAGTGGTGCGCAAGAAACTATAAAATTAACCCACACTGCATATATACACTGCATATATATATATATATGCACACACACCTCTGGTGCGCAAGAAACTATAAAATTAACCCACACTGCATATATATATATATATATATATATACACACACCTCTTCTTCTTCATCAGAGAGTTGTCCCGTTTGTTTAGTTTTCTTCAATTAATGGTGGAAAAAGATTTTTAGAAAATTTTAACAACTTTTTGATTGTTACAAATGCCAAAAAAAAAAAAAAGCAAAAATTACTATAAATTTTTCTTTTTCTCTTTCACTTCCAAAGGCATTCTAACTTGTGATGACTCAAATGATATTTGTGAGGAAGTTTTTTGCAGTCACAAGGATCGATCATTCGACTGCAACTTTTTTTTCTATCCTAACTAAGCGGTCATAGGTACCACTCAATCCTACTTTAATTCTTAAAGGATAGAGAGTTCGAGTCAAAAGAGGCGCACCCTGATAACTCTCTGAGGGTGACAAATTCACAATACCTTCAAGTATAAAGGTTTAACGTAGAGTCGCAATTGGACAATCGTACTATTAATTTCCACGATCGCAAAAACTCCCTCGTAACATTAGACATTGCTGATGTGTTATTCACTTATTAATGATCCAGTACCCTAATTATTCTACCCTATAATGAATTTATCCACTCTTAATTGACAAGGAATGAACAACCAATAGCTTTAATTATGGGCTTGTTTGGTGGAACAAAAAGTTTCCAAAAAGTACAACAAAAGTAAAAAAATGTAACATAAAGGTAATATGTGAAAAATTTTGATTGGAAGAAAGTACAAAAATTAGTTAAAATTGATAAATTTTGATAAATTTTAGTTCCACCAAACAGGACCTATATTAATAGCTATAACCAAGTCATCCATTTAGGGTGAGTTTGGAGTAAAATAAATTGATATAAATTGAGAATTCGTAATACGTGTAGTGAAAGAAAAAAGTTAATGTGATATAAAATTAACAAAGATTTATAGAGTTTTTTGAAATTTATTTGCAAACTAAACGGAACCTTAATTTTTAGGTGTGAAATGTATACGTACCCCACTTTTGACTGGAAATGTATGCTAATCGTACGGTCAAAATGTTGTTGCAATGCGTTCAATCGTAATTGAACATGCGCTCACATTGCTCAAACAGTACTAGTCTTCCCTCTTCTTTAATTTGAGTTAATTTAATCATATTTGATTTGACTCGATTCGTCTGATCCATACAAGTGCCTTGACCTTAAATTATTTAATGCACTTTCTATCTCTAAAAGTACGAAGTTAATGAGAAGCAGGGCAATTCGTAACAAAGTGAGGAAAAAAAAAATAATAGTAGTTATTTGGTTTTCATTTTTTTAAGTTAAATTTTATTTGGTTTTTGGTGTAAAAAAATGTAAACCTCAAAAATAATTAATTAAATTTCAATTGTTAGAATATAAAATAGACGACTACAAATAATTTTAAAAAGCCAACAAAACATATTATTTAAAAGTATGAAGTATGGGTATCAATTTTGAAACCACAAAAGAAAAAAAAAAAAACGTTGTTCAATTAACATTTCACGTACTCAATACGATCCGGGAGAACAATTCGTTCCTTTCATATCTTTCTTCTCTTTCTCAGTACATTTGATTTGTTAAAAATTATTTAAAATTTTTAAAAATTTTTAAAAATTATCGACTTTTTATCTTATTATAGGTATTATGAATTCACAAATTATCTTATTTTATCTCACTTTTATCACACCAAATGCACTCATATATATATATATATATATATATATAAACATAGGGTGAGTTTGGAGTAAGATAAAGACTGCGTTTGGCATAAAATTTTTCTCTGAAAATCTCTATAAATCTCTGTTAACTTTATATCACATCAACTTTTTTCTTTCACTGCACGTATTACGAACTCTCAATTTATCTCACTTTTTCTTACTCCAAACAAACCCAAAGTAAGATAAATTGAGAGTTCGTAATGCGTGCAGTGAGAGAAAAAAGTTGATGTGATATAAAGTTAACAGAGATTTATAGAGTTTTTTAGAGCTTATTTGTAAATCAAACGGGACCTATAATAATGTTTGAAAATAATTTATCAAACAAAAATTAAAAAAATTATTAATTTGTGGAGAAGACACAGCCAATAAGTTAAAGAAATTACTTAAAAAATTAAAATGATATAAAATTAGACAACCTCTCTGCGGAAATGGATTGACTAGCTTGCGAAACAAGTTTGCTGGAGATATATGTGTGTGTGGGGTTGGACACATGTCACTAATTTGACCGAAGACATTTCTTCGTAACTAATCTTGGATTTTCTATCTTGATCGGATCATGCATCATCATACAAGCAAAAACTTTAAATGGTGCGCAAGAAACTATAAAATTAACCCACACTGCATATATATATATATATATATATATATATACCTCTTCTTCGGTACCGTTTAACATCTACAAAAAAAAAAAAACAAAAAAAACTCTAAAAACTTTCAAAAATTTTTAATCACATCAACTTTTTTATTTTATTATACGTATTACGAACTCATAAATTTTTACATTTTATCTCATTTTTCTCACTTTTTATCATTCTAAACACATCTTTATCATAGATTTGTTGCGTTTGTTTAGTTTCCTTCAAATAACGGTGGAAAGAGACGAAGTAAGGGGGGAATAAAATTTGCGCATTCACGTGAGATTTTCTTAAATTTATTTTAAAAATATTGTTTTCTTATTAATTCACAACTTTTTTAAATTCAACTAACTTTTATAATAGTTTTTCTAAGTCATTTTTTTTTGTTGCATTAATTAATATATATATATTTTCAAATCATTAAATCTCTTTTTGTTGTTTTCTTTTTTTCAAAAAATTAAATATAGTAAGAGAAAACACAAAAAAAAAATTAATATTAAAAAATTTTTATTGTATATTATTAATTAATCAAATAGTTGGGGGGAATAGATGGGGGATTAATTTATAGCCGTAGGATTGGCTTGCGCTGATGTTCAAGTGGGTTCCGGCAATTGTGTCGGCAAAATGACCGTTACATCTTAGTAATTAATTAACACTCAAGATGATCACAATTTACCAAATATTAGTAAATATACCAAAACCTTAGACTTCGTCTGGCAATTCTCCAACTAGTAACTGCTTTTTAGATACCATAAAAGCTAATTATTTGATCATTTCTAAATTACAAAATTACACTTTCCTAGACACTATAGGCATATGAATCCTTAAACTAGCAAATGGAGTCGATCCTTTTAGAAGTAGACATGTGAATTCTTAAATCAACAAATGAGGTCGATCCCATTAAGAAAAAGAGCCGACCCCTTTTGGCAGTAGATATGTGAATCCTTAAACTTACAAATGGGGTCGACACATTTTCCTAATAGATTTGACCTCTACTAACAGTAGACATGTGAAGATTTAGGACATTTGTGTGCTCAATGGTAATTTTAGAAAATAGCATGAAGCATTAAGTGTACATATGTCAATATATAAATTTATTAAAAAAGTTAGAATAAAAAAATAAATTATCTTGACTTTTCAAACATAAAAAAAAGAGACAAAAAAAAAAAACTTAACCTTCTTGGTAGGCAAACCAAGCCTTAGTTGGTAAGGGAGTGATGGAATTGTAGCCGGAGGATGGAGCTGTGCTGATGTCATGTATAGACAATATAGGTCCCTGCATGGGAATATTTGACCTAGTAATTGATAAAGGTTAACTAAACATCAAATTGAAGATGACAAAAGTGACTTGTGGATTTTTGGGTCAAAAATTCAGCACCAATCAATGCAAACGGGAATTGACTTAGAAAAGAGTAACAAATCCGCGGAAGGGTGGAAGATTGGCAGATCGGTGCATTGGTTGTGTTAGGTTATATTTCGAATAAAATTTTGATTCAAAAAATTTTTTAGTGTTTAAGTGTATTTGACGCATTAATTTTTATTAAAAATTTTAAATATTTTTAAAATAATTTTTTTTTCATTGTACGAAAACAAAAATTTTTAACAATATTATTTATGCATAGAATTTTGTATATATATATATATATATATATATGCGTGCGTTAAGAGAGAGAGAGATATATATATATATATATATATATACAAAGAGAGAGGGGGGCAGAGAGAGAGATAACATGCTTCTTCCAAGAAAATAACATGCTTTCATGAAAATAACATGCTAACGTTACCACTTAGGAAAACATAAGACTAGTCTTGATCGAATATCTTGCGGATTTGGGGTCGACAGTAATTTGAGATCGTTTAGTTAAAATTTCATAATTTAGATCTGTTCGTATATTTTTTAATTTTAAAAATATATAAATATATTTAAATCGTTAAATTTTAATTTAATTATTTAAAATGCATTATTTCTATGTTGACACTATTCTTTATATCCGCCTTTCGAGTAATTTTTATGTTGTAATAGTGTGTTTTGATAACTAAACAATTAATTTTAATGAGTGATTAAGTGATATTTTTCTACGTAATTAGATCAAATTCAACATGGTTAGATATTGGTCAGACTTTTTTTTTTTTTTTTAAAGCACATGAAAGGCTAATAGTACTTCAATTTCAAACATAAGACGCATAAATTCCTTGGTGACAAAATGAGCATAAGTGGGTTTGCAACTAAAAAAAAAAAATCATTTTTTTTTTTTTTTTTGCAAAAAAGTTACAAATTTGATAAAATTTTAATCTTTTATGTGTTCGATAAAATTAACAACTTTCATCGCAAAAACTAATTTTTGTATTGTAATTGTGTGTTTGGTAACTAAACAATTAATTTTGGCATTTTTTAAAGAAAAATTACTAATTTTATTGGAAAAAAAATTAATTTTTTACAGGTTTGACAAAACTAACAATTTTTGACAAAATTAAGTTCTCCTGCCCAAGAAATTAGAGTGTGTTTAGAGTTATATAAAATTGTATAAAATTATAAAAATTAATGTCTCGTATTTTGTGTAATGAGTAAAGAATTTAAATTTTATTATCTCGTAATTCATATTTATAGAGATTTGTAGAATTTTATATTATTTTATTAAATGCTAAACACAGTGGGATTGAATTTACCAAGGCTATGGTGGCAGTGTGAAAGCAAAGAAACAAATTTAGATACCCACCAACCCATACATCTCCCCCGTAAGTTTCTCAGCTTTTTTCCGAGTGCTAATTAATTAAGGTCAAAGAGTCAACTTGATTGAAAGAATCATTATATGAAATCTTTCTTTTCTACCATGTATAATTATTTGTCATAAAGTTAATTATAAGTAATAAAATAATGTAATTGTAATATTTGTGTCATAGAGATTTTTTTAATTTAAAATGATTTTTCCATTAAAAAAATGTATCATTAATTCTTGTGATTTTTTCTATTAAATAATTTTATTACTGTATGTATCACTACTATTTTTAAAATAAATTGACTTATTTTTTTAATTTTTTTATTTAGTAACAATTCATTCCAAAATTTGAATTTAATTTCCACAGGCATAAACAAAGTACATGCCTTAATTTGGGGCCGTTTGGAGTGTAAAAAGAAAACAAAAAAAAAAATTAAAAGTAAAATTTTTTAAAATTTAGAGTGTAAAATGTTGTTTTAAAATAATAATTAGATGTGTGTGTTTGATTTGATATAAAATTGTTAAAAATTATATAAAGTGACACGCGGTAAAATTTTAGTGAAGAGTTTTAAAAATTTTTAGAGTTTTATAAAATTTTTGGGTAAAAATATGAGTCCAACTTTTAAAAAAATTTATCAAAATTCATTAGAACGCACTATTTTACTTTGTTCCAATAAATTTTAATAAATTTTTTGAAAAAGTTTAAATTTTTTTAATATTTTGAAAAGTTGAATGTTTTGAAATTTTTTAACTTGATCGAAACTCCAAACGACGTTTAAAGAATCGATATTTCTTTTTTGAGTGCGTTTGATATAACAAAAAATAAAATAAAATGAGATAAAATAAAATAAATTATAAGTTCGTAATTTGTATAATAAAATAAAAAATAAATTATTTCTCAAAATTTTTAATATTTTTTATCATTCTTTTAAACTTTTTTTATCAGTTCAACCGGAGTCCGATGCAAGCATGTTTGACGAAGGAAGAGTAACTTCTCATTAATTTCATACAGTCAGAACAGTTGATATCTTCAAAGATTCCATGTCATTGAAAGCAATCGCTGTCCAGAAAGAGACGATGCGATTATAGCCGTAGGATTAGCTTCTGCTGACGCTGCTGCATTCACATAAACAAACATCTCTCTCTCATGGAAGAAACATACACGTGTTTATATCTGCATCCGTCATAATCACTTTCTCGTCTTCGAGTCAACGTTTTGAAATCCTTACTATTGGGGCGGGTTTGGCATGCTAAAAAATTATAAAAGAGAATTCTATAAATTTTCAATAATTTCTTTATTTTTAATTTTTTCGTCATTATTAATTTTAAAAAATTTCAATATTTCACTAAAAAAATAAAAAAAATTTGAAAGCAGGTTAACTGAATGTATAAATTTTTTATACAATCATATATATCGTGTCGAAAGTTTTCAAATGAGTACTATTGTCACTATTTTTTATAAATTTTTTTAAATCCGTGAGAATAAATTTAGAAAACCGTTTCTACGGTTTGCTACTTTTTAGAAAAAAGGACGCCAAAATTAACCCCAAACCATATTTATCTTAATTTATCTTATTTTTTATTTACCTCAATTTATCTTATTTTTTCTTACTCTAAACAGGCCAAAAGTCCGCGGTTAGGGCATCAAAAATCATAAAATTATATATATATATATATATATATATATATATATATATATTAATTTTTTGTTTTGTACAATAAATTTTTAACCTTTTATAATTTTCACTTTTTTTTTTAATTTTTTCTAACGCCTACTAATTGTCTTTTAACTTTTAAAAAAAAATTTAATTTCAACTTCAACACACCCAACATTAAGCTTTTTTCAATTCGATTGGTTTTTACTTTTTCTTTGATGCTTTTTGAAGTGTAAGTGAATTGAAAAAATTATCAGATTAAATGTCAATAAATTATCTGATTAATTGAAACTGAATCGTGATGTTGCAAGTATATTAAATTAAATAATTAAAATTTATTCAGAAATCTAATAATTGTTAAATGTTTCTTTTAAATGTTGATTATTTATGTTAATAAAATACTATAAATGTAAATTTCTTCTTAATTAAAAATAAAGGGTCAAGAAATATATATGGGAACCATTTCAACACCTAACATTTTATTAACTCTTGGTTTACAAAGATTGGAGAAAAAAAAAAATCCTCCACCTTACCACTTTTCTACCTATCCACCTTTTCACTACCTGAGAGAAAGGACCTCACGCCAAAAAAGAGAACGAGGTATGTTTTGGAGTAGAGAGATATATACATATATATCTGGCTGAAGGTTATCACTGGCTCCCTATATCTTTCTTTGTGGATATCTCTCTCTATTTCTATCTCTCATAGAGGAATTTTATAATTTTTCTTTTCTTCTATTAGAACCCAACACTAGCTTAAGCGTGGGAAGACTTCCAATCAATTGCCACCAGTCAAACTTTTAATATTGTGTTCTTCTGTAACATTCTCTATGGATTCGAAGGAGGAGATGGAGAAAAAGGACTTGTATCAGAGAGGGTAAGTGATTTTTTCTCTCTCTAAAAAATATTGATATTTTATAAGTAATTAAATACTAATTTTATAAGTATGCTAAGAATTTACAATAACTTTACTTTATAAAAATATAAACAATTAGATATCAGATATTATCCTCAATTCCCAAGTATTGTTTTGATGAATTAGCTAATTCAAATGAACTGTAAATGATTCGTAAGTCAACGGTTCAATCACAAATTTTAGTAATTTAGGGTGCGTTTGGTGCACCAAAGTTTGATAAAAAATTTTAAAAATCGTTGAAAGCTTATGAAAATCTTTATAAAATTTTACACATTCCTGCCTTCTTAAAATTCAAAAAACGTTTAATATCTTTTCAAAAAAAAGTTGATAACTACAATTCGGTTAATCAAATAGTAAAAATTTTTTCGTCATTCTCGCTATGAACTCCCAAGCTATCAAATGACACTCACTTTGACTATTTTTGTGGCGTTTTTAAAACCATTCCAACGGATTAAAAAAACTGTTCCGACGGAATCACGCAACCAACTTTCATCCAAACGGTTTCTACAATCCATCTAAATGGATTGTAGTGTAAAAAAGTCGTAACTGCCTAACTTTTTAAATTCATCCAAACGAAAATCCAATCTATCGGAACAAAATTTTACTATTCATATCTAAAAAATACGATTTGAACGGTGTGCACTAAACACAAAAGTTTCCCCAAACTACATTTTATCTCTTTTTTCTCACTTTTTTGTGCGCTAAACTCTTAAACTGATACTTTTTTCACAATGAATTTCACAGTGTTTTTTTTTGTACCAAATCAGGATTTGTTGATTTATCAACTATAAAACATGGGGTTCAACTGGCAACCATACACATTACACATGTTAAAGTTTGTGATAACATCTCTTTTTGGAGTGTTTGATTGACTAAGACTAACTAAAATTTATTAATTTTTGTTAATTTTTTATACTTTCTTTTAATCAAATTTTACCACATATTACTTTTATATCAAATATTTGTACTTATACTATACTTTTTGGCTAAACTTTTACTGTATTTTTTGGGTTTACTCTCTAATGATCACTAGTTTGAGTCTTCTCAAAGTCACTAGAAAGTTTATCCGATCATTAACTTCAGAGTCATAGGAATTACTCGAAGTACGCGTAACCTAGTGCGGACACTTTTAATTAAAAAAAAAAAAAGTTTTCACCAACTAAACACCCTCATTGTATGTGAAGTTGAAAAGTCATTGGCTAGCTTGGTACTTTTATGACTAAGAAATATATTAATTATTATTTTTTATAGACATCAAAATTACATTGACAATAATTTAATTATAAATTGTATTTATTTAGTTTTTGCTCCGAGTTTAACGTGCGGCGTGGTTGGCAAGAAAAAAGGACTTACTAGCATGACAAAGTAGGCATCTGATTAAAAGTGTGTAAGAAATAAGCAGCTGCTGATTTTGGGTCAAAATAAAAAGACAATGATCAGATCATGGGCAAAAATTGACTTCCAAGAAATTAAAAAAGATTTAATCTACATTTACCCTTTTTTTTCTTCTGCACAAATCGTCGTTCAACTAATTTGTACTGGTAATTATTCATACTCACCAATATATTATATTTAAAATCATCACAGTTATGAAATTATATCTTACATTTGAAAATCAACGGTAAAAATATAAGCGGCGAAAGGTACAAAATAATTCTACGATAGAGTAATCGAGCTAATTAAAAAGCGCTCTCCCTCTCTCTAACTTTGAAAAGAATGAGGCTCTATTTGGGAGCCTTGCTTAATTGGCTTATTTGTAAATAATTAAATTTATCTTCTTATATTTTAATTTTTTTTAAATTTTTACAGGTAAAAATATTAAATTAACAAAAATTAAAAATCCACCTACTAAAAAACTACCTTTTTTTTTCAAAAACAAAAAAAAAAAAAATTACTTTTTTTAAGGTAGTTAACTAGTTTTAAAAAAGTCATTTTCTTACTTCTCAAACAAAACCCGAGTGGATGAACGGAGACATGGATCAATCCACGTTATTCTCGAGGATATGACTCTACGATCGATACTATCTCTATTAAAGCAAAGAAGGCAGACATTTGTATTGTTTGTGTTGGTTATCACGATTAGGCTATTTGGTAGGGGTGACAAAATAGACGGGTTAGGTGGATTAGTGATGGGTTTAATTGGGTTGAAGGTTAAATGAGTGCAACTCAAATCCACTCATTTAAAAGGCGGGTTAGATATGGACAAATTGAATACGAGTTATATCAAACCCATAAACTCATATCCAACCTATTTACTTATAACCCAACTTATTTTTTTAAAAAAATTAAAAATTTATTTCAATTAATGTGTGTATATATATATATAAATACATTAATATTTAAATTAATTAATATAATATTATACATATTATATAATATTATATATTATATTTACATTTTTCAGTTAATTTTGAATTTGTACGAACCGATTTATTTTTTATTTAATTTTAAATCAACAACTCTCTCTCTCTGCCCGCGCGCGTGCACGTATGCGTGTGGGGGGTGTGTGTGCGTGTGCCACGCGCATGTGTGCATGTATATGTGTGCGCGTGCGCGTGTGCGTGTGTGCCCCCGCACGCGCGCGTGTGTAGGCATGTATGCATGTATTTGCGCGCGCGTGCATGTGTGTAGGTATGTATGCGTGTGTGCGCGCGCGTGTAGGTGTGTATGCATGTGTGTGCGCGCACGTAGATATGTATGCGTGTGTGCGCGCCCGTGTAGGCGTGTATGCATGTGTGTGCGCGCCCGCGCATGTAGGCATGCATGCGTGTGTGTGCACGCGCGCGCGTGTAGGCATGTATGCGTGTGTGTGCACGCGCGCGCGTGTAGGCATGTATGTGTGTGCGTGCGTGCGTGCGTGCGTGTGTATATGCACGCGCACATGTGTGTAGGCATATATGCATGTGTGTGTGCGTGCGCGCGCGCATGTATATGTGCACGCACGCGTGTGTATGCGTGTGTGTGCGCGCTCGCGTGTGTAGGCGTGTGTGTATGCACGCGTGTTTGTGTAGGCATGTATGTGGGCGCGTGTGTGTATGTGCGCGCGCGCACATGAGTTATTTGTATTAGTATGGAGGAGAATATGAACAGAGAATGGAAGAAAAAATAAATTATATATAATATATATATATTATACATTTATTATATACGCTGAATATATATATACACGTATCATATATATGTAATGTATATATTATACATTTATTGTAGATATTGCTAGAGAGAGAGAGAACAGTGTAAAAAGAGAGGGGGTTAAACTAATTTTTTTTAACTTAAATGGGTATTTTAACGGGTCCCATTTCACAACCCATTTACACCCGTTTATAAATAGGTATTTTATAAGTTATCCAATTACAACTTAATTAGTAAAATAATAGGACGCAAACCCATTTATTATAGGTTTAATTGGGTGGGTTGATGAGTTTGAGTCAATTTTGCCACCCCTACTATTTGGTCAACCCAAATTAATTTTTGGAGTTTTCTTCAATTGTCTGACTCATGAAAGTTGAACTCAAAGGGTTAAACTTACGGTGTGTTTGGTGCAAAGTAAATATGAGAGGAAAGAAAAGTGAGAGAAAAAAAAATAAGAGGGGAAAGGGAAAGTGAAAAAAAAAAAAAAGAAGTTCGTTTAATTGAGTGAAAAAGTAGAAAGAAATAAAACGATATATACATGTCTATATATATATTATAATTTATTTGTTAAATTAAAAATTATTTTAAAAAGAATAGATGCCAATTTTAAATTTTTTTATCACTTGTATCATCTTTTTCTCTCTCCTCTTCCCCCTCATTTCCTCCCAAATTTGGAAGGATAAAAATGGATAAGCTCCACCTTCACTTTTTCTCCCTTTTTCCTTCATCTTCACTTTTCTCTCAAACCAAACAATAGAAATGAGGTATTATCCCCTCTCCTCCCTCCCTCCTTCTATTTTCCATCCAACCAAACATACTTTAAACTTATAGTTTGGAGAAAAAAAAAATTAATGGGCTTCTAGCAAATTATTAAAAAATAATTTTTTTAAATATTTGAAAAGAAAAAAAACTAACTATTTAGTAATTAACTTTTTGTTAATTTAATATTTTTACCCTTTATAATGGGCTTCTAGCAAATTATTAAAAAATAATTTTTTTAAATATTTGAAAAGAAAAAAAACTAACTATTTAGTAATTAACTTTTTGTTAATTTAATATTTTTACCCTTTATAATTTAAAAGAAATTAAAATGTAAAACAGTAAATTTAATATTAAAAAAAAAAAAAAAAAAAACCTAAAAAATTGAGTAGTCAGGAGATGATAAGTTACAAGGTTCCCAAATGGAGAACCTCAGGTTCCTGTGTCTCCGTCTCCAAGTCGAACTAACACGAAAACCAGCTCGAATTATAAGAATTGCGTGAAGAAGGAACACATCACCTTCTCATGCAAATCATATGGTCTCCTCGCGCAAAATATGCTCTTATTAAAAAGAAGAAAAGATAAACCATATATAATTCTTGAACTCAGCCAACTGATAATTATTTACATCCTCAGGAAAAAATGAGAAATTTTGCAACACACAACATGATTCTCCTCATCAGCTCAAGACCGAAAAAGGACTGGGGAACAAACCCAACTGATAATACAACAACAATTGGCATTTACATACTGAATAGGGGTGGTGGTGGCAGGGCACCCTACCGTGTGTACAACAATCAGCAAAAACTGACAGAGGGATACACAATATTGGGACACCGTCTTATAAATTCCCAATTTATCCATCTCAATCCTCGTTTTCTGGAAGCCGATATCTAGTCCTTTTCTTTCTCTTTTTTTTTAACACCTATTTTCTACTCTACAGTTATTTCTAGTATTGTGGTGAGTCTGGGTCTTTTGTATCTCCTAAGAAGCAAAGAAGAGCACACGACACTTACAGATGAGAGAGCCATGCATGCCCCGGCCGCCCATGGAGGCAACTCGACCTTTACCCAAGGAAAGAAGACCCCAGCGGCGACGGGAATTGCAATCACGTTGTAGGCCATGGCAAACACATAATTCAATCGGATACGCGCGAAGGTCTTTCTCGAGATATCGATGGCTGTAATTACGTCTTCTAAGCTATTCCTCATCAGCACGTAGTCGGCAGCCTCAATGGCAATATCTGTTCCGGCCCCAATTGCCATACCAACATCTGCAGCAGCCAAGGCAGGCGAGTCGTTGATACCATCGCCCACCATTGCCACTACGCTTCCATCTCTCTGAAGTGAATGAATGACATCAGCTTTTCCTGCTGGCATCACCTCTGCCTTTACATCTTGAATGCCAACCTGACCAGAAACCCACAGTACATTTTTAAGTACCAATTTATTATCAACAGCTATAAAATGAGTCCAAGAATATCACATTTTGGAATTTTCAGTTTTCAATTTCAGAATTAAAAAATACACTGAAACCCAGTGAGCTGTCTGTCTAAGTAGTAAATACCTATACACCCCCCCCGGGGGGGGGGAGAAGAAGATTGGAAAAAGAGGCTCTTTAATTTGTGAAATATTGGAAATTTTAATTAAGAAGAAATAAAGTCAATCAGAGTTGAAAAAGATGAGAAAACACATTAAATTTTAGAATCCCCCCCCGGGGGGGGGGGGTTTCCTGAATTTCAAGTCTAGGATATTAACAGGTGTAGAGCAAAATAAAAACTGACCTCCCTAGCAATAGCTTGAGCTGTCCTCCAATTATCCCCGGTAACCATGACGGGTTTAACACCCATTTTCCTAAGGCCTTCCACAACCACAGCAGCTTCCCTTTTTAGTGGATCTGCCACCCCCAGAACACCAACTAGAGCACTATCATATGCAACAAGTATACCTGTCTTTGCACTTTCTTCTAATTCTACAACAAAATTTTCCGCATGTGTTGGAATGTCAACCCCATTTTCAGTCAGTAGTTTCCGGTTACCAATCTGTTCAACATGTATAATCATAAATTATTCTAAAATATTATGAAGTTTATCGAACTTGAATAAAGCTATACGGAAAAGTAGGAGATATTGTGCCAAAAACTCACCAAAATCTGTTTGCCATTGATAGAGCACTGGACACCTCTCCCAGGAAGAGCAGAGAAATCCAAGACATCAAGAAGCCATGCAGCGGATTTGGATTCTTTGCTGCAGGTTTGGGCATCCTTAGTAGGGGAAGGCTCGTCAAGAAAATGGAAGTGGCGGGCATATTCCACTATAGCTTTTGCCAATGGGTGTTCACTGCTAGCCTGACCAAAGAAAGGAGCTATAACCATACGCCACTTATAGTTTGTTATTGATTTATTGTTAAAGATGTCCACTTTCTTCATCCACCCCAACCCCAAGATTTTGCAAAGAAAAAAGGAAGAAGAAGAAGAAGAAGAAGAAGAAGAAGAAGAGGAAGAAGAGAGTCTCATCCAATTCTGATGTTCTGATTTGTTCTCAATCACCGCTTGGTTGTAAACTACATGAAGGGCATGTTGTCCTTTCACTGAATTAAATGTCCATTTTTGCTTGTATTAAAACCATCGGGGTGTTCCACGATGGTTTATAAAGAGCAGTTCAATTAAAATCTGGAATGGGTTCTAAGTAACCAAACGGGATGAGTAGCCTTGGATAGGAATAAAAAGTCAACACAGGTGGGGGAAGAGTGGAGATCAAATTAGTCAAGAAATATGGAGTTACCTCAGCCGAAGCTACCAATGTAAGGAATTCTCCACGTTCCATTCCTGTGAAAACTTTGGCATTTGTAACTGTGGCTTTCCCCTGGGTTAGGGTGCCAGTTTTATCAAATACCACATATTTAACCTTCTGAGCCCTCTCCAAAGCATCTCCTCCTTTTATCAGCACACCATTATTAGCTCCAACTCCAGTTGCAACCATGACAGCAGTTGGGGTGGCCAAGCCGAGTGCGCACGGACATGCAATCACCACAACAGATATTGAAAACATGAGAGAAAAAACAAAATAGTTTCCATTTTCTGGCAACCAAGTTTCTGGGTAACCTCCTAGAACTCCAGCAATATACCTATAATTATCATCAAGAAACCAAAATTAAAACAAATAATAAATGGGATTAACATTCCACTGAGACTATCAATTTACTAGCAACATTCATACTCAGTCAATCCACTGTCAACTTACCACCCCAATAATGTCAACAAGGACAGCGAAACAACCACAGGAACAAATATGCTAGCAACCTGAAGGTCACAAACATACATGGCATGAGGACTAAAGACACCACTTTGTTCTCAAGAAATTCAAAATTGCCGATAACAATATAAGGAACTAGAGATAAACACATAACCCCCTTAAGAAGTCCAAGATATAGTGCTCGCAAAGTGAGAGTAGACTAAGAACACATGCAGCTGAAAGACAATTTGAGAGAAGTTCTTTTATCTTATTTTATTTTATTTTTTTATAAGTAACAATTGGAGAGAAGTTGTCTAACAAGCAAATCAATTTTTGTTAAAAATCAATAGCATGCAAGATTCAGAGGAAAATAGATATACATATAATACAGTGTGCAACTACTAACTTCTGAAAGCATTTGACCAATAAGAGCGAAACAGTCTGTGCACATATACGACAAAATAACCAAACTACTCAAGCTAAACTCGCAGCCAGTCAGCTGGAGATTCATTCATGATCAGCTAGTGAGAATAAAACTAACTCAACTCAACAAAGCCTTAGTTCCCAATGCTAGTGAAAATAATGAGAAAATTTTCAATCAGTCTTAAGCCTAATATATTACTATGTCTGTCACGAACTTGGCATGAAAAGCTAAGTAGTACTCATAGATTATACATAAAACTAATAGTGTGTTTGGATTGAAGGAAAAGAGGAGGGAACAAAGAATTTTCTCTTGCTTGGTTTGAAGGGAAAAATGGAAGGAAAGGGGGGGGGAACATGTGGAGACCATGTGTTTTTTTACCCCCCAAAAATGGGAGGAGAAGTGTATAGAGAGAGAGGGGCGGAGAGAGAGAGAGAGAGAGAGTTTTTAAAATGTGGGTCTCACTTATTTTAAAAATAATTTTTTAACACAATTTTAATTATAATATACATATATATACATATTTCCATTCGTTTCTTTCCCTTTAACCAAACAACATTGAAGAAAGCAACCTAAAAGGAAGGAAAATTCAACCTCTTTCATTTTCCTTTCTTCCACTTTTCCATCCTTCCTACAAAACAAAGTACAAAGAATTCAAGCTCATCCCACTTTGGAGGCTCAGTCAAGATTAGCTGAGAGACAAATTGTGAAGCCATTAGATGGCTAAAGGAGACTAGTAATACTGGGGATGAAATTATCTGATGGCTAGTGGAAACCATCAGATCTAGAAATTCCAAGCCCACAGTTATTTATCGTCAACCCATTGCCAGGTGAAGGCAGTTGAGAATCTTGAGATCCCCCTAGAGGCTCCACTTGTTAGACACGTTGCCAATACTTTTAAAACAATTCGATTTTTTTCTTTGAGTGCCAGATGTCTTAAATTGGAAGGAGGGACTCCAGAAAAAATAGAAGTTCTGACTTTTGCACATTTTCTTTTTCTTTTGACAATTGAATGCCTCTTTATGGCATCTCTTTTTTCCCTTGCAATTATAGCATTTACCATTCAGTGATTTTGAGGAAATTATTGCTCTGCTTATATTCTAATTCAGTAATATTTCAAAATCATTAAGTAGGAAAAGGTATATTATACCCCAAACTGATTCCGACAAAATTGAAGTTAACCGGCAGATTAATTACAACTCAAATTCATGATCACAATCTGTGTTAATTGGACTCGGTTGTGAATATTGAGCGCAAGTTCATGTTGAAGTGTCAAGAGTCAACTAATGCTCATACCCAAGGACATGATTTCTTAAATATTTATTTAATTTATTTAAAACAAAATTGTGTTTACAAAATAACACATAGCTTTTCATGCATAAAATAGGAGCCTTCTGCATAGTTTATTAGTAAGTTCTACTATTTAAATGGGTGTGCGTCCAACAAGACATGCCGAGCACATATTCTACACCCTAATCCAAGTGTCCAACATGGGCACCTTCACAAATTTAGAAGAACACATTTAAATAGATTGCCATTCAAGAATAGAAGGATAGAATAAACAGTAAAACATCAACTGGCAAGAAACAAACATAAATAAAGATGACAGCAACCGGACAAACGGCAGCTGACAGGTCTAGGAGACTAAAGTGTTAATTTAGCATCATGCTTGATCAAGGCATTGTTTGACTAGTTGAAAGAACTTGTTTAGCTTTTGAGTTTTGAAAAACAACTACAACCAAATTCCATGAACAAGAAAACTACTACAAAACGGTAACAGCTTATGTTGAAAATAAAATGAAATAAAACAAAGCACCAACAATACTTACAAAATCAGCAAACTTCTGAATAGGAGCTTTGGACATCTGTGCTGTCTCCACCAGACAAATTATCTGGCTCAAAACTGTGTTAGACCCAACTTTTGTTGCTTGTACGTGAAGAGAGCCATGCAAATTCATTGTACCTCCAATAACTGTTGAATTCACCTCCTTCGAGACAGGTACAGATTCACCGGTAACCATACTTTCATTAATGTAGCTTGAACCCCATGCAACTATACCGTCAACAGGGACCTTCGTGCCAGGAAGAACTTTTAAAATGTCACCAGGTTGAATCAGTAACGCATCTATCTCCCTTTCTCCAACATTTTTTCCACCTAGGAAATCAATAAAACCATGCCCAATAATTCATCAAGTTTCAGATATCACTTTTATATCTATTCTGGCATTGAGGAACCATGAAGATGATTAGATTTTAAATTTTCTTTTCCTTCTTTCACAATTTATTTTTTAGTAAGCGTCTTGTTAATTGAGAATGAAAATAGGTAAAACTTCAAAGTATTAACCCCCCTTTTCTGAGGAAAAAAAAAAGAAAAAGAAAAAAGAAAAGGAAAATAGGCAACGAAAGGAAAACTAAAACCAATAGAGGCAGGCATACCTTTATCTTGGAGAAGCAATATCGCTGTTGCAGGTGCGAGCTCCACTAGCTTCTTTATGGCATCTGATGTCTTCCCTTTGGCAAGAGTTTCCAAATACTTTCCCAGCAGAACAAATGTTATTAGCATCGCACTTGTTTCAAAGTATGTTGGAGACCAAAACCCAGTGACAGCACCATAAAGAAGTGCACAAACAGAATAGAAGTAAGAGGCTGAGGTACCCAACGCAACCAAGACATCCATGTTTGTTGAACCATTTCGAAGTGCTCTGCCAGCAGCAAGATAGAAACGCTTCCCAATAACAAATTGAATAACACTAACCAATATCCACTTCAACCAATCACCCATTTGGAATGGCCCACATTGTCGGAGCAACAAAGAATACAGTAAAGGTATGTGAGGGCAGACCACTCGCATGAGAAAGACAGGAATCTGCATCAACTTATAAGAAGTCAACAATCGACTATAAAAAAATGGAGAGTAAAGACAATGAAGTGTTGGTAACGATAGATCTTATAAAGTTGCTTATGACATGCTAATAGGACCTAGTGACATGCTATTACTAGAAGCACATATTCAGGAGAGGCATCCCCAGAATCTACCAAAAACTAAAAGGCCAGCCTCATTGGTCTACTTTTATATATTTGGAGAGGTAAATCTCTTGACAGCTATTTCTAAATACACTTCTTATAGAGAAAAATAAAAGAAATAACATATCAAACAGCATCTATTGGACCTATTTTGCATTTCACGGCAAGGATTCACTAAGAGGCTTCTAAATAAACCATCCAAACAAAACCCTACCTGACAAAAGAATTCACTGAGAATAGGGATTGAAATGCAAAATAGGTCTGTAGCAAAACTGCGAAAATTACTCACACTGAGAAACAGACTCGCGGTGAAGAGCCGAAACATTTTTGAAGATTCTTCTATATCCTTAGAAGCCATTCTTGTATATGGGTTCTTGACATGTAATTTAAACTTCCCAATGCTTGCACTCTCAATTGCATCAACTAAGGATCTAGAACCAATAACTTCAGGATCAAAGAGAATATCAATTTCTCTTGATGCCCTGTCATAGCGAAATTGTCTAACTCCTTTTAAGTTGCAAAGTGTCCCTTCTAAAAGCTGTGCATCCAACTCATTAGATATTCCAGCAACCCCTAGAATGATTTTATCCTGCTCACTGCTCTGAACGAGTGAACCTTCAAAACCAGCATCCTCAATTGCATTGACTATATCATCCTTACTAACTACAGTTGGATCATACTCGACCTCTCCCATTGAAGTAGCCAAGGCAACCACCGCTCTTTTGACTCCAGGGAGATCTCTTAATATGCCTTCAACAGAATTCACACAAGCTGCACATGTCATACCTCCTATTGTGAACTGCCCTACTAGGGTTCCTTGTGGCTTTGTTCGAGATGAACTAGGTTCAGGTATAATTTCTGCCTCAAACCCTGCATCTTCTATTGCACTAGTAATTTCTTCCTCCTGAAACAAAACTCCAATTAGAATAAAACCCATGTTAATATGAGCTAGTTGGTACTAAGCATTAAACGCAAGCTATGCGAAAGAAGATCATCGAGATAACATCCCTAAATTGCATCAACCTAACACAATGCAAAGAAAAACATATAAGACTTTCAATAACTCAACCAGGAAATATATGAGATAGAATATACGCATAACCACAGCATCAGAACCCAGGAAGCTCAAAAAATGCTAGACACAAATATTGAGCAAAAACAAGGCCATGAACAACAGTGTCAAATTAACATCTTTCATATGGTTTATAGCAGCAAAAATATGGCAATTTTTGAACACCCACAAGAAATGACGATAAATTAGTTCAACAAAAAAAAAAAAAAAATGATTGAACCAATTAATTTTGTTTGTATATATATTTATATATAAAACTTATTTTTGGTGATGCATTATTGTTATAAATTGATTAGGTTTTATATATTAATTTGTAGATATTTATATATAAAACTCCATGATCATGTGAATAAGAAATAGAAGACTGAATCTTGTATGCTCCAAAACACCAAGCGTCACATCTTGCTCTCAATTAATGAAAGTGCCTTAACTGAGAAAATAACCCATGATCACCCTCCAATACCAAGTTAAACGTAAGCCAAGGCACATTTACAACATATGCATGAGTCACATAAACAGAACATATGAAATATATACATGAGTCACATAAACAGAACATATGAAATATGAAGGCTACTCTTGACTAACTTGGGATTGAAGAAGGGAAAAAAATTTTCAGGCTATTTATTAAGCAAAAAATAAATACTTCCCATCTAGATTTCCCTAAACAAACTAGTAAGCATATTAGGTAGTCCAAACAGAACACATGAACTATGAAGGTTACTCTTGACTGACTTGGGATTGGCCAAAAAAAAAAAATTTAGGCTTGTCATTAGGGGGCGTTTGATAGCAAAATTTTTAGTAAAAAAAACTACCAACTTTTAATGTTTAAGTATTTGGCAAACCGCCAACTTTTACCACTTTTCTGCTCTATTGTAACTTCTCAACTCAAAAGTTATAAAAAATTACAAAAAATTGTTAAAAGTTGCTCAAAAATATTAAAAATTATCAAAAAGTTTTACCAAATACTCAAAAGTTACAAAAAATTACTAAAAATTATTACTTACTTCACCAAACATACCAAAAATTATAACTAACAACTTTTGACAAAAAAACAAAAAAAATACTAAAAACTACTAAAAATTATGTCTCCAAACGTCCTTTTAAGCAAAAAATTAAACACTTGCCATCTAAATTTCCCTAAACAAACTAGTAATCAAATTCCAATGACCAGAAGTCCAAACAAGCCTGTCCGTGATTATCCAATCAACAACCCTGACCTATGATTCAATTCGCCATCTTCAACAAGCTAAACCAAAATGAAACCCAAACGAACCCCACCATTATAGCACGAATTCACATTTCACACGCATTGAACTCCAAAACGAGCTAAAAATCAATTAATAATCAAATAATTAAAACTAGCTTACGACCAAATTCACAATTTGTATAATCTTAAACCGAAAATTAAGATGTGATTAGAAGACAAAGCAAGATAAAGACTAAACCTTGACCAAATTGGGGTCAAAAACGACGTCGGCCTTGTTCTGAAGCAGAGCCACCGAAGCCCATAAGACGCCATTGACCCTCCTGAGAGCTCCTTCGACGGAATTAGAACAAGCTGCACAGGTCATCCCCGTAACTCTCACCTGAATTCTCTTCAAACCTTCCTCTACACCCTCAAATTTAGTTGAATTCCCATCCTCGTACGCATCGAGGAGCCTCACGTCCTCAAGGGCGCCGGATTCCTCATCGTCGACGACGACTGCCGGCTGCGTTCGGCCGCCGGCCACCGTCAACTGGAGGTCCCTCGAACTCGGCGCCATTGGAGGAACCGAGGACAAGAGACCCAGATAAATATATAGAGAGAGAGATAGAGAAAGAGACAGAGAATTCGGAGACGGGGAGGAGAATTTCCTAATTGAGATGGAGGTGGCAAAAACACGATTAAAAGCTGGAAGAAGTAAGGCAGGTAGAGAGAGGAGAGAAAATTATTTCCAAATACCGGAAATGGGCACAGAGATTTTGAAATATACCCATTTTGCACTCTTGTACTTGTTGGTTCTTTGTACTACATATGAAATAGAAACCACGCAATTTATTTGCGTGCGTTTGGCGTGCCCCAAAGTATTAAAAATTTTTTAAAATTTTGAAAAATTTATAAAAATTATTTATTTATTTTTTATTACACGAATTTTAAATTCATAAATTATCTTATTTTTTTATCACTCTAAACATCTCCTATTTATTAGAAATTCTATATTAATAAGATGTAATTTTAAATATTTAATTACAAAAAAAGTATGAGACGGAGATGTTCCAACTTCTAACTTACTTAAACTTCAAATATGGACCCATTAACAAACCTAACCTTACCCATATCTTAGTTATTTACTTTCTACACATTCTAATTTAGAAAAGAGGGGATGACATCGTAATTGATGTCAAATCGATAACTCTAAGTTATAGATTGTGAAATTAAAATTGACAATTCAAAAAATATGTTTAAATCATTAAATTTTAACCTAACAGTTCGAGTTTGAGGTTATAAATTCTCGAATTTTTTTAATCTCAATCATTATAAATTCAAATACTATAAGAGCTTTTTATAATTTCAAAATATTATTATTTTTACTTTTATTTTTAAATTTATATTAAAAATAAATTAGATATTAAAAATAAATAATATTAAATACACTTATAATTTAATAAAAAAATCTATTATATAAAATGGTTAGATAACAAAGAGACGTCAAATCTTCTTAATAAATAGAATTTAGTTAACTTATTTAATAATCATTATCTTAAATTTTTTTTAATCACTCATGTATAAGAAAGAATTGAAATAGTAAAAAGAAATAGAACTCCATTAATTAAGAAATTCATTGATATTTCCTTGTTGTCTAATCAAATAATACAATAGGTGAATCGTGTCGCCTTACAACGGTAACAAAATCACTCTCTAAAAGATGAAAAGTGAATGACATTAGAATTTTTGAAAAAAATAAAGATACAACATTATATAAATTTGTGCTCTTATCTCCTATTAGATTAATTAACTATTTGGAGGTATTTTTTCTTTCGATTAAGCATTGCTCGGTGGGATTGATATATGATGCTACTTTATTATTTGTTGAGGTATGTTCATAATAATTTTCTAATATAAATATTTTTCAACGAGTTCTTTTATCCAAAATGACAGACTCACAATAAATTCACATTATTCTAAAAAAATTTTTAATAAAATTATTTAATTCTGTAGTATTACTTGACTTTAAATTAATTATTGTAACAGCTGATTACATGTTGCCTTTTTTTTTTCACTTGATTTGCTTTTGCAAAAAAATTAAAAAAAAAATCAATACGTTCAAGTTAATTACGTATTCATGAATTAATATACGTGTATTTTTTTGTGTATAAATGTAGATATAAATAATGTGTTAATGATGTATCTGCTTAGGTGCAATATACACACATATGTGTGGATGTTTGAAAATATATATATATATATATATTTACTAATTTTCAAGTATTCTATTTTTTCCATTTTGCCCTTTTAGCCTTTTTTTTTTTTTGTTTCAATAAACAGTACTCTTTTATTCATTATTTTTCAAAATTTAATAGAAAGTCAAAACTATACTGAAAATACAAAATAAATAAATAAATAAATAAATTTTGGTTAAAAAATTGCTTTTCAAATACCATATATGCAGGTCGATGAAGATTTCCTAGTAGGCCCCGGGGTTGGAAAGGTTAGGCACAACAAGAACAACAACAATTTTTGGGTCGAGTTGGATGTCCACCCCCCCCCCCACCCATTTTGCCTTGCGCTTTCCGTTTGTTTCTCGGGAAAAAGCGAGGAGTTTTTTTGTATGAAAATGTCAATTTATTCTAATTGTACGGCAGTTTTGGAATTACGGTATTTCTATTTTTATTTTAGTTGGTAGATGGATTAGGTCGACGGAAATAGAATCACTAATCACTATGTTCAGCTGCTTTCCCTTGAAAAGAGAAGTTTCCTAAAACAACACGTCTGTTTGGATACGAGGCTATAAATGCACCGCGCCAGAACAGTCGAATGGGGCAGCCCATTAGTCATAATTGGATTTTGATTGATCATACGATTCGTCTCAAAAATTATCCCAGATTTTTTTTTTTTCTTGATTATGGCTATCTTTAGAGTGACAAAAAATTTTAAAAAATATTAAAAAATTTTTAAAAGTTATTTATTTTTATCTCACTGCATAAATTATAAATTCATAATTTATCTCACTTTATTTATTTTATCTCACTTTTTATCACCCTAAACGCACCATTTATCTAACAAAAAGTATAATTTCATATGAGAGGTATTATAAATATAAAATATAGTACTCGTTTGGAGCAAAAAATAAAAAGCAGCCAAATTAAAAAAAAATTATGTTTTGTGCGCTACTCAAAAAGTTAAAAAATTTTGAAGAATGTTGAAAAGCACATATAATAATAGACGAGAGAATAATATTTAATACGATTTCTTTGGAGCCGTTTGATAACGTTGTCGTTTTTCTGTTTACGTTTATATGTTTATGTTTTTTATTTTTTGTTTTCTGTTATCCTTTTCTTTTTTTGAAATGAAAACTGAAACTGCGTTTAGAAATATAATTTTATTTACAATTACTATTTTTTTATTTTCATAAAATATTTAATTTTATTAATTTTTTACAAATTAATTGAATTTAATAAATATATTTTATATTAATTTAATTTAATTGTATTATTTATTAAAAATAATTGATTAAAAGACAAATATTATATCATTTAATCCAGTAAATATAAAAATTATTAATTATAATTTAATTATATTATTTACTAAAAATAATTGAATAAAATTTATTTCATAATAATTTAAATAATTTAATTATGATATTTATTAAAAATAATTTAATAAAATATATTAAATATTATTTAAATTAATTATTAAATTAAATTAGATAATTTAATTATAATATTTATTAAAAATAATTTAATAAATTATATTTATATTAATAAAATTATTTATTAAGTTAAATTAATATATTTTATTTTATTGTTTATTAAAAATAATTTAATAATATATATCTCTTTTTAATTAAATTAACTAATTTAATTTAATTATTTATTATAAATAAATTGATAATAGGTATTACATATTAATTTAATTATATTATTTATCAAAAATAATTTTAGCCTAATAAAATATTTGAATCAAATAATTTATTTAATATGATGTAATAAAAATAGATAAATTATTAGAATTGGTAAAATGTTTGTAAAAGAAAAAAAATAGAATGAAAACACTTTTTTCTGTTCAAGTTTTTATTTTTTTGGAAACAAAAAACATAACGAGATTTAACAAATACGTTTTTATTGCCAGTTTACAAAATTTTAAAAACATAAATAGAAAATAAAAAATAAAAACGTTACCAAATGGGACCTTTATATCTAACAAAATATTACACATAGGACAAAGAACAATAAAAAAGACTATCGGCTAAGATAGTTTAGTCATATATCGAATGTAAATGCACATTAATAAATAGGAGAGATTGAATCCAAATATAAGAACTTTGAGAGGTAATTCAATTGATAAAATTTTGAATTATTTCTCAGTGGTCATTTGTTCAACTATTCTCAGGGTAATTGGAGATTTACCCAATTGTTAACTTCAGGACTCTTAAGAATTAGTTGAGATACACATAAGCACGCCCAAATACCGTAAGTTTCTAAAGGGGAAAAAAAAAAGAATCCAAATATAAGATATAAAAATGACAGAAGATTATATGAACTAAAATGACGAATAAATGCCTAATTTTAAATAACTCACGAAAAAATAAAACTCAATCATTTATAAAAATAAATAATGAAAAATGACTTACGTATTTGATCTTAATTAATTAGGCACAAATACTTTATTGAATTCGGTGATAATAATGTCAGAATGCATTTAATGTAATTTTTATATGTTGACAAATTTACCCTTGTTTAGTTATATGGGAAATTAAATATGATATTTATTATTTATGAACCAACTTTTAAGTTATCATTATTTCCATCTATCCACTTTTTCATAAAACTAAATATTATTTTTTTCTTTTTTTTTTGTTTTTAAAAAATATTAATATAATAATAGCCATTAAAATGCAAAAACCATGAGTAATTTGAATAATTAATTCTAAAATTTAAATAAATTTATTTTTTAGTCAAAATTTACTTTAATGATTAATATTACTTATTGATTTAGTAATTAATAGGGTTTGGATAATTAATTTTAAAATTTGAATTTTTTATATTTATCTTTTAGTCTTGAATATTTGATATAACAAATTTTATTAATTGATTCACTAATTAACGAAAAATAAGTAGTTTGAATAGTTAGTTCTAAAATTAAATTTTATATATTTATTTTTTAGTTATGAAAATTAATTTAATAAAAAGTTTTATTAAATAACAAAAATATTAATTTGAATAATTAGTCCGATAAATATTGGATTAAATCAATTTTCATGACTAAAAAATAATATAAAAATTTTAAGTTTTAGAGTTAATTATCTAAATTAATGTTTCCACTAATTAAGGGTCGTTTGGTTTGCTGAAAATTTTCAAAAAATTTTATAAATCTCTGTTAACTTTATATCACATCAATTTTTTCTCTCATTGCACGTATTACGAACTC
Organism: Vitellaria paradoxa; assembly: GCA_019916065.1. Taxonomy (NCBI): domain Eukaryota; kingdom Viridiplantae; phylum Streptophyta; class Magnoliopsida; order Ericales; family Sapotaceae; genus Vitellaria; species Vitellaria paradoxa. The sequence continues at coordinate 4,326,724 of CM034237.1, read as the reverse complement.
TCTCCAAACTACAATTTATCTCATTTTATCTTAATTTATCTCACTTTTTCTTATTCCAAACAACCCCTTAGTACAGTTGTTACTAAATTAATTTTCATGACTAAAATATAAATACATAATATTTAAATTTTAGAACTAATTATTCAAACTACCGATATTTTTCTTAATTAATTAGTAAATTTTATTATTCAATCAAATAAATATATAAAATTTAATTTTTAAAATTAATTAGCTAGACTAATTAATGTTTCCGCTAGTGACAAATTTTTTGATTGCAACAAATTTCATGACCAAAATAGAAATATATAAAATTTAAATTTCAAAATTAATTATTCAAACTATTATTGTTTCGTAAATTAATTAGTAAAACTTATTATTAAATTAAATTCATAACTAAAAAAATATATAAAACTCAATTTTAATAACTAATTATTTAAATTAATGTTTCATTATTTAGTAAAATTTCTTATTAAATTAATTATCAAAAGTAAAAGATAAATATATAGAATTTAATTTTAAAACTAATTGTCTAAACTGCTCATTTTTTCTTTAGTAAATCAAATAATAAAAATTTGTTATATCGAAATTTCAAGGTTAAAAGATAAATATAAAAAATTTAAATTTTAAAATTAAATTTTCAAACTCTGTGGAATACTAAATCAATAAGTATTTGTTATTAAAGTAAATGTTATGAGTAAAAAATAAATCTAAAAAATTTAATTTTTAGAATTAATTATTTAAATTACTCAGGCATTTTGCATTTTGATTACTATTAATATATTAATACTTCTTAGAAAATATAATAATAAAATCTAATTTTGTGAAAAAAGTAGAAAGATAGAAATAAATGATAACTCAAAAGTTGGTTCATTTAATATATAATAAACATCACATTTAATTTATCGTATAACTAAATAAGGTAAAACCCCCAATATGTAAAAATTGAATTAATAAACATTACTCTGACATTATCATCATCATATTAAATTAAGTAACTATACTTCCATATATTAAAATGTGATGGGTAATCCCTCCTCCCCCAAATTTTTTTTATTGTACTTTGTTTTTTATTTTTATTTTTTGGGAAGTTTGACACATATTCTAAATGAATTAGGTAATATATATATCTTTTTGATGGCTCAAAATTATTTATTTTTATTTTTTTAGTGTCTAAATATTGAATGTTGAGTTATTAACTTGGCTTAATATACTTTAAAAACTAATAACAATAGTTTTAAACAAATAACTTTAAAATTTTTTTTCACTACTTAAAACTATATATACTTTTATTATTGATACGTGTTTTTTTTTTGGGTAATGTGCATATTTATACTAGGGGTAAAAACGAACCGAGCTGTTCGCGAGCTACTCGAGTTCGGCTCGAAAAAAGCTCGGCTCGAGCTCGATTCGTGAGTTAAACGAGCTCGAACCGAGCTTGGTTATTGGCTCGTTTTAGATTCGAGCTCGAGCTCGAGCCTAGAGAAACTCGGCTCGAAAGTTCACGAGCAGGTTCGGTTAGATTAATATATATATTTTTAATAATATTTTTATATTTTTAATAATATTTTTATTATATATTTTTAAATATATTATATTTTAAATCAAAACGACGTCGTTTTGGTTTAATCGAACTATTCGCGAGCCTAACCGAGCCTACTTTCTTCTTTATCGAGCCGAGCTCGAGCCTATATAAAAACTCGAATCGAGCTCGAGCTCAGTATAAAAAGCTCGAGCCGAGCTCAAGTATGTTAAAACTCGGCTCGGCTCGGCTCGTTTCCACCCTAATTTATACACTATTTTGAGCCGCAGGGTTAGAAAAGTCCATGCAAAAAAAGGCCGGAAGGGGTACACTGGTGTAGGGAGATGATTGGGATGAAGGAAATTAAATGGATCTTTCAATTCTCTTTCTACTTTATTTCTTTTTCAGATCAATGGAAGGGAATCCCAAACGCTATCTTTGATTGTTTTGGGATCAAGTGGCTCAAGCGCCATCTAATTGGAAAGATGACTTAGTTTCCACTGCGTGGAACAAACTTGAGAAAGTTAGAAAAGATTCCCCCCACTAGACCCATATATCAAAATGATTCTTGAATGGAAATACACTTTAACAATTCCTTAAGCCTTTTCAAACCAATCAGATCATCCTCGTTGTCCCGCAAAAAAGAAAATTTTTATATTACACAGACCGGACAAATCTTAAAGTCGTGTTTGGATTTAGGTTTGTGAAGGCAAAAAAAAAAAAAAAAGGATAAATATTCCAAATTTCTCATATTTAGTTTGTGATAAAATATAAAAAAACAAGCAAAATTTAATAAATTAAAAACAATTAAATTAAAAAATTAACTAATTAATAAGTGCCTTTTATTTATCACACTCTTTTATTTATTTAAATAAGAACATGTATTTAAAATTTTATATTTTCTTTTTTTCCATCTTTTTCTATTACTTTTTTTTATTTATTTTTCTTTTTTATCATTAAATCTTCAATCCAAACACATCCTAAGTGAAAAAAAAAATAAAAATAAAAATACAAGGACTTGTTTCACCCTTGTTAAAGAGTACGTGATAGCTACAATGATGCAATGACACGACAATGAATGTGTGTTCTACATATATCAATAGTTTAGATAAAATAATTGGGTCTACTCTTAAAATCCCTCTTATGTTATATTGGAAATTTGAATTTATGAAGAAAAATAAAAATAAAGAAAAAATAAACTTAAAAAATTTTGTCTATTTAATTAAATAAAAATTAATTTTTTGTAAAACTATTATATTCATTTTAATCTTATTTTTCTAACTTGATAAAAAAATTAAATTTAACCTATTTTACTTTAGTTTACCTTTTTATCATTTTCTTTTGCTTTTTCTTGCCTTCAAAAAATCTATTTTCCAAACATAACGTTGAAGAATTGGGTGTTAATTTTTTTTTTTTTTTTTTACCATTATTTAAGTATTGCATTTGAGGACATTGGTGTGTGCATGATATATGAATTTTTCCTTAATTGTTTTTTCATTTTTGGTCAATTATTTGAATATGTTAACTTCGTTGCCCAAAAAACATAACAATAAATAAATAAATAAATAAATAAATAAAAAGAAAATAAAACTTATTTGATCATTAATGTTTCCAAAACCTATTTTAAAAAATAGAAAATGAGTTTATACATGAAATACAAAAATATCAAAAGTCGTTTTGAACATTTTTAACTCAAAATAAGAAAAATTCCAAAATGCAAAAAATAGAAAATGTCAAACTAAATGTGTTTTTAATGTTTGTAACATCAAATTTGAAATCCTCACAATTAATTTAACTGTTCAAATCAACTTTTTTTTTTATAAATGATTGTCAATTTGAAATTTCTAATAGTTACAAGAGACTTATTCAAAAAATTAACCCAATATATTCAAACTCATCTAAACGCTTTAAAGTATATAAAAAAAAATGCATTGAATATGTCTATATTTCGTATGGTATGTAGGTTTAGATTACAATAAGAGGGTGTTTGGTTTACCAGAAATATAAAAAAAATTAATTTTTACTAATTTTTTAATTAAATTTTATCATGCATCAATTTCATACTAATTATTTATTTATTTTTTTTTGACAAACTAAACACCACCTAAATTGTACTAAATTCAAGTTGCCGTTCTTCCTCAAATTTGAGGACGGATGGCATGGTAATTAGATACCCATGAATGTTGATCTTACATAAATAAATTTCATAGCTAGCCACAGGACAGTTAAAGGTCAAGAGAGCCCTCATTTTTATCCCAAAATGCAAGGTTAATATAAGTTGCGTTTGGAGTGACAAAAAACAAAATAAAATAAGATGAAATGAAATAATTTGTGAATTCATAATTCATGTAATGAGATAAAAAATAAAAAATTTTAAAAAAAGTTTTAAAAAATTTTTAATAAATTTTTACAAACTAAACGCACGCATAGTCATTGAAGTAAGAAATGTCAAAATCAGGAATTGGGTAATAATAATGTTTGCTTTGCTGAGGAGTGATGGGGGCAGGTGACCACCATATATATTTTTAGTTGGTGCAATGTCAAAGAGCAAAGTTAAAGTTAGTTAGGGGACCAAACAAGAAGTCCGAGGAGTTGTTGGAGCACATTACCACCATCAACCCCCACCCCACTCATTAGCTTAGCGAAAAAGCGAAAACGGGAGCCAAAGTTTCCTCGCCGTACATGGACGGGGCAGAATGTGCAAATTGCAATGGGGGAGCTGAAATAAAAATATCAATCATCTAATCAAGTTTTTTTATTAAATTACAAATATTTTGAATAAATAATGTAATCAATTTTAATTTAATTTAATTGAACGTTATATACGTTTTGTTAATTTTTAAAATAAATAAATTAATTAAATTATTTCGAATATATTTTATTAAATAATATAATTAAAGTAATTTAATTCAATTTAATTGATTAATTAATTAAACTAATATGAAACATGTTTTATTAAATTCAATTAATTTTTTTAAATTAATTGAATTAAATATTTTTATTAAAAATTTAATTGTTGTAAACAAAATAGTATTTTCAAACACAGTTTCAGCTTTCATTTCAAGAAAAAAATGACAACAAGAAACAAAAATCAAAAAATATAAATAGTTAAAAAAACAAAAAAAAGAAAAAGTAACAACAACAACATTACCAAATAAGCACTAAATAATTTATTTGAATTGCAATGGTTTTTTTCAGATTTGTGGCTTGGTTTCAAAATGTCAAGTTTTGATTTAGGGGTTGATTGAATGCTAAAAATGTGGCCTACATAAATAATACACCCTTATAAGTTTTGATGTGATATTTTTTACTTAGTTTGGGAAGTAAAATTTTTCCCCCCTAAAAATTTTCCTCCATTCTTAATCTTGAAAGAATGTGTATTATTTTTGGAGAGGGTTTGAGCTCTCCAAAAATTATCTCCCTTTATATGGACTAAATTGGATCATTATGCATCTTTTCATCCCCCTTCTCACCTACAAAATGTATTTTATATTAGAAATAAATTTTTTTTTCTAATGGAAAAATGTATTAAAAATTTATATTAATAAAAATAAAAAATATAAATTTTTTCAAAATAGGGGGTCGTGTGATTAAAAAAATATTTTTTTTTTCAAATATGAGGTGATGTGATTTTAAGATAATAATATTATTTCTTAGCAAATTTATACAAAATTACACATATATTGATATTTTTTAAATAAGGAGAAAAAAATAAGCGACTAAGGAAATTTCAGATAAATTGAGATGTTATTGTTTACGAAACTAATTTATATATTTTATAAAGTTTAATTTATTATTAACATATTTATTTGTAATTAATTTGTCTAAAATTAATTTGTACTAGTTGGTTTTCACATTATATAATTAACATAAACATATAATTAAATTTGGGTAACCAAATTTAATTTAATGGGTAACCAAGTTTGGGACACCACAGGGCAAAAGAGTCATTTGACTGCTTTTTCCATCATTCACTACTGGAAAGATGAGTATTAGCGACCGCCAAGCGCGACCTAACACTGAAAAAGCGACCGCTAAAAGCATTAGCGACGGTTTGACGACCGACTCAAGCAAGTCGCATTTGGGTCGTCACTAAAAAGTATTAGCGACCGTCAAAGCAATCGCTAAGTTTTTTGCGACGGCTGCTGCGACTGCTGTAGGGGAAAACGTTAGGCAAATAGCAACCACTCCTAGCGGTCGCTAATATGTACTGGCGGTCGTTGTTACTTTGGCGTGAAAATGCCTAGAGATGGCGCCAAGTGGCGCGAAATATTAGCGACTGCTATAAGCGGTCGCTAATATTATCAAAGCGGTCGCTAATACTTACCCGGGGGAACCAAGGCTATTTGGCGCCGACGAATTAGCGACCCTTTTGATGTATTAGAAACCGCTTTAAGTCGTTTTATATATTTTTTTTATATTAGAATCTAATTATAATATTTGCTAATTATTATCTATTTAAATTATCTATTTAATAATTAATTATTATTTATTTTATAATAATTATTTATTTAATATTTGCTAATTATTTATAATAACTATTATATTTTATTATTTATGTATAAATGTTTATTTCAAATTTAATTTAATTTAATTTAATTATATTTTTATTAATTTGCACATTGAACTAAACAATTTTTCATAAAATCAATCAAAAAAACAAACATGGCTCCTAATTATGATTATATATATACAAACACAATATCAAATTAGATTGCAATTAAAACAAAATTTTATTATATGTAAATGTTCAAAATACAAAAACTAAAATATATATAAATGTACTGATCAAAATATATACAAATGGATCCTAATCATCCTAATCCAGTCCAAGAGAGCCATCCGCCATCGTCCGGATCCTACAATGGAATAATAACGAAATTAGAACATGATAAACAGACATGAATAAATAAATTTATAAAATTTTAATGAGTAATAGTAACGAAAAATAAAATTTGTAACCTGAGGAGGAGGAGGAGGTGGAGGTGGATGGCTCTGACTCTGAGAGAGGCGCCTCTCCATCTCAGCCATCATCTCGGCCTGAAGTGATGCCTCTCGCTCGTCCATCTCAGCTCGAAGGGTCTAGAGTAGATCCTGGTTGCGACGTCTGGCCTGAGAAGATGACTCTGCTCGTGCAATGGATCGGCGTGGAATACCCGCGCCCCGCGTAAGCGTGTATCCATGACCATCGCGTCCGACAATAGAGAAAAATATCTCGTCCCTCTTCTCCTCGTACTCCCTCTCATCTGGCGGCAACTCGTCTAGACGTGCATTAAACTGCATCTATTGCAAACAAGTTGAGACAGAAAAAATAAGATAACTAACTATATTATCTAAAGCAAATTTCAATTATATGTTCGTTGGACAAAATATTAAAATTAGTTACCAGTATGGGCTGAACCTCCGGCGAATCAGTACGTCGAGTCGCCAACCACATGGACATCCGATCTATTCTCAAGCCCCCTTCTATCCTCTGTTGAAAGGTAATTTATGTTAATAACTTACTATCATTAAATATGAAAATAAAAAAGTCGCTACTGACGTGGTAAGCTAATGTTTTTACGTCGTGGCGAACCTGAGAAAAGTGTCGAGTCCTCTCCTTGTGGCCTGGGCCCTGCATTCATTGATTTCGCGAGTTCCTCTGGGCCTCCGCCTATTTTAAGTTTTTCTCGATTAGTTTTTGTAATTTACGTTTTATAACATCAAAATTTAAGAAAAAAAATTTCAACTCGCAATCTACTTACCTGTGTCTCGGGACTCGACTAATACTTGACGAGCTCAGCCCACTGGTGGGGAAGAATGCCTGGCGGGACCTGATGGAGGATGTCAGGGTCATTCTCATGACCCTTCAAGTATTTATCTTTAGTCTTATTTTTATGATCCTTCCACATCTTCCGACACTTGACGAACATAACGTCCCGGAAGTCTGGAGGAACATCAACTACATTGGCCTAAAAATGACAAATTGTAGAATATTATTTATGTTACAAGTTTCAACAGATAAATCACGTACAAATAAAATTTTAAAATTTCATACATGCACCTCGGTCCATAGACCCTCGAACATAGAATCTGCGAAACGATCCCACTCGAGGGTGGTCAACGGGAATCTGATCGGATTCTGGACCAAAAGTCCGAGCTGTGAAATCAAAGACCGTCCATCCTTCCCCACCGGATGGGGCGTGTCATCCCACTGATCAGTCTTCTATTGAGAGCCGCAGTTCCACTAATATTTTAACTAATATTAATATTTAATGAACCAAAAATTTATAATTTAATATTATTATTTACCTAATATTACTTTATTATTGAATATTTTTGACTAATATTAATATAACTTAAATATTATCATTTACTTAATCTTAATGCTCCCAATATTATTATCTAACGTTATAAATATCATAATATAATTTAATTTCCCTAAAGTAACGTTCATTAATTTAATTAATTTTGGTAAGGTAATAACATTAAGTAATCTCCTTAACGTAATGTTAATTAATTTTAATATCATATTATAATTAATTTATTTTAAAAATTTATAATATAATTTAATTTCAATATTAAGGTAACGTTAATTAATATTTTCAAGATTGTTTTAGTAAATGATAATAATATATACAAATTATTTAATAAATTATATTATCTTATTAGAACTTAATTTTAATTTATATTTTTAATGAACCTATAAGTTATAATTTAATATTAATATTTACTTAATTTTCATATTTTTAATATTATTGTCTAACATTATAAATTTCATAATATGATTTAATTTCCTTAAGATAAGTTAATTTATTATAACTTAATTTTAATTTATATTTTTAAAAACCTACAAGTTATAATTTAATATTAATATTTACTTAATTTTCATATTTTAAATATTATTGTCTAACATTATAAATCATAATATAATTTAATTTCCTTAAGGTAAGTTAATCAATTTATTTTTAAAAATTATACATTTATATATTTATAATTCCAAATATCTTACTTTAATATTGTTCATATTTAAAATTAATTTCTTAATTGTTTAATCATGACTTTAAAAGCAAATCATATTAACTATTATTTTTCAATTTTTATATTTTTAAATTAAAAAATATTAAGCACTCACTCCTTTATTATTTTTGATAATTATTCCACTCAATGATAATAATATATATTATTTATTAAATAAAATTATTTAATGAATTATATTTTCTTACAAAGAACTAATTTCAATTCACATTTTTAAATTAAAAAAAAATAGCATTCACTCTTTTATAATTTCAAAAAATTATATTTCAATCAAAATATTTTTACTTTTTTTAATACTGATTTTTAATACTTAATTTTATTATTTTTAATACCTACTTTAAATATTTGAATTTAAAAATAATTTTAAACTTAATTTAATAAAACATTCGCTCCGTTATGATTTCAAATTTTTAGTTCAACCAAATTAAAAAAAAAAAGAGTCCAAAATTACATTTCTCTTTTTAAAACTATGTTCATAATTATTTTAACCAATATTTTGTCGCCTTTCACTTATACTTAATTAAAATTATTTTTATAGTTATTTTAATAAATGATAATAAAATATATAAATTGACAAAAAATTCAAATCTTTATTTAGTCTAATTAATTTTTTTAAATTTAAATCTTTGTTTAGTCTCCTAAAATTATATGACATCTCATAATATATATGGAAAAAGTTGTCCTTAATAAATAGAAAATTATTTAAAATTTCCTTGAATTCGAAACTTCTCAAAAAGAATAGTTATTTATCTCTTTTTAAGTTTTTAAAAATTCAAACTATGTTAAAAAAATTAAAAATTAAAAAAGTAAGGTATATGTGGTAATTCTAAAAAATCCTCATTAAAGTAATATTTTAATTTAAAGTTATTTCAAATTTTTCTCTCCAAAAATTTTTCCCATTCACTAAATTTTTCTTCTAAAATCTCTTTTTTTTCCTCCAACATACCAATTTTTATATTTCTCCTTCTATTTTACTACTTTCATTTTTTAAAAATATGAAATTAAAAACATACCTATAATTCAACCAAAAATATACTTTCATTTTCCTCCAACGTACCTATAATTTCTCACTAAAATTAAAAAAAAAAAAAAACAGCAAACAAAAACAACAAAATAAAAAAAAAATTGACTGTAAAAAAAAACAACAATATACATAAAAAAAATACATTACATAGTAAAAAAAAATTTGATAGCAACATTTCAACAATATTACATTTCACAACCAACAATTTAAAAAAAAAAATTCCAATCAAGCAACCAACATCCAACATCAACAGCACATATATGAAATAAACAAATTAATAAGTAACTAAAATAAAAAAAAAAACAAACAATAATACATACATGCATGCATGGATGAATCATCAAACCCCAACCACAAAAACAAAAAAAAAATTATTTACATTAATCCAATAATAAACATAAAAAAATTAGAAAATAAAAAAAAATTCAAACTAAAAAAAAACAAACCCGGTGGTGTGGAGGTGAAGCCTCCAAAAAACTCTTATACAAAACAAAAAATTAGTGTGAGAGAGAGCAAGAGAGAGAGAGAGAAACAAAGAGAAAGAGAGAGCAAGAGAGAGGGAGAGAGCCTTACCGGCGGCAGCAGCGGCGACGACAACGGCAGGGAGGAGAGAGAGGAGAGAGCGCGGGGGAGGGAGAGGAAAAAGAGGAGGGCGTTCTGTCCCATATAATTTGCGTATTAGCGATCGCTAATGCTATCGCCTAAATAATATTAGCGACACGCGAATTTTCCCGTCGCGGATCCCTTGCCGCACTGCATTAGCGACGACCATTACAGCGACCGCTGCAAGCGGTCGCGAATATTATTATAGCGACCGCCAGAAGCGATCGCCCGAGTTTTTCACTCGACAATTGCCCAATCTCTAGTAGTGATTCATCTCCTCTTATTTATAAAACATCCAAACCAAGTCAAAAGTTATCCCCCTCCATAAACATCACATTAATGTATCACATTAATGTGGACCAACCCTCTAAAAATAATACCATCTCTTATCTTATACATCCTCTAAAACTTATCTCCCTGAAATTTTAGCACCATCCAATCGGGCCTTTAGGAATTAATGGGCAACTAAAATTGCATTCTTAGGGGTTATTTGATAACGCTGTCGTTTTTCTGTTTACGTTTATATGTTTATAATTTCTATTTTTTATTTTCTGGTGTCTTTTTTTATTTTCTAAAATGAAAACTGAAACTGCGTTTGGAAATATAATTTTGTTTATAATTATTATTTTTTTTATTTTCATAAAATATTTAATTTTGTTAGCTTTTTAAAAATTAATTGAATTTAACTATATTATTTATTAAAAATAATTGAATAAAATATAAGTATTATATTATTTAATCCAGTAAATATAAAATATATTAATTATAATTTAATTATATTATTTACTAAAAATAGTTGAATAAAATATAATTCATAATAATTTAAATAATTTAATTATGATATTTATTAAAAATAATTTAATAAAATATATTTGTATTAATTAAATTATCTATTAAATCAAATTAAGTTAATATATTTTATTTTATTATTTATTAAAAATAATTTAATAATATCTATTTCCTATTAATTAAATTAACTAATTTAATTTAATTATTTATTAGAAATAAATTATAATATATATTACATATTAATTTAGTTTAATTATATTATTTATTAAAAATAATTTTAGTTTAATAAAATATTTGAATAAAATAATTTATTTTAATATGATGTAACAAAAATGGACAAAGTATTATAATTAACAAAATGTTTGCAACAGAAAAAATGTAGCGAAAACACATTTTTTCTGTTTACGTTAGTCTGTTTAAGTTTTCATTTTTTTGGTAACAAAAAAAACGTAAACAGATTTAACAAACATGTTTCTGTTGATAGTTTACAAAATTTTAAAAGCACAAATAGAAAAACAGAAAATAAAAACGTTACCAAACGGAATCTTAGAATGTGATTTTTAGAGCACATTCTCAAAGCGCGAAGTAAAAAAATTATATTATTATAATATAATTTATGAAATAAATTAATTTTGAATTTGCATTACATAATGTGTTTTCTCAATCATCAGTAGGCGTACAGTAATTTAGTTAAACAACATTTGACTAAATAAGTCCCACTGTAGCAGCAGAACGAAAAAAAATGTCCGACATTAAACGGGATTATTTATATCGGCCTAGTTATTTCATATAGTGCATAGAATCATTTATTTGATTCACAAAAGATTAAATAGGGGATTTTCATTGTCTAATATGTAAATTGCACTTGTTTATTTCATCAAACTTGAGTAAAAATAAAAATGACTAGTAACCCATAATTTTTATAATACAATAATTTATGAGAGTGTTTGAATTTTTTAAATTTATAAAAGTTGCAGTCTTATAATTTGTACAGTGAGTAGAAAATTTAAATTTTAAAGAGATTTATAGAGATTTAAAAAAACCAAAGTGCTTCAAACAAAATAATATGTTATGTCATACTTGTCAAATATATACCACTACATTATACAATATAATCAATATGTTATACATGTGATTTATTTAAAACATGTATGTAATTAATGTAAAACATAATATAAATAGTATAAAACATGCATGTAAAAACATAATATAAATAAAATAAAACATGTATGTACTTAATTAATGTAAAACATATATAATATGGTATGTGTGAAATATATATATATATATATATATATATATATATATATATATATATATATATATATGTGGATAATGATATTGCTAGAACAGTTATTGATTGTAAGTGTACATTTTAATTCATTCATACGTTAGTTTTTCTAGGGACATTAAACGAGGAAAGGATTTGTAATATAATCCAAAAAATAGAAGGTGTAATTTCAGAAACTACATGAGTAATTTTATGTACTTTCATCAAACCTTAGGAGTAACTAATAAAATTAATTTTATTTAAAATTATATATATATATATATATATAATTGATGGTGTTCAAATCAGTTTGTTTGCACTTCAACTAATTTCTAAGGGTCTGAAGTTAACGGACAAATAAACGTTCCAATAATCTTGAGGAAAAATTACATATTTTATATGATATTATATTATTTGCATAAAATAAGACAAAGGATATTTTAGTCTTTACGGCTATGTTTGTTCTGAGAGAGTATAAGTAATATCATAGAATAATATATGGGATTGGATATAATATGGGATTAATTTTTTATGTGGGATTATTTTTTGGTGTTTGGTTGATGGGATATAAAGTGGGATAAAAGATGTGATTTGATATAAAATGTGACAAAAATAATTTTGAACCTTTAGATTTTGGTGGGAAACAAATCTGGAGGCAGAGTATAAGTAATATCATATTTTCCATGATATTACTTATCCCCATTTTAGATTTTGGTTGATATTATATCATGGGAAATATGATATTATTTATCTCTATTTTGGGAAGATATGAAATCCAGTTTAGAGTTGTAATACTACAAATCAAACATAGGACAAAAGTCAACTTAATAAAAAATGTAGACTGTTTATCCGATCTTCCAATTTAATCCGATCTCCCAATTTTATCCCCCAAACAAACATTGCCTACATGCCTTAATTAATTTATCCCATGCCTTGAGATAGTTTGTTTCACCTCGTCCTGCGAAACAGCGTAGTCTCATATACGTGGAGTAACAGTCTCATTTGGATTATTAATTGAAGCCTTTTTTTACACTCAGATATGGGAGCATTCAGTATTATTAATTCAAACTCCCTTTTTTTTTCAAAGGTAATTCAATCTTATCTTATCATGTGAATCGAACTTTATACATATATATAATATGGTATAGTATATTTTAATATGTTTGTGTTGCTTTCTGGTGAATTATTGCGTAAACTTCAAATCATTTTTTTGTGCATGCCAACACTACACTCAAATGTGTTAAGGGTCCGTGGCAATATATGAAAGCAATTGGTCGAACATTATCAAAAACAACAGTACAAGAGAGTGATAGGTTCCTCCCAACCCCACTAGTAAAAGCAGCCTTTACCTTAGTTACCACGTGCATGCACATTTAAAACGTACGATTTCTTTGCTTTATTCCTCTTGCCTTCGGTGGAATCAAACTACATGCAGGATTAGCCATGTCTATGGTAATAAGAGAGAGTCAATACGCAATTTGTGATTGGATTCCTCTAATATATATATATATGTAGTCAAAATGGTAAAAAAAAAAAAAAAATTGATATGAAAGGAATTTTCATTTTAGCCAAAGTAATGTATAATTACTAATGGGCATAATAGAGTTGGATGATGTAATCAATATTCTTAGGGTGCGGTTAGAGTGACAAAAAAAAGAGATAAATTGAGATAATTTGTGAATTCGTAATTCGTACAGTGAAATAAAAAGTGAAAAAATTTAAAAAATTTTCAGAATCTTTCAGCGTTTTTTAAAAACCAAACGCACCCTTATTGGAACAAAAATTATTTTGATATTATCATTTTTCTGAATGAAATTAACGCTACTATTATTTTTCTTCTTATCAAATAATAAATTATGAAAAATATTTAATAGAAATAAAGAGAATAATTATGTAAGTTTATTCAGTAACGAAAAGTAAAATACAGTGTAAAAGCGGACTTACCCTAATAATATTTAAAATAGTTATCTAACTCTTAATATTATGGCAACTCTTTTCACGTTCTTATTGCAAAGGAGAGAGAGAGAGAGAGAGAGAGAGAGAGAGAGAGAGAGAGAGAGAGAGAGAGAGAGAGAGAGGATTTCTAAAGCAATTATTGTATTGTTATCTAACTAGGTACACACAAATGTGCATGTGGTGAGTAAAAAATAATATAAAATTTAAATTGTTGACTCCTTGTTCAATTGAAAAAAAAAAAAAAGAGAGTTTTACTTATGTGTGAAAATTTCTATAAATCTTTTTAAATTAATAACTCAAACACGTTGTAATTTTCTTTTTTTTTTTAAATTGAGATATTTAGTTAAATAGGAGTTTTAATTTAAAGAATTATTTTGAATAAATCACGAGTTTCACCAAATATACTGAAAGAACTCCAATCAAGAAGCTTGGAAATGGTATATAACACAAGAATTGAGGCTCACACGATGTTTGTGGTTAATAAAGAAATTAATTATTAAAATTTAAAATGATTATTTTAGACCATTAATAGATTTGAACGAAAAAATTAAATATAATGAATGTTTTCAAAAATAATTTAAAATTTTGTTAAGTAACTTTTTTTCTTTTTTTTTTTTAAGTTTATGGGGATAATTTTGGTATAACAAATAAGTGTCAACATACTATAAATAATCTACACAATGATAAATACAAAAATTATTTATCCATTTGCGTCGTAATATTGAGAAATAATTAATTATCACAAAAATATAATAAGCATTTCTCCTGAAATAGTTAAAATAGAGTAGACCACAGGAAGAGATAGAATAATTTACATTATTTGAGAGGAGATGAATGAGAGTGAAAAGAAATAAATGGAGATATATAACTCACTCTATTTGGAGCTTCATAAATCATCGTACGTAAATTATAGTTTTGAAATCCATGCAAAGGGTAAAAAATTAGAATTTTACATAAATCCATGAAGATTTATGGAGTTCCAAACAAATCACCTCCACTAACCAACTTTCTTTTTAATTGCGATTTATGGTGTGTTGAACGTAAAAAAAAAAATTAATTGAATTTTTTTCTTATTTTACTTTTGGTATTTTTTATTATCTCCACAAGTGTCTATATGTCACAAATAAATATATTTTAAAAAATATAATTATATTTTTTACTTAATTCTTCATTACTTTCTCCTTATCTCTTAAATAAAAAAATAATAATAATTACTCTCAAACGAAGGTTTGATATCACCAGCATATTTCAATGGGTTTCCCGTGGACCCGAAGTTTCAATCATATCCACTTGAAGTCTTTGGACCGGGCTGAACCAACGCTAAATGGACCTGGGGATCCTATCTTTTATATAAATACTTGATAATAATTATTTTTTTTTGTACATTGAGAAGACACCTTTGAATTATGTAATTTATTTTTCCTTTAATTAAATTATCTTAGTTATTTAAAAAAATAAAATAAAAAACCTAAATGGACCTGTGAGAACGGTTTTCAAAGCGAAGCCCATCAACCAGGATATTTTTTGCTTAAGTGGGAAAGAAGTGAAAGAAGGAAGAATTGCATGCAGGAAAAGGAAGGATAGTAAAAGGAAAATTACAAAATAGGGAGAAAATAAAAAAAAATTGTTATATTAATTTTTTTCCCCCAAACTCTATAACTAAATTGACGAAGAGAAAATTTTAAAACCTTTTTTTTTTTTTCTCTCTCGGAGACAAAAGAAAATGAGTAAAAATAAAGAAAAATTAGGATTATATATATTACCCCTAAACTTAGACTTAGTTTGAATAAAAAAAAATTGGTTTTTGATTTTTTAGTAGTTTCTTTTTCATTTTTTACTAAAATTTTATATTTTTTTAAAAGTTATAAATTTTAGACGTGTTAACCACATTCATAAAAAATAAAAATAAAAAATTTGATGTTAATTTGGTTAAAAATTGGGTTTCAGGGATTGCAATGGAAAAATCAACAACCTTGATTTGATTGTATTAATCTAAGGGTCTTAATTTAATTTAGTTAAAATTAATTTTAAAATAAAAATAAAAGTTAAAAAATCTAATTAAATCACAATTAATGTATAATATGAAAAAGTCTTTTCTCATTGAAATACAATCAAATTAAGGTTATTAATTTTTTCACTACAGTCTCCTAAAACTCGTAAAAGCTATCCATTTAAAAAAATTAATAAAAATTTTTATTTTTTTAATTATTTAAAGATTTTGTCAAAATGAACGGGAATTTGTAATATTTTTTTTTTTTTGTACAAACGTGAATTTTTAGTACAATTTTTGTTAAAAAAAATTAAAATTTGATTAAAAAATAAAATAAGAAAGAACAAAGTTGTTTTTAGAGCCAGGCAAAGCACTGGCAACCAAACAAGGGTTTGAATTTTATTTTATTTTAAAATTTTTTTTATTCTTTTCCGCTTCTCTCCCTCCCAAACCAAACATTTTCTTTTCCGCTTCTCTCCCTCCCAAACCAAACATTTGTCTCCTTACATTGGGTTACTCCTGACGAGTTTTTCTGGAGAGGAGCAGAGAGAGGGAAAGAAAAGAAGAACCATGCTGCGAAATCTAATTCGTAACCGGAGGTCACTCTTGCCTTCTCTAAATGAAACCCTATTATACTCTGCGACAGCAACAGCTGCGTACTCCATTTTTCGGATTTCTTCAATACCCTCCTTCAATTCAACTGTAAGCCACCCGGGCGCCGCCGACAAATTTGAGTTACAGCGGCATTTCAGCCTCCGCCGGTGCTCATCATCATCATCATCATCATCATCAGCAGGTGATTCTCTCTTTACATATGCACTACCATGTGAATTTAGTTATTACTCTTTCAGTTTGGTGATTTTTTAGGGTTTATATTTGGTTCGCAAATAGTGTCGTTTGACTCTTCTTTTTTTTTTTTTTTTCGTGCGCGATAATTTCTGAACTGGAGTTCTAATGTTGTTAATTTTTGGTTATTATTTTACTAGTTTCTGTATTGAAATTTTTGTGATTTGAATAAGAATGTATGGGGGTGATTTTAGGTTACTTTTTTCACTAATCTCTAAAGCTGTAATGTTAATGTTGATTTTTTAGGTTTGTTTTCCATTATATGCTTTCTATTTTTAGTTTAATTAAAAGGGGTAGAAAAAAAAAAGCTGAAAGCAAGAAATGATGCTTTACGGGGCTTACCTTTCAAAAATAGTAATAAGGTAAACTACTTGAACAAGTGACAAATTACCCAAAAAAAAAAAAAAATCGCAAAAGAGAGAAAGATAGTAATGTCACGGCGCAATGATAGTAATGACAAAATTCTATCAATTATGCCCAAAAAAAATGAGTAGTGTTACAGCAGAAAGATATAAATAGCCAAAAATCCTATCATCTTTGTGTGTAATTGATGAATAAAGCCAATGACATGATTTTCCAAAGATTTTAGGCTTGAAATGTTGGGGTTTTCATTTATATTTTATCAATGCTTCAATTGGAAAATCAATTAAATACCTCGTTTGCCCTTGCTTTTGATTTTCTGTATATCTGATTGCCTGCATTAAGGATCTCCTTCCTTTAATTTTTTCCTCTAGCTTAAGTTTGGCTTTGAAGTCAATGAATATATATATATTTTTTGAAAAATCCTCGGTGTGTCTACTTTAAGTTCTGTTGTTTGGCTTTTGAGCAGAAATGGTTGGTCTAATGATGAAGTCAGTTTTTGTAGAGTTAGGAAAAAAAAAAAAAAAATCGACTTCTTGATTGTGAACTATATGCCACTGGATGCCTGCTAAATATTGTGGATTTTTAGGAGGTCTCGCAAGTTTGGTGGACAGAAGTGTGTCACTTAATGTTCTTCCTAATTTTGTATTTTGTGAGAGATTTATAATAACAGTATGGATTTGGAATTCTGCCAGCGATATCTGAATGAAAAAGCTGGTCATAATTCATGCCCTTTGTGAAATGTTCCCTGTACAAATAAGGAAGTGTTAATTTGCCTTACAATCTTTTCTGTAATAGATTAATTGTCTAGGATGTGTTGCCCATTGATTTGAGCCTGATGATTTTGAGAATGGATTGTATATTATTAGGCATTGATGTTGATGACTCATATTCCTGCACTCATTTTCTGGGGGTTTTATTCATATTGAGCTTTGTCATTCAATATTTTGTTTTAATGAATTGGCGCTGCCTTTGAGTATTCTGATTTTGATTTATTTATTTATTTATTTTTTAAAAGAAAACATGAAATTGTCATTTCATTCGTAATTTGATGCATCTGTCAAGTTTCATGCTGTTTTTGTTCTTTATACCGACTGCTAATTTCAGGTCCATCAAATATTGTGGTGATTGATTCTGAAGAAAAATTCAATACTTCTCTTCGCAAAGTTCAAGGTAGATTTTATTTTATCTTTTGAGGGTTTCAATTTATGGTTTCTGATGGTAGTTTAGTTGCTTTTATATATGCTGAAATCTGTTGTATCAGATGAAGCTTTGCCAGCAATATTCTACTTCACTGCAGTATGGTGTGGCCCATGTAAGATTCTTACTTGCTTATTAATGAGTTGATTTGTTATACCTTCGTTTTTGACTTCTCAGTTAATACAAGCTAACTTTTTCCTGTTCAATGATCTATGAAAAAAATTTTGGTTTGAATTGTTCTATGGCATATTCATTCCTGCAGGTAGATTATTATCTCCCACCATTGGACAGTTGAGTGAGAAGTACCCTCACGTCACCACATATAAGATTGATATTGATCAGGTAAGACCGATCTCGAATTCATAGATTTTAGCAGCTTTGAAAAGGCATTACTGATGATTGCTTCAGGGCAAGTAGATTTTAAAATCCCTCAATACTTAATCAACTTAGCAATGGTGTGTCTTATTATGAGCCAATGGTTGGTGATACAATTTTTTTGGGGGGCACCTAAGTGGCTGAGGCTTGTGCCTTGTCTAACATACATCTATCTTGCAGCTTTGTTTTTACAAATCATTGTGATCACTGAATGTTTCTTAGTTTGTGCAGCAGTATATATATTGATGAGTTCTGCACCTGATATTTCTACTATTATGCAACAAAACATGAAGTGTTTATTTGTTTTGTCAGTTTGTCATGGTTTTGTGTCTTTTCTAGTTCTTTTGAATTCTTTTTAGAGGTCCCCTCTCTTTCATTGTTTAATAAATTCATTTCACATAGAAAACATAATTAGGGAAGATTAGGAAATTATCTATGTAATCCTTCAAATTTTGATTCTATCATACAAATTTCCTGTTATTTTTTGGTCTACAGTTCACCTTTCTTTTCACAATATGAATGAGATTTCTTTTCTTTTCCTTTTTTTTTTAAATAAATTGCAGGAAGGGCTTGGCAAAACTTTAAGCGAGTTAAACATTCACTCTGTGGTAACAATTTTTCTTAATTCTTCTTTTTCCTTTTTATTTTTTTCCACTTGTTCTTCCTTTTCTTTCCTCTCAGAATTTGTAACTGTTAAGCTCACTCCTAGCAACATGCAGCAAATCGTTGATCATATTCTGGTCCCATTTTTCTAGCAATGCTTATCTATGTCTATATATTTTAGTGTGCGTATTTAGATTTTGTTAAGTTTCATGTTCTCTTTTGTTCACAATTATTGGGCAGATTTAAGGATAAACAATAATTGTAATTTTATATACTGATTAAGGAAATTGTTGGATAAAGGCCCCCTTAAGCACCAGCTGTGTTAAGTGATATATCTTGACACCTCAGCATAAGAAACTTTATTTGATAATGCAAACTATTATTAATATTTGACATTGATTTATTTATTTTTCTATAACTCTAAAAATTGAAAAGGATTAATGAAGGATGAAATGTGACCACGGATACATGCTTTGACTGTCACGTCCAGAAACACAGTAAAATGATTGTTCTGCTAACATGAAACACCACAACATTAGTTTCCAATTGTTAGGTTAGTTTTGTTGAAAGAAAATAAGTCAATATAAATAATAAAGTTGCTCCCCTCCTTAATTTAAGTTTTTAGGCGAGTTGGTGGCCAACGCTTTAGCATGATATCAGAGTAGACAAAGGTTCTGACTTTAAACATCACTGCCACTCAAATTGATCAATATTCCCACACGTTTCGCCCATTCAAAGTTAATTTGGCCATGCGTGAGGGGGCGTATTAAGAGAAAATAATTTAATATAAATAATAAAATTACTCCCCTTTAACAGTTTAAGCTTTTAGGTGGGATGGTAGCTAACACTTCAACAAGCTTAATATATATTGTTGGACCCATTTTCTAAAGCTTTAGTTTTTAAGAAAATTGGGGACTTAAAACTGGTATCAAAATTCTAGTTCTAAGAGGCTCTTGGTTTGTCTTGTTAGTGTGTTTGTTCACTTGTTTATTTTTGTGCTCTCTGTTTTGTTTGGTTGGTGCACCTATTTGGTTTGATCTCTCTCTCTCTCTCTCTCTGACTCACTCTCTCTAGTCCATGGGTGGGATTGCATGAGGGGGAGTGTTAACTTGTGCATTTTTGGGCTAATTTCCTAAAACTTAAGACTTTTGGGACAATTGGTAACTTAACATAAATAAATGTAGATTATTTTACGGTGGAGGGTGAAGCAATGGTGGATAAGTTAGAGAGAGAAACTATGTCACTTGTGTGTGGAAATCTTCGGGCGGAGCGGAGTGTTACTTGAATATTTGAGGATTTGCAGGTGTTGTATGAGGCTTTCTTCTTTTTTATGGAAATGAATTTTCTTTCTCTACTGATATTTAGTTGATTATACCATTTGTTACCCCTTATAATAGAGATTTATGACTCACAAAGGAAGGATGACTGGAATTTTGGATGCTTCTTTGAAGTAATATAGATCACAAGCATGTACTAATGGCGGTATACCTAATTTACTAATGGTGGTATACCTAAGAAGGATTGGAAGTTGATTGTTTTACTCGATGAAGCTTGGATGTTGTGTTGGAAGTTGAAAACCTAAATCGCTGGGAGAGGAGATTGGTGCTCAATAGTTTACTAAATTAGCAGCATAAGGTATTATTCCTCAAAAGTTTTATTGCCAAGGCGACAGCTGAGAAGCCTTTTGAGGTCTGATATTGCATGTTTGCATTCTCTCAATCTGCTAGTGGAGTATTGTTTCATTGAGTAGAACGGTTGTGAGCAGACAATCATTTCTTTTTTTTATAAAGCCTGGAAGGAGGCTTTTCCTGGACCTTTTCGGGATGCTTGAGCCTGATGACAATCAGGACAAGCTGCTTTATACTGGTGGGATAAACTCAAACTGTGAACCAAATATTAGGGTGTTTTTTGAGGAGAGGGGTCACTTGAAATGAATAGGTTTCCCTTGTTAAAGAACTGGATCAGACTATCTTCCTCTGCATCTGTGTGGTCATTAACTAGACAAGCCTTCCAGAACTGGGTGGCCTAGTGGATGGGGCCGTGCATACCTCTTCTCACAACCCAGGTCTGATACTTGGTGACCTGACCTCCCTTCTCCAAAAAAATTAAAAAAAAATGTAATAATAAATAAATAAATTATATGTATATCTCTCAGGTTCAGATAATGGGAAACAGAAAGTGAGCAAATTAGATGGACCTTCTCGAACACTTTGCTAAATACGGGTAGATCTTGCACTATTTGAATATTATAGTAATAAATCTTATTTTACAAATGTTATAAACATTGAACTACAGCTATTAATCTTTCGTGGCAATTGTGACCCAAGCTCGTGAACCTGTGTTAAATGGGTGTAATTGGGTTGAAACCATTTTAATCACAACAAATTTTAACCCGACCCAACCCATACCTGCCATTTCCAGCGCTAATTGTCAACACCTATTTCTTATTGTTGGTGTTAAATTATGCTGTCACAATGTATTCACTAATTTTGTGGCTTACTGAAAGTAGTTTTTCTATACAATAGTTAATTCTATGTTCTGATGCTGTACCTTTCAAAAAAAAAAATGTTCTGATGCTGTGACTACTTTGCTGCAGCCAACTCTCCACTTCTTCAAAGATGGGATAAAGGCATCCGAAGTGATCGGAGCTGATCTTCAGCGCTTAAGAGATACCATGGAAAATCTCTTCAAATAATCCCCATATTGCGTTACGCCTGGCTGTGTGTACCTGTGGAGCACTGAATACAATGAAAGACTAGATGCGTTTCTTGGTTGGAACTAGTCATTGCACCCCATTGGGGTTTCAGTTTCACAAAAGCCTGGTCATAATCCAACTTCTCGAACTCAACTTTGTTTAAAACCAGTTCTGGTTTATCTTTTCTCGACTTTTTTATTTTTATTTTTATTCAATTGCTAAAGCCTTGTGTTTACTCTTTAAGGGATGTGTCCTCTATAATCAGGTGGTTGTTTCGTCCGGATGGACTCTGCCGTTGTGGCCTGTTAGTAGTCTAATGGCCATTTTTCTTTCCTGTGTTAGATTTGATATCAGGTGATTGCGTTGATACTTCGCTTTTTCCTGATGGACCATTGCTTGTTATTTATACACAATTGGAAGAAGGGCTTGTTTATGCATGTCCTTGCTGTAGCCTCTGTATATACTTACCCTTGTTGGCAGTTAGGGAAGATATTTTCATTTTGTGCATTCTCTGAAAAGAAACATGCGAAAAGTCCCTTAGCGTGGACGGGATATTTAGTGATTCCTGAATCTAGAGGCGGGTAGGTACGATGGAATAATTTCTTAAATCTAACTGCCGGAGTAGACAACAGTCCACTGTCTGGACTCTGGAGTACTAAGAGTCGAGTGAGTGATCCAGCAGAAGATCCAAGACCTTCGAATGTTACTGTTTTGTCTTCTTGATTTGAATAACGTGATATCTAGGTATGGTTTTGTCACGCAGACTACATTTAATTTTTTTTTTTTTTGGTTTCTGTTTTTGTTTTTTTTTTTAACAAGCTACAACTTTTTTTTTTAAATTATAAAAAGCTACAATTGGATCTAAAAGCCACTCCGCAGTCCCTTCACCTGGTTCGACCCTACATGCTATTGTGTGCGATTGAGTCTATATGGAAATGGTTGAGCGTTATTACTCTCTCCACGTGTGAGGTTATAAAAATTTTTTAAAGTCAATTTCTTAGAATTGAATTACTTTTGCAGAAAATTCAGTTTATAAAATTTGAAAAATACAACTCAAAAAATAAATTTAAAATTTAAGCCCCATTCAGGGGAGGGGAAAAAAAAAACCAAGAAAACTCTACTTTTAATGTTTTAGGTGTTTGGTTAAATTTTAAAAGTTGTTAATGATCTTACACAACAAGTTATTAATATATTAACTTTTGTTAAGTTGGTGATGGGTATAATAGTTATTTCATTTTAACCTTGCTTATGAGTTATAAAAATTTTCATCAAACACACAAAAAGATGTTAAAAGTTGTTGAATATTTTTATTTGTTTCATCAAACACTCTAATGGTGTTAAAAAAAAAAAATCAAACACACCAAAAGTTTCACTCATCAACTATTATAAAAAAAGGTATCAAAAGTTGGTTAAAAGTTAAACATACAAACGGGGTCTTATAAGATTAAAAAGGCAATTGTCAACATATAGTGAGATTTTACCCCCCAAAAAAAAGGAAGTTTAAAAATACACTAGTGTATTTATTTTAATAGTGAGTATTATGATAATGTTGTTAGTTAACAAGACGATTTTTATACATATATTAACAATGTTACATGGTTAATCATTAAAAGGATTTAATTATTACAAATATATCAAAATAAAGAAAGTTTATGCAAATTTTAATTTTGAGACGTAGTTATTTATAATTAATTAAATAGAGCAGGTAAGGCTAATTTACCCATTTATTCATACATTTCAAATGTGAAGAATTGTAAACAAAGACCAAAAAGGAAAAAAAAAAAAAAATTAATAACCTTTCAAAACAGCCCTTTGTACCATAGGCTCGCGAGTCTCCAAAATGGTTATCCAAGCAGAGCGCTGAAAGGATTCTGTGTGTTAAGCGCTGTCTGCTGCCACCAAACCAAACCAAACCATACCATACGAGGATGGCTTTCTCATTTGCTCAATCCGGCCTCTTCTCGAAACCCTCCCTCTTCCTCCACAGAAATGGCTTCAGAAGCTTCGCCTTTTCTGTTTCTCTCTCTTGTTTCTCCACTTCTGCTGCTATATCTTCGGACAAGGTTCGCCGCCACAAGTGGAGACAACCAGTGGCTTCAGTTCTCGAGCTTGGGGGAGTCAAGATTGCTAAAGATGGTAAAATACCCACCTCAAAAAATCGCATTCTCACGATACGATTATGTTGAATTCTCCTATTTTTTTTGTTACCGTTTTGGGTATATGGAACAATTTGATTTCTTGTTATGGGTTTGAGATTTAACCCTTTATGATTGCCTAATTTTGTCTTTTTTTTTTCTAATTGAAAATTGAAGTCCGCCTGGTTTTGCCTTTTGACTATCCATCTGGATGAATCAGAATGACAAAAGTCTTACAGCGGGCTTCATATCTGGCGAAATTGGAGTTATGTGTTATTACATTTACGTTTACTTTTGCAGTGTACTGGGTTTGGACTTAACTTCTTAGTCAAAGAATTTTGGTGCTTTATTTGTATTTTCAGCTCATCATTGTTGCAACTGAGTCATGTATTCCTTTTTTTTTTTTCTTCGGTTCTATTTTCTTTCCAATTTAATTAATTTGTATTAATGAGCCGCATAAAATGGAATGACTGGAAAATAATGTTCTTTATTTGATATTTTTAACCTTGGGGGCGCAACCTTCAAAATTTGTATTTCACAATGTTGTTGAAGATAGGAATTCTTAACTTGGGTTTAGATTTGACTCTATAATTTTGGCTACTCGCCTGATGTAGTTTGATAATTGAATTTGTAGATGTGGTGAGGGATGACCCAACAAACAATGTCCCAGATTCAATATTTACAAAACTTGGAATGCAACTTCATAGGAGGGATCAGCATCCAATTGGAATTCTGAAGAATGCAATATACAGTTACTTTGACAACACTTACTCAAACAAATTTGACAAGTTTGATGATCTCTGCCCAATTGTATCTGTTAAACAGGTTAAGGCTTGGATTCATGAAAGAACTTCTAAAAATGCTAGTTTTATCCTCTTAAAAGCTGTTTGTTCTTTTGAGACCTCATACTTGCTTTTTTTTTCTTGAATTTGCTAATGTCTATATATTTTGTTTAAATCGGGATTTCAAAGTTTATTTATTGTCGATTTTTCTTGTTCTACTTTGTTTTCAACATTGAAGAGATTGTAATTAGATTTCTGGGTGATATCTGAGCCATAAACTTTGAAGGGACTTTGTTAGTTAACGTCTATTGCTAAGAAAGCCTATAAAATATGTATCATAATATCATGCTATATGCCAATTGTAAATGTTTTAATGCTTGTCAATAGTTTATATGGAAGCTGAAGACAGGGATGCATATGAACTTTCTATACATTTTGCGTTGACCTAGCTTCTGTGGTGAAGAATTGTGGAGAATAGAAAGCAAATTAGTTGCAAACTTCAAGTGATGTGACTTTTTTCCTGCAAATATCTGAAATGTCTCCTTCAAAACTGGTCATTAGGAGAGCCATCGAGAAGGAGATTAAAATGCAGTTAGAAATCCATTAGGATTCATGTATGATATTTTTATTTATGATTTATATGCTTCTTATGTATTGTTGCATTTTAAATTTGAGCTCCATGTCTCGGTGGTAGTGGTGAATAGTAGTGGTGATGGCCAATGGCACTGGTAATGGTGGGGGTGGCTGTCAGGGCCTATGATGGACTTGCCTGTGAGGGACTTTGCCTGCGGAAGAGTAAAGCAGAGGGGAAGGAGAGAAGCAATACCTTCTGTCTCACATCGCCTGGGTAAAGGAAGAAAGTAACATATATGTAATAATTAACATCTACAAAGTACAATGCGTTTTAAAGCCGTGAGAGTACTGGATTTTGTTGGAACTCTAAAGTTAGGCGTGCTTAAGTAGAAGCAGTACCAAAATAAGTGACACCCTGGGAAGTACTTGCTTTGCATCTAATTAAGCCCAAAGCAAGTTGTTACAGCGGCAATGTGTGAATTTATGCAGTTACCTTTCTCCAAATTCCTCATAGGTGGTGGTGGAGATCGGGGTTGGTGGTGGTGGAGATCGGTGTAGGTAGTGGTGGTTGATGATGGCTACCATTTTTTCTTGTTACTATCAATTTTTCTCTGTATTATTCCACGAGGCAATGAAAATGCGGGAAGTGAGAGACGGAATTTTCATTCTCACATTTTGTTTTGTTTTTTGGTTTTCTTTTTCCTTTTTTTTCCCCCGGTAAGTATCTTACATTTTGTTGGAATGGCCATTATGTCATTTAAGCATACCAAAAAAGGGAATAGAATGGAATGGCGATTCCCACATTTTATTGGAATGGGCATTCTCACTCCCCTTAGCATACAAGCAAGGGAATGGGCATTCCATTCCACCAAATATATTTGTATTCTTTTTCTTGCATGTTGGTGATTTAATATTTAATTTCTTGTGAATTTTGGTCCTTGTCAAGCATGTCATGTTGAATATTTTGTCATGGTGGGTGTACTTCTTGCAGAACTTTGATGATGTCTTGGTACCTGAAGATCATGTGAGTAGGAGTTACAATGATACATATTATGTGGACTCTCAAACTGTCTTCAGGTGCCACACAAGTGCACATCAAGCTGAGTTATTGAGGAAGGGGCACACTCATTTCCTTGTCACTGGAGATGTTTATCGTAGAGATTCTATCGACTCAACTCATTACCCTGTGTTCCATCAGGTTTTGAATCTTTCATAGCGGCAGCCATGGTTCTCTAAGTTATACTCATTTTCCCTCAGTGATTTGTGACCTCACTTTGCAGATGGAAGGATTTCGAGTTTTTACTCCGGATGATTGGGAGGCAAATGGCATGGATGGCACTTCTTATGCAGCTGAGGATTTAAAGAAGTGCCTTGAGGGTTTGGCGCGCCACTTATTTGGTACCACTGAAATTGAAGCATGACTTGAGCATTTGAATTGTGAAAAATATATATTATTTGCCAAGTAAACTGTGACAAAATTAAGTCACCATTATTACTACTATTTCAGTTGTTCTGAATTATTAAATTATTAAATATTGTAGACAAGTTGAGAATGTGAAAAGAAAAAAATTAAATTGGGAATGCAAATCAGGAAACCAAGGTAGCTGCATATGTCTTGTATTCGGGCCAGAACCATGATCGTGCAATATAGATTTTTCACTCCCTATAAGAGACATTAATTTGGGATGTCAAGGGACATTTTGCAAGCAAACAAGTTTTAGGTAACCTAAGGACTAAAAAATTTGGCCAAGTCTCAACTTGACTAAGCTAAAATAATATGTATTTTATATGTTTGTTATGGCATTTATGTTGGTGTATGTTCACCTGTGTTGTTGTTGCTGCCATTTTGTCTTTGCATTAAGTAGGCATGAGCAGGAAAAATCATTTACTGAATCCTTCAGCCAAATTCTGTTAAAAATTTTTAGGTGCTGTGGAAATGCGCTGGATTGATACTTACTTTCCATTTACAAATCCATCATTTGAACTTGAGATATATTTTCAGGTATGCTTCTATTCTTTTACCTTTTGGTTGCAAGTGATCTTCTTTTCTATATTTTTTGGGTCATTGATTGCACGTGTATATATACATATACATATACATATATATATTTTTTTTGGGGGGGGGGCTTGATCTTGAAGTGTTTCTTGTTCCATGTAAATTACCTTATGCTCGTTTGGTTCATTTGATATATATATCATTGACCTGTTATTATGTAGATAGAGTTGACATCTGTATTTGATCTGATGATTAATTATAACGATCGAATATTAGCTTGCAGTTTCGCCTTTTTGTTGTTTGGGTAGGACTTATGTACTGGTTTACGTCCTTTAATGCTTCTTAATATGCTCTTATAATTGTTTATAGAAACAAAATTAATTAATCATATTATAATTTCTCCCAATCACCCCTTCCCCCATATTGTTATGAAGAAAATTTAAAGGAAGAAAAATAGACTGGGAGCAGAAGCAAAGTACTTGGTATCACTAATCTGGCCCATGCAGGGGTTTGGTGGTTTGGCAGCTAGTCTGCTTGGTAACCATACTTGAAATTAGAAAGTTAGGATGAAATGCTGCCTTCATTGGAATTGGGGTATTTCTTGTAAGGCGAGTTATTTCCCTGGTTTTGTAGCTCATCATTGCCTTTGGAAAAGTGTAAAAGGAAAACAGAAAGAAGAGAGGGAGGAGAGTGGGACGAAGTGAGGTGAGAGTCTGGTATGGTTTTGTAAAAAGTTTTCTGCTGTCTGAAAACTATGAACTGTACTAACAGAGAAGGGATTACTGCAACTTTATTTCTGAAAATTTGTCAAGTGAGTTCTTGTGTGAGTGTTTTATTTTTAATATACTCCTTTGGATCTAGTTCTATCTTTTCAATTCTGAATATTAAAGTGAAACCCCATGAGAAATTTCGAAAATGGTAACTACATAAATTCACACCCCCACCAGAAACCTCCACCAAAGAACAAAATATGGTTTTTATTTCCTTTGATGACCAAAAACCGAAACAAAACATTGGTGAAATAATACTAACATTCTGATCGGTATATAACATAATATATCAAAATAATAAGTTGTTTAATTGATTTATTACTTGGTTTTCATACATTTAGATAAACTTCAGTTTATACCTCAAAAATTTCTATAAATTTTCATTTTGTTTTTTGGGTGCCACTTTTGAAATGTTTAGGAAACATTTTTGATACGTTTCAGAAATATTTCTTTTCTATGTTAATTAGAAAAACCAAGTATCTCCACTTGCACAGCATGTGAAAACAGCCAAACCCCGCTCTGATAACCATGTCATAGCTGGTGATCATATGCACGTATGCTGGTGCATCCATGTCGAAATAGTGGCTGCTATATTTGTAAAACTAAAACCAGGAGTGTGCCTTATATCAGTCTTGACTGCACCATTGCCCTCCAGAAATTGCATTCCATGTACTAATATTTGTTCACTTTGAGATTATGCCAAACACTTGTTCTCAGTGTCATGGTTTAATAATTTTCAACTGCCACTGCTGTTTATACTAGGTTGTTGATTTGGAATAACAACTCATACTACTGGTAACAAATTTATTTAACCATAACTAACTTCTGATGCTTTAATAGGAAAAGTGGTTAGAAGTTCTGGGTTGTGGAGTGACAGAGCAGGAAATACTGAAAAGAAGTGGTAGAAATAATAATGTTGCTTGGGCTTTTGGACTTGGATTGGAGCGTTTAGCCATGGTCCTCTTTGATATACCAGATATCCGACTTTTCTGGTCAGCGGATGAACGGTTTACCTCTCAAGTAATTCCTGAGTTCATAAAAACTACTGTGTTGATTTATTCCTTCTTGCCTGTGTTTTTATTAGGAGATAACTTTTTTTTTCCCTCTAAATATTGAATTGCTGTAAGAAAATCAGACAAAGGAAATCCTAAAGGGCCTTAACATCTAACATCTTCTAACCTGGTTTGTTGTTCTTCTTGCATTTACTGTTGTCTTGCCATCGTTAATATTATTATTGTCTTAATCCAGTTCTCCAAAGGCCAGCTTGGGGTAAAGTTCAAGCCATTTTCAAAGGTGTGGATGACATTTTTCTGCAGTGCCATAATACTGGATTAGTGATGCGGGATGAGTCCACTTCTTCGTTTACTCAAAAATTTGTTTCAGTTCTTAAATGGTTTTTTGATATAGTGTAGCTCACGTTTTGGGTCCAGATGCCTCGGCATGCTTTAAATTAATCTCTGTTATATTGCATATACTTGGTTTTGTACTTTTTATCACTTCTCTTCCCTAAGAACAAGAAAGTATTGTTATTTGCAGTATCCTCCTTGTTACAAGGACATGAGTTTCTGGATCAATGACTCATTCACTGAAAACAATCTTTGTGAAATTGTTCGAGGAGTTGCTGGGGATCTTGTAGAGGAGGTAAGTAGTTGGATTTTTTGTAATAAGACTTGCCTGGTTCAGTGGAACTATTTATTTAGCAATAGTCAGAATCTTTTTTTTTTTTTTTGGGAGGGAGGGGGAAGGTGTGGACGGGGTGAGGGGTTTACAAATCAGAATTATCTTTTCTAATTCCGTTATTCATTATAGCCAAAACATTGAGATTTTTGAGTAATTGATGAAATGAGATCTGGTTGTTCAATTCAAATGTCCACCATGCCATTTGAATCCAGAAAGCTGAAGTCCCTCTTTTTCCTGCTTTATTTCTTTCTTGCTTTCTGTTTGTCTTCCGTTTTGTACTATTTGGCTTTCGGGTTCCATGAATTGACACCCTAAAACCTTAGTAGCATTTCTTTTGTATGTCGTCTTCTTCTTCTTCTCATCGTCGTCCTCCTCCTCTTCTGGCCTCTTCTGGTACACGAGAGGCCAAAGCTCAGATAGATTAGATCCTAACTATCTTGGGATGTTTGGGCCTTACAGGCTCATCAGCAACCTGTGCTTTTAGAATTTGGTAGCTGTGTCCCTCCAATGAATGTTTTGAGATGACAAAAAGTGTTGGATTCATCTTTACTGCCAGGTGCAACTTATAGACAATTTCACCAACAAGAAAGGAATGACTAGTCACTGTTACAGGATAGCATATCGGTCCATGGAGCGTTCACTTACAGACGATG
This sequence comes from Vitellaria paradoxa, assembly GCA_019916065.1. Taxonomy (NCBI): domain Eukaryota; kingdom Viridiplantae; phylum Streptophyta; class Magnoliopsida; order Ericales; family Sapotaceae; genus Vitellaria; species Vitellaria paradoxa. The sequence continues at coordinate 4,295,888 of CM034237.1, read as the reverse complement.
AAATTAATGAATTACAGGTACTTCCCTCGAGAGTTTTAATCTTATATGTTCTACTGGATGAAAAACCCTGAATTTTTTCCCCCCGACTTTGGGTGCAGTGGAATGTAAGAGAACAGGTGCAGAACAAGTTGAAAGTCAGTCTAAGATGAAATTCTCCCACATCTTCCTGTGATAGAAAACAACAAAATGCTTCACACAACACATGTTATGTTGAATCTCCGGTCAATCTTTTTTATATATACGTCTCTGAACTGTGCTTGTGGCATCTTTCGTACTGTGATTAGTATTTGTCATTCATGGTGAGTGGTTTTTCAATTCAGCAGTGGAAGAGGATTGGTGGGGATAATCCTTCCTGCTCGTATCCCTCACAACTTGAGGGCAATTGATTTAATCTCATCTAGTGTATTGGCCTGTTTGGTTGGCCAAATTTTGGCCAAAAAGTACAATAAAAATGAAAAGATGTGACATAAAGGTGATAGGTGTTAAAATTTTATTAGAAGAAAGTACAAAAAGTAGTTAAAATTTAGTAACTTTTGGTAAAGTTTGGTAGGCTAAACAGGTCTTATATTCCACAACCACTTCACATACCCCTTATTATTTTACGGGTTCTAGGGGCTGCCGTGCTTTTTGCACTGTAGTAGCTGAAGTGTAAAAAAAAAAAAATGAAAGATCTTAATTTTCTTTACATCTTCTAATGATGTTGATTTAATTTGAGTAGAATTAGAATTAATGGTCTTGATTTGATGGTTCAAATTTTGAGAAAATTAGGACCTTTGATTTTTACACTTTAGTTGCTACGGTGCAAAAAGCACTGCAACCTTTTGAAACCCGTATTTTACACGCCAATTGGCATAACGTCGAATTATAATTTTCCCCATGCTAGCAGGGCTAGTACATGTCATTTTTTTAGTTGTTTTTTTTTTTTTTTTTTTTATAATAATGTCATGATTTTGAAAGGAAATAGAAACTTGAAAATGTTATGATTGGGTTTGAATGGTGATATAATTACTCAATTTTTTTTTTTTTAATTATTTTCTCTTCTTGGAGGTGATCAGAGTCGTGTTCGCATGAGAATATAAGAGTTCTAATCTTTTTTCAGGCTCAACTGGACTCGGTGCTTCCGTCCTTTAAATGATCCTAACCTTAGCCTTAAAATAGAAGATAAATATTTATTATGTTTACTATTATTTATATTATAAAATGTTTTCGGGCTGAAATAAATTTGGGCCGGGTTTGTTCACATGGGCCAAAGGTCGGTCTGAAAAATAACTGGGCCCACGCTGTTGGTGTCCAAGCCCATCTGATAGATGTATGTGGATTCAAACCCACTTAAACAGTGGTCGGCATGGGCGGGCCAACCGGGTCTATAAGCCACGATTACTTCTGCCCCCCTTTTGTTTTGTAATTTTTTTTAGTAGTGGGGTAAATTACATCGATTTTCTCAAAAATTTCTTTCAAAAGACAAACAGCACTCCTCCCATTTGAAAATTACTCTAACCTCCGATATTTTTAATTGTTTTTAACAAATTACCCATTGCGGCATTTAAATGTTAAAAATTGTACGGAATCTCATTAATGTCATATGAATTTTATGATGTAACTAAAATATTCTCACATAAATTGGTGTATATAACTTATAAAAAATTTAATTCCTTATATTATAAGCATGAATTTTTAACTAATCCATATAAAAATATTTAATATTAATAAGATTACGTATATTTTTTAGTTATTATATGTGACACTATGAAGAATTTGTTAAGAAAACTCAGAAATAGAGGAGATCAAAATAATATTTTGAGCATGAAAGAAATTATCTCTTTTTTAAGAAATCTTAAAGTATAATTTACCTGTATTATCAATGGTTTAAGCAAATTCCAAACAACCGCTACCACATATAAAGAGAGAGAGAGAGGGGGGTTGTTAATTAGGAGTTATTGCAAATCTACTACTGTCCAAACTCCAAACTAAATGTGACAACTTACCTTTTCCCAAGCAAGGAGACATAAGTTTCATTCTTCTGGTACGTGGAAGTCCGCAGCCGCTACCTCGTACTGGGGTGCACACAGAGCGAAGCACGCTCCAGGACTCGAGCCGGCAACGGTCCCTGGAAAGTTAACCAGCTTAGGCAAGCCCTGGTTGACCGGCACGACCGAGAGGAGGCTTTTAGGCTCCCGTCGTTACAGCGGTAACCCACCTCCCGTGGAGGAGTCGAACCCAGAACCTCGAGAGGCTCAAACTCTTAAGGCAAGCCTGACTTCCACTCGACCACCCCCGAAGGGACACAAGCTTCATTCTTTGACCTGAACATAGCATCAATAAAGATGGGTTTTATTATTAGTAGAATCAATTCAATTGCTTAGCATGCAGCAAACCAGGCCATGAAGTATTCCAAAAGTTGGATCAAATGATACTCTGTCTCTCTCTCTCTCTCTCTCTGAGGGTCGATGCATACCCATCATCGGACTCCCTATTGATGGGGTAGGGTAGGTAGGGAGATTGTAGGGGCAGTAATAGGAGGGAGGGGGAGAGAGAGAGAGAGAGAGAGAGAGAGAGGGGGGGGGAGGGAGGGAGAGAGTCAAAGGGATGGATAGGATCAAGAACCAATGGTCAAAGGATTGGGACAATGATAGGAGTCTGGAGTATCAGATGTTGGGTCCACTCATACAGCCCCCCCCCCCCTCCCTTTGATCACCTGTTTTTGTAAAGACAGCAGCGGGGGTGACAAGGATGTCCCACTGCTATGTATATATTAATTCATACACAATTAGCACAAAATGTTAAAAAAAAAAACTACTCATCAAACATAAAAAAACAAACCCGGCGGACCACCTCCCCCCCCCTCTCTCTCTCTCTCTCCCCACGTTTTATGAATTGGAAAATACCGTACCACCCCAAGAAAATTACGTCAAACCTTGCGTAGCTTGAACGTTTAATTATTCAATTATATATTATATAGTATTAATTATTTATGTGAAATTATTTATTAGAATTTAATTAGTTAGTAGTATATAAAGTGAAAAAAAAAAACAAGGAAAAAGAAATAATCTAACAAGACAGAACTTTAAATTTTTAAATTTTGATTAAAATTAAACACACTACCCGTCCGGAGAGATATACATCCTATGAACAAACAAAAGGTAGAAAAGGCAAAAGAGGAATATCTATATAATGAGATGCATGGAATTAGGAATCAATCCCAATTTCATATTCTTTAACTGAATACAGCCTAGAGGATGTGTAAAGTATGGTACGTAACTCTCTGTTTATCAATGCGTGTACAAGGGAAACATATGTATACATAATACATACAAAAGAAGATGCCAATATTGTCAACTGCTATGGTCCAGGGAAGTTTTGGCATGGAACCCTCAACCTTATGCACATGGTGATCGGAAAAAAGAACCCACAAACCCACCCTTTCTTTGTGTCATTTCAAATGGCCCAATGGGCAATAGCCTGCAATGGATACTCGATCGGCTCTCTCTCTCTCTCTCTCCCCATACTCACGACTTTTACAAGCCGTTAAGAGGGGGGGGGGGGAGAGAGAGAGAGAGGTGTTGTCAAGCTGCTAGTTGTAAAGGCTGACAATAGTAGGAGTATGACAGAGATGGATGAGAGAAGTAGTGAGTAAAGGGTATGACAATGTGATCCTGATATATAACTCTTTTTCTCTCTCTGCTCTCTTTCTTTCTCAAAAACATATATGTATTGAATGCATGTATACGTGAACGGTGATAGATGTATTGTATGTCTCCCAAAGTCCCAACTGGTCCCTACTGATCAGATTCTGCACTGCATTGCTGTGCTTTCAATGCTTTAGCAAACATATCAATCATTGGGAACTTGAACCCAACCGTTAATGGTGCACTCATGAATTTTACCTCCAAGAACACTGTATATATATATATATATATATAAACAGTTTGATGTACGAAACTCTTGTCTTACATGAAATTCGGGAAAGAGTTAGACAAAAATTTATTATACGCAATCTTACTCTAAATTTGTAAGAACACTCAATATATATTACATATATATATATATAAACCTTATCCTAAGAAAATTTATTAAAATACTTTTTATTGTATTAATAATACTATCAGTCACAGTATATTTCTTTTTTAAATTAATACGATCGATTTTCCTTCACCCCGCATCATTTTCAATTTACTTTGCCCACAAGTCCTTTACCAGGTTGGGTTTGAAGTTTCAAAAAAATTAAAAGAAAAAAGTGAAAAAATTGACCGGTGGTGAAACTTAAATCTAAAGAAGTTATAGAAATATTTTTTTTTTTTTGTGAAAATTTTCAATAATGTTCGGAGCTCCTTAGAAATTGGTGGGAAATTGCTATTTTAGATGGGTGAGTTATCTGCCGTGGTTGCTTTCATTGCGTTTGCTGTGAATGATATCTCGATCTCTACCTTATCCGAAGCCTAAGAATAGAATGAATAATGTGAATATCCGCTAAAGACTAATATTTTGTCACCTCTAAGTCCATCTTCTCCCATGTGTCAACCAAAAGCTTGGTATCGACTATCATTTCCTCCTTGGAGGGATTTTTAAAAATTTTTACACTCGTCTGTTTTCTTACAAATAATCTCTCTGTATTTTTTAGACAAGACAAATAATAAAGATATATGCCAAACACTAATAATCTTGCCGCCATTAAATCCAAATGCTCATGCAGCTCCTAGGAATCATTCAAAAGGTTGTATACACAATTATGGTATGTTTGATTGCAGGAATTGAATGATAAGATAGTGTGAAATAATGAATGAGATTATATATAATTTAGGTTAATTTTTTGTGAGATATTTTTTTAATGTTAATTAGTGAAATATAAAATAAAATAAAATGAAATGATTTAATAATAAAAAATAATTTAAAAATTTTAAGTTTTGACAGAAAATAAATCTACGAATAGATTATAAGTAATACCATTCTCATAAGCAGTTTTAATACTATAAATTAAATGCGAGATTAAAGCCAACGTAGTAAAAATCGTAAACAAACAAAGCCAAAAGGGTTCGGAGGAAGTGATACGGTGGATTCATAAATAAGAGTAAAGAAATTACGGGAGCAAAGTTAAAAGATGAAGGGATAAAAAATATATATGTATATAAAAACCCCAAAATCTAATAATTGATGCCATCAATCTCCGAAGACTAAAAACTCTTTCATCAGCCGCAGAAGTTCCCACATGAAAGTATCAGTTCCAGGACCTTTGTACATGTACTACTAAGACATGACAGATTAAAGTAAATTGATTGTCCTTCGAATGACTTCGTGTAATTATTTTTAGAGTTAACAAAAAGTGTGATGAAATAAAATATTTTATATGTTTATATTTTATATAGTGAAATAAAAAGTTAATAATTTTAAAAATATTTTAAAAAATTTTAAAATTTTTTAATAATTTTTAACCAACTACATGGACCCAACATCCCATTTCCATCTCAGAGACAATTCAAGCAACACCATTACAAGATTGAAAATTCTACCTGCGCAAGGCTCTGGGCTTTTAATGGTTAAAACTTATCGACGTTATTAATTTGGGTTTGAATTTGATAGTTGTCAAGGGCTTAAAAGAAATTTCTAACAGGATAAATTAGGACGGTAGAATTATGTAAGATTTTATAATGGTAAATTTATACAAAATTTTAAATTAAATATGACAAGGTTGAAATGTTTCCTAAATTGAAGAAAAGAAAAGAGAAGATTTGAATATTTACTAAGTTGAATGGAACTCAAGACTTTTCAAAAGAATGAAGATATATGTTCGGCAATAATTTTACCTTCTTCTTCGTAGACCCCCTCTCTCCCTTATTCATTGAAATCCCCTCTCGGCGGCCTGCAAACAACAATATAGTGAAATAAAGCGGTCGGAATTGGTCCCTGACCAAGGACACTCCGATACTTAAGTCAGTTTCTTGTATAGATATAAGCTCGTGTAAATAAAGAAAGAGAGAGAAGAAGATCAGAGAAAAATGAGTTGAAAAAGGAACTCTTACACTGTCTTGGTTTTGGTATTTATAGATGGAGTGTCTGTCTTACTTTTTGTTGATTTGACTATCACTTTATCTTGATGTGACTTAAAGTGGAGGTGGGTGGTTAATATTAAATGTCAAATGATGTAAGTTTCGGGAGCCGTGTAAAAGTGTAGTACATAAAGTAATTATACAACATAATTAGCAAACTACCTAGTCCCAATTTAACCATAATATACCTCTCTGTTCGGGGGGTGCAATTTTTGGTCGGCAGACTACTCTTGTGGTTGGGCAAGCTATTTTTATACCTCACAATATACTTGGAGAAAAATGTCTAAATCAACAAGGAATCTTGAAGATATTGAAAAAGAAATAGAAAACTTAAAGTTGAAAAAACAAACCAGTGCATCTTGAAGCTAGGTGCAAAAAAGGCGATCCTTCAACCTTTTGGCAATATACCTCGCAGGCAGGGCGCAGGAAAGTCGATGGTTTAAGTTATGTATTTTTTGAAATACTCTATTTCCGTTCAAAAAATCTGTTTTTAAGAAATCAGTTTATATATTTGAATCATAATTAGAATGCAACTTTATAAGTCTATATATATATGCACCCGAACTTAATGTACAATAAAGGAACTGAATCGGTATATTATAGAGTCTTGTAAAAGAGAGAATTTTTCTTTTATGAGCTTATAGGTCTTTCTCTTATTTTTCTTTGTATTATTTCTTTACTTTTTGTGTGAAGCAAAGAACCTGTAGGATTAGTTGAGTAATTCGAGTAAAATTAGTGAAAGAATTTATGCGAGTGATTTGTAACCTGTTGATAGTGAAATTTGTAATAGAAGTTTTTCTTTCTGTGAGAGCGTTTCCTCATTATTCTCTAGTATATTATTTTTGCTTCGTGTGTGATTGTTTAGTTTAGAATTTTCAAATTAGTTACGTTGCTTCAATATTGTTGTTTAAAATATAAGTTAGATTTAATATAAAAATGATTGAATATGAATTATAATTAGATAAATTATATCAATTATCTATTATATATGATAAAAATATATAAGGCACTTGTATAATTTTTGAAATTATGGTTATTATATCTACTTTTTAAGTTATGTTATAAATTTTCTCTATTTGTCTTGATCTTGTCAATCGGTACTTGCTCATACTTAATTAATGATTAGAATTTAAATATGTGTCCTTATGACGATTCTTAGTTATATTGACTATCAGATTATTGATCCACGCTTCTAGAATAACTTATTATTTGTTGAAGCTGCAGAGCATGATTTTTGAGATATATTGTGTTATTTGACCTAATTATATAATTGAACTTGTTGATCATAAAGTGGATCTTATATGAGTATTCCAGAATAATCGAATTTATTTGAATCAGTTTTAGGATGTCCCAGCATTGGCAGAAGCACTCGGTGTAATTTTTGCTAGTGAGATATATGATTTTTTGTGATTAAATGGTTAAATGTTCTTATTTAGTATCTTTTAAGTTCATCAGTATATGTTAGTCGTCCTAATTTAACATTAGAGGAAGTTTTGTAACAAAATTTAAAAAATAAGGACAATAAGTATAGTTTCAAAAATTACAGGGCACTTTAGTTATTGTTGTCAAACCTAAGAGTTAATCAATATAATTTACCGTTTATAATTTTGTCTATTTTTTGTTTTTTTTGGTAATTATCTATTTTTTGGGTTAAACATTAAGAAAGTAAAATGTAATTATTAATATTCATAGATATATGTATGTATACACGGGGACGGAGCTACTATTCTACCAAAATTGGTAAAAGAAGTGGGACTTGAAGAGGGTTCATTCCAACGATGGGGAGAAGCTTTCATGTGTTTTGGGGCCCAAAGCAATAACTTTATATGAGGAAAAGGTGATTCCTCCGGTACAAAATTTAGGCCCCAGCTCAGTGACAATTATGAGGACTTTTTCAGGCATGTTTGACTCGAAAATTTTCTGATTGTTTGATGGACCGCAGACCGACAAAATATGGCATGTGAGTACAAAACTTGTTTCCCAGAGTTTTAATCAATTCTTCCATTATGGAGCTGTTGAAGATCAATTTGTTTCCTGCCCTCCGTCCCCGTATCCCTCCTCTCTGTTTCCCATTTTCCGGCTTCAATAATACCCTCTGTTCGGGTAGGACAGATAGAAAATGTAGAAATAAAATAAAAATAAAAAAAGGAGATATTGAATTTTCTTCTAAAAAGAATTTAATAATCTCGGAAGAGGATGAAGTTGGCGTCGAAGGCGCTGGAGAGTAACTCGATGCTAACTTCATCCTCTTTTTGAGACAAGCAAATGTTTAGTTAGTAAAAATTTAGTCAAAAAGTATAATAAAAATATAAAAATTTGATGTAAAAGTGATATGTGATAAAATTTAATTGAAAGAAAATATAAAAAATTAGTAAAAATTGATAAATTTTGGTTAATTTTGACCAATCAAATACTCTTTAAAAGAGAGGAGGCTGAGATGTAAAAGAGTCAACAGATGAATCAATAAAAAGTGAAGGTGTGAAAACACATATTTAGTTATACGGTTGAAAAGATAGTCGAAATTTCTATGGATGATTTTTCCATCTATATTGACTCTTGTGAAAAATGTTGAGTTAATCCAGAGACGATTCGTATATTATAAGTTTACTTGTGTAAGAAAATAATTTTAAAAAAATAAATGGGACTTGCGTTTTAAAATTTTTCTGCCAATTTTGTTCCTTGTTTTTTCTTTTAACTGCTCGCTTTTCCTCTCATTTTTCTCTCATTTTTGGGTGGGAGAGAGGGGAAGACATAGGATTTACGTACCGTTTTTCTTCTTTTCATATTTCTTATTTTCTCTCCTTTAATTTTTTTTTTTGGGACCAAATAAGAGAAAATTATTTATTCCTTCTGTTCTATCCCCCTTTTTTTCCCCTCCACTTTTCTTACAAATCAAATAAATGATGCTTAGAATTTACCATAATGAGGTACTAAAATAATGTGTTAATGGCATCTTGTAATTATAATTGATCAAAAAAAAGTGATAAAAATTTTATTATTTTTGTAAAAGTCAAATTTTGGTCATAAAAGTATAGTTTACGCGTGAAGATTTGTGTCAAATATTTAACTTTTTTCCAACTAATTGATTGTTAAAAGTGACATTTTACCAAACAAATCAAATTTCTTTTAATGACCAAATCAAATTTAGTTGACAAAAGTGACTGTTAAAAGTGTGTTTTCTTGTAGTATTATTTTTACAAATTTTACTAGCATAACATTATTTTACTTTAACAAATAGAAAAATTGGACATTTTTTAATCAATTGTCTTGCTGTGTGATCTAATTCCATCTGATTTATTTATTTATTTTTTATTATCCTGCAAAACACAAAAATAAAGTAAGCTCAATTTTGGCATACAAATTATTGTATCCATAAATTTTTTGTTCATCACTAGGTAATACGGTCTCTTTTCCTTTTTGAATATTAACAAAAGTTAATCTTTAATAACCATGTCAAATAATTTTCCTTAAGGAGGGAAAATATGAAAAGTTTTTAATTATGTTATGGGAGAAAATAAAAATACAAGGTAAAAAGATAAATTTAACAGTTAGCTCAACTAGTAAGATTGTTACTCTTGATTAATAGTTTGAATTTGTTCAGGGTCATTGAAGTTACAGAGATTAGTCGAAACACACACAAACTAACATGAACGCCTTGAGTTAAAAAGAGAAAGAGTGGGAGAGAGGGACTAATAATTTTTTTCTTCTTTTCATTTTCCATTTACCCTTTTTCTCACGATCATAAAGCACCAAATGAAGGAAATAGTAATTGTCGCAACTTCTATTTTCTTGGCAGCCAAACAGTCTGTTTGATTGTCTTTGGATTTGTGAGGGTGACCAATTGAATGAACCCCCCTTTTGTCATCATGAGTCATCAGTGCTTCAGTTAGTTTGTATTGTAATGTAGACTGCGGAGTTATTAAATGGGAAGCAACTTGAGTGGATACGTTAACCTCATCATGATTCACGAGTCTCCCTCACGATTGGTCCACCCTTTCAGGTTTGACAATAAAAAATCACAATCCGCAGGTCTTTTTGTTTTGGATTTCCTCGAACCTTGCTCAAACCTTGAAACATGAGGCCCTCCCCCCCCCCCACCTCTCTCTCTCTCTCTCTCTAAAATTTATTTGCCACTCCCTCTAACATTCGAGGAAAAAAATTAAATTTTTTTCTATAACAAATTAATCTAATATTTTTATTCCTCATAATTTAAAAAATGTAAAATATAAAATAATAAATTTAATTATTTTTAAAAAAATAAAAAAATTGACCAACCAAAAGTTGATACTATTACCAAACGAGACATTAAATAAATGATTTAAAGAATATACATTATTCTACCAAAATTTTTAGTCAAAATTTTATAGCAAAATAATGTAATAATGGTATAATTATAATAAAATATTATATTAATAAATTATTTATTTAAGAGCAATTGGTTAAACAAAAATTCACATTATTTTAATTAAAAATTTTTTATTGAATATTTTTTGGTTGCAAGTGTTTTTGATTGATTGATTTTGCCTTGAAATGCTCGTCGAAGCCCACAACATGGCTCCTCCGCAAGTCATGGATGGTGTTCACGGAGCCCATTATTGAAGCCCATGGGCTGTTGTCTCTCATCACACTCATATATCAGTATACACATATGTTCACCCGTGCGATAAACAAAATTATATAATAATTTTTTATTAACAAAAATAAACTTTTAAATATATTGTAATTATTTTAATAAAATTGTATAATTTAAATGATAATTATTAAATTATTTTTTTATATTTATATTTTTTATTTATATCAATTTTAATAAGTAGATAGAACTGATTAAAATCACGTTTTAATATGAATATTAAAAATTTATGTTTTATCAAATCTTAATCTGACTCAATTCTAAAAATTTAATTTGGCTCTAAAATATATATTAAATCTCAAACCTACTCAATCGAGTTAATCTTTTTTTTTTATTTTAAAATGTTTATCAAATTTTTAATATACACTTCTATTTTGTTAATTACTCACTTGAATTAAAAATATTATTAAAATAAATTTTCAACCTAACTGTCAACATGACAAATTTAAATTTTTATAAAAACTATTACTCCTAAACTTAATGATTAATATTTAAGTGCTTTTATTAATATTAACATTTAAGTATTTTTTGTGTTTTTAAATTTAAAATATATTAACTGTTTTAAATTTAAGTAGTAATTAGTAATTTCAAATCTCTTTCTTAAATTAATATTTAGATACAAATTTTATAGCTATAACAAAATAATAGGTAAATGGGTGCAACCGTAATAAGCCAATAAGCAAATAAGCTTATTTCATGAATTCATAAGTTGTCACATTAATTAAGGTTATTTGTTATAATTCTAGTGACTTTATACGTAAAAGAAAAAGTAAAGTTTTATTCATCTGCTGATCTGAGATAAAATAAAATCAATTATTTGTGAATAAATGAGAATGGAATTTTTAAAGAATAAAAAGTATTGAAACATGTTACGTCCGATTAAGACGGAGGAGGAGGAGGCGATAAAAATTACATTTTATTAGGATTATAATTTAGATGTGTACGAGTACGTGTATATATATTTTAATTAACAGGTGGGCACCCCCTTTATCGAGAAGAGGAACCATTCTAAAAGACGGTTATGCCCCTCCAGTAAGATACGTGAACTTTCGAGAGAAATTATAACAATCACAAGGTCACGTTTGGATTGCATTTTTAATAATTAACTATTGTGTTTATTTCTTTACGAATGTGAAATCTTATTAGGGCTTAGAATAAAGAAAAATAAAAATACTATGGTGTTTTTGGATAATTCGAAAATATTGAATTAAAATTTCAAAAAGTCAAAATTCATTAATTCCTGTCTTTACAAAGGCCACTGTTTTGCCTAGAATTAGTTAACACGTGTTCTTGATAAGGTGTGCACAGAAGTTCGGTAATAATTTAAAAATAAATTCAAATCTCACAACAATTCAGATGGAACTTAAAAAATAAAAAAAAGAAAAAGGAAAAAGCATGATAGCATTTTTTGAACTTAACAAGATAATTTGAGATATCTGAAAATTGATTGAGAATCTTGTCACTATGTTAAAAGTATAAGTTATAAAAACTTTGTCATCATCTCTCGAAGCATCAACTAGCCCTTTTTTTTTATTTTTTCCTTAGACCAAAGCCCTTTTGAGCTCATCAACCTACACCATTTTGAGCACATGCAAGGGGGCATTAATTACCTAGGGCTAGGGGAGGAGTACTTTGGATCTACTCCTAAAATTCAAATTTGTTAAATTTTGAGAAAAGTCCCAATTCATCAATTTCCAATAAAGCTCAAAGACAACGATCAAATCTGAGTTCAAGAGTTCGATTGTTCTGTCTTGAAAAGGGTAGTTGAGTTGGTTCAGATGGCAGGTTGAAGGGACTGAGACCAATAGGTTTCGAGTTCGACTCATCTCCAGGAGTGGTCTTTCCTTTAATTGTGGAGGGTCATCTAACAGCCTTCTCGGCTGAGTCGATCAGCCAGAGCTTGCTTAGGTTGGTTTACCCTCTATGATTCTTTATCGGCTAAGATCACAGAGCGAGTTTCACCAAGTGCACACTTTTACGGTAGCAACTACGAGTTTTCTCGTGCCAGAAGAGCTCGATTGTTCTCTCAAAAATTCAATCACTACTAGGCTCAAACTCACTACACTGATCCCTGACTCTACTATCTTACAACTTGTACAAGTGCCCAACTAAGCTCGGCGATAATTATGGGTTACTTTGATAAATTATTAATATATATATTTTTAACTTTTAGAATTCGTTTAATAAAATTGTCAATTTTTATTTTTTGTATTTAATTTTTAATTTTCTTTTTCATAGTATAAAAAACAAAAAAACAAAATTTTAAAAATGTATTTGATAACAGTAAATATTAGTTGATAGTTAAAAATTGGAAGAATAGTCAGAGACAATGAGTGGCGATAGGTGACAATGGTTGAAAGTTGGTTGTAGTGGGCGATGATAAGAGATGGGTGGTGGTTGGAAGTGGGCGACAGTCAACCGTGGTGGTGGTCGGAGGTAAGTGGTGGTGGACAATGGCCAACGATGGTTGAAGATGCGTAGCGGTTGGTAGGCGGTGTTGGTCAATGGTAGATGATGATTGTGACTGGTAGTGGTTATGGAAGAAAATAAAAATTAGATAAAATATATTTTTTTATGTTTTCATCATTTTTGAAAATTTTAAAAACAATTTTATTTTTTTTTTAGAAACTGGGAACATATAAGCCATACGAGTTTTTATGTTTAGTTTTTCAAAAAAAGGAAAATGAAAACTAAAAATTTTGTCAAATGAACACGTAACTTTTTTTCAACTATTTCTATCAAAAGTTACATATTTTATAAATGCATAAAAAAAATTTACCAATTACACAAAATCATCAACTTTTTTTTTTTAATTTTCTCTAACGTCAATTGTTCTCCAATTTTTGCAAATTTTTACTAAACATATAAAAGTTTCTAATTATTAAGGTACTATTTGGTTTGTATTTTTATTTTTTGTTTTCACTTTTTGTTTTTTATTTTCTATTTTGAACTCATTTGTTATCTTGTACTTTTGAAAATAAGAAAAATAGTTCAAAACGAATTTGATCACTTATATTTTTAAAATTTATTTTAAAAAATTGAAAATAAGTTTACACATAAATTAAAAAATGACAAAAAATTATTTTAAGCATTTTTAACCCAAAACAAGAAAAATCTCAAAATTAAGAGCACAGAGTATTTTGTATCTTCTTATTTTAGGTTTTTAACACATAAAATAGAAAATATTATAATAAGGTGACAAAAATGATCTAAGTCAAATACTAGTATGTTAAAACTTGTTTATTAAGTTTTTTAATAAGTTTAAAATAATATATTTAAATTTATTTATTAAATTTATTGACAAACTCTAATTAAATATACTCACGAGTTTTCAATCAAATTTATAATCAAGTTTGCTTGTTAACGGACAAATTTAACAAACAACAAGCACAGTATTTTAATAAACAAATAAGTAATATATTTTTTAACTTAATAAAGAAGATGTAAATTAATAAATAATAAATTGTAACTAATCTAAATTGTTAACAAGAAAAACTAACTCAATAAAAGTTTATAAGCAATCTTAGTTAATTTATTAGTAACCATATTCACGAACACTTAAATGAATATATTTACGAGTTACAAACAAATGGATTCATAAATAATAAATGAATTTATTCGCGAGTTTCAATTAGTCAGACTTATCTTTATTCAAATTTAATTAATTAAATTTAAAAAATATATTCAAACTTATTTATTTAAAGTACTTTTGGAGTAACAAAAAATAAGATAAAATGAAATAAAGTGAAAAAAGTTATGAGTTAATAATTTGTACAATGAGATAAAAAGTGAATAATTTTTAAAATTTTTCTATATTTTTTATTATTTTTAATAATTTTTTGCCATTCTAAACGAAGACTTATTGTAGTAAACAGACATAAATGAGTTTATCAGCCAAGCACTTATTAAAAAACTCTAATTATAAAGGAATTTCCCACATCTTTTGTGAGTGAAATTGCCCACAAATGTGCCCCAACTTGGGTTCTCTCCTAAAATTTTATCTAAGTAAATTATTTATTTCATTAATAAATCATATTGCATGGGATTCTGCCATGTGGCCGTTCCCCCCCCCCCGGGGGAACCCCCAAAAAAAAATTAATAATAATAAATAACATCGACACAGTCGCCTAGGAGGTACGCGAGTCCATGTGAGCCCTATCTGAATTTTGGCGTGGTCCTGATCACATGCCGTGAGCCGCATAGAAGTTAACATATGGAATCAATCTAAGGGGTCTGCGTGGTTCTCCTCAGCCTCTGTGGTACCCCTCTATCGGATCCACCTGTCAAATTACACTCAAATTTTTATTTTGGACATCCATGCACGGTAATCCTGGGGTCGGGCTGCGTTTGTTAACTTGTCGAAAAGAAGAAAGAGCGTGGACGAAATGGTCATTTACATTTACATTTATATTTAATTTTTATGAGGGTATTTTTCTCTAATTTTTTTAACGATTCATATTTTTATATATTGTATTAAAAATAGTTGAAATAATAGTAATAATGTTTCCCAAACAATTACCATAAGAATAGTAAAAAATATTGATTTCTTTACATTCTATTTTAAATTAGAATTGAATGCAAGTTCATAATTAAATTATTGAGTATAAATTCATAATTAAATTAACACATAATATTTAATTAAATATATAAAATCTTGATGTTCATAATAACCACATATTTTGCCTTAATTTAACATATATATATATATATATATATATATATATATAGAGTAAATAACACACATCTTGAATTATTGTCAATAATAATTTGAATGCGAAAAAATATCTCAAAATATTGTTCTTGAATCTTCTTATTTAATTAAAAAAAATCCTTGAAATTTTGAAATTTTCCTTCTGATCTTATAAATTAATGTATTATAAATTTTAGTGTCTATGAATTGATGAAATTTATTCATTATTTATAAGAAGCAAGAGGACTTGTTTATTCCAACCTTAAAATAAAATTTCGTAGCCATAATTCATGGTTAATTGCCTAAAAGAAGGCAACGAACTTAACTTCCAATGTGGATGATGTAATAACAATATGCTTAGCATTCTTTCATGAAATAGCTTTTCCTACGAGAATGAATATATAATCAAAACTACTATTTTTACAATAAACACATCCTCTAAAATATAAGTCTGAATAACCAACCATCTCAATGTGATTAGTCCTCCTAAATGTAAGTGTGTAATCCTTATCCTTTGCGAGTGTCTTAAAACTTTCTTTGCAGTTTTTCAATTATCAACTCTTGGATTACTTTGGTATCTATCTAATGTCCCAATAGCATAATTAATATTTGGCCAGATGCAAAAATGTGCATACATCAATCTTCCAATGGTAGAAGTATAAAGAATTTTTTTCATACTTTTATATTTTAATTTATTTTAGAAATATTAACCTAAACTTAACTTATCTCTTTTTCGAATTGAAACAATTGTGAAACCACAATTATGCTATTAAATCTTTCTAAAATTTTTTTAATATGAGTTTTCGAAGATAATCCCAACATTCATATGATCTACCTCAAAATATTTAAAATTAAAATATATAATATTTGACTTTTAAGAAGTTTACCAACATCACATATTTTTTTTCAAAGGGTAATAAATTATTTTGTAAATATTAATCATTCTGTATGGATCGAGGAGTGCCAGTGTTTGATGCATTTGAACTGTTTGATCGGTAGCTCAGTGGGAACCATATAATTCAACCATCTAAATACGCATCAATTGTGCTAGTCGCGACTGACATTAATGTTCTTTTATTTGAATATAAAAAAAATTATATAAAAAAAATTTAAACTCCAATTATTTCTCTCACCAAAATTAAAAATGATATATTTGGAATTTAAATTAAAGATAAAGAAAATAAAATGAATAAAAAATATTAAATTTATTCTAGTAATCTTATATATATGTGTGTATATTTTCTTTCAATCAAATAATCTTATTTATATAAGTTCTGTATGGAGTTTTAAAAATTATTAAAAAATATTAAAATTTTTTATAAATTATTTCCTTTTTATTTTATTATACAAATCACGAATTTATAATTTTTATTAAATTTTATTATTATTATTAATTTTTTTTTACTGCAAACATTTCCACAATAATATATATCAATATATTTATTTACTGGGAGGGTGTCGGTGAGTAAACTGTTGCGTCTTTTTGTCTGGCGACACTTCAAAATCACCTTGCGCATCACCTGGCGATCTCCAGCCGTACGCCTCGCCTCGCGTGACTTTTACTTCCTCTTTGCTATCGTGCGCCCCTTGCTAACTTCACCACCTCGCTTGCCCCAATGCTTCAGATCCAGCACCAGAGAGATCGATAGATACCTTTGTTGAGAGTGAATAGAAGCAAGGAAAATTTTGGGCTGTGGTCAAATTGCCAAACAAGGCACTACCCAACAAAAATCTAATTAAACGAACAATGGAAGCACTTTCTCGTGAACCTTCCCCCACTCCAATCCAAAAAAAAAAAAAAAATTCAAATCCAAATTTCCTCCCGAGGTCAAAGAGAAGCAATAATCATGTTTTGGCTTTATTTCATTACAAAAGGAAAAAAAAAAGTTTACTTTTCATTAATTTTTTAAAAAAATTATAAATTTTAAGTATATTAATCATATTCGTAAAAAAAAAAAATCATGTCTGTTTGAATAAAAAGTAAAAAAATAATAAAAAATAACTTTTTTTGACCAAAGTGAATGTGAATTTTTTAATTTTTTTTTTCCGAATGTAACAGAACATTTAAAAGTTACATCTTCCAAAAAAAAAAAAATGAAATTTAGTGAAAAAAAAAAAAACAATATAAGACTCATTCTCTACGTAGAAGAGTAAGTTATTCCTATAGTTTTGAGGTCTCATAGGAAGAATAAATGGTAGAATAAGTTTAACATTTTGAGGTCTCATATGAAGAAGAAATGGTAGAATAAGTTTAACATCCAACATTTTAAAAATATAACCAAACAGATAATGGAATTTCCATACTCATTTCAATTTTATTTTATCCAATCAAATGTAATTTTAAAATTTACTTGGTCAAAAATTAACTTTGTCAAAATGTATTTTAATCTTTAGAATACCATTATTAGCTTATTTTTAATAGAGATGTAAAACAAAAGAAAGATCAATATATTCATCACAATAAAATTTGTTTGTGAATTCTCATTTATACTATCAATAAAGAACTCTTACTGGTTTTTTAGAACTATTAGAAAATTTATTTGGTTGTTAATTTCAGGACGTCAGGGATTAGTTAAGATGTGTAAATTAACCCAAACACCCTTTATTACCAAAAAAAAAAAAAAATACTATCAGGTTTTACTAATTGTAAATTACCATTCCCATGTTACCAACTAAAAAATAATGAGCAAGTGCATTTCTTTTCTTTTCTTTTCCTTTTTTTTAATTTTTTTGGGGTAGTTGGGTGGGGGATAAAACTATTTATAAATGTAAATGACTTATTTAATCACTCCATATATATATACACACACTCAATTTTGTAATTTTCTGATACCAAATCATCTTGTACAAAATTTTGATGGGTTACATATCTTGTGGGCCACTTCTAAAAATTTATTCACTTTTTGTGCTTTGATCGATTCCAGCTCGAAAAGTTTTTGTATTTTCTAAAATTTTGCAGCTCTTTGTTATTATTTTCTTAGAAATGTTGTACAATATTAAAATATTTAAATTTAAATTTATTATACAGAATATTGGATTATTTTTATGTAACACATTAGCAAACAATGACAAAAAATCAAATGAATACAAGAAAACACCCACAATGAAAGAATGCAAAGTTTACTTGATTCAACAATTTACTTATATTTATAGGTATGGTAAATTTTGATTTTCATGATCTCCAACAAAGGAATAAGAAAGTACAAGAATTATTTGAAAGGGCCTTAAAAAATCTTAAAGGAAACTCTCACCCTGTTATTTATTTTTCTTTCAATTCTAATTTTAAAAAACTCTAATCATAATTTCTAGCAATGTATAATACACTCAATAATACATACACATCGAGACCTAAGGTGAAATTGACTTCTAAGAACGCAATTTAAAAAATCAACAGATCAATATTTTTTGCTAGCTTAGTACTCACGTTTTTCTCACACAGCCAAAATTCTAAAATATGTCATTCCATATTTTTACGAATCAAAATAGTATTCTTGCCGCTTCCAGCGATTTTTTCATGAAGTGACAAGTTTGTATTACTATCGTATTGTACTGTGGGATAAGCCCTGCAATCCTAACTTTCTCTGTATTCTCGAGAACTAATGTGAACATGAATAGATAGATACCTTCGCTTTAGTAGCTAAACTCTACTTACCCAAAAAAAAAAAAAAATAAATTCTTAAATATGTCACTCTATTTTTTTATGAATCAGAATAGTACTTCTACCGACTTCTAGCGATTTTTTCATGAAGTGACAAGTTTGTACTACTGTTGTATTGCACCATGGGATAGGCCCCCGCACCCGCAACCCCAACTTCCTTTGTATTCTCGTGAATTAATGTGAACATGAATAGATAGATACCTTTGCTTTTTTTGTATTCTCTCAAACTAATACGAACATGTCGGGAACTAATGTGAACATGAATAGATAGATACCTTCGCTCCAATGGCTGAACTCGGGTATCTATCTCTTTTCCAGAAACGAACATAGGCCACAACTTTAATAGAATTATATTTAAGTGAAAAACTGAAAATGCTACGCCATAGAATTTTCAAATAAAAAGTTATATATATATGTATATATTAATCAGTACCCAAACAAGACGAAGGTTGAAATTTGAAGCACAATCACATACGATCATAGACAATACAACTCAATAAACAAAGTTTAAACTTCAAGCATAAATATTATATATATGAATGCAAATTCCATTACACCATTTCAAAATTGGCAGACTAGAGAGAGGAAGCTAACCCTTCAATTACAGTCTCCCAACACCTGCCTGCGGTTGGTAACAGAATTGCCCTGAGCTAATTCCCATTGGCAAAGAAACTAAAATTCGTAAATAAATAACACTTATCACTACAGACATTATCCATACAATAACACCATTGCATGGGATAAATACAAAGCATGACTTTTGTTATAATTAACATAGGAATTATATAAATAGTTCTAGGTAGTAGTAATTAAGGTTGCTTATATAATGTAGCTAGAGGTAAATAAGCTAGCCTCCTCCAGAGCTCTCCCTTCTGATCAAGAAAGGGGAGACCTGTGAGGAGCACCCTTTCTCCTGCTGCCGAGGGAGAGAACAATCCCAGGGAGGAATCCACTCCCTTTCTTCTTCTTTGTCCTCTCCGGGTCACGCGAAATTCCAGAATTGCCCATGGTGTTGCTAGAGCACGAGGAGCCTTTGAATTGTAACGGGTCCTCCTCCTCCAGGATGGAGTTTGGGGTAATTTCGCCATCGTCGTCGAGCAGCTCCGATCCGTCCATCCGGAGTCCCTCGAACTGGGAAAAGGCGAAGTCCGATTCATCAAACCGGTATAGGATGCTTGATAAATCTTCCCCTTGGTATACCATATGATCAACCTGCATTGCATTGTTTTTTTTAGTTCGGTAAATTCTAGGCAGTCTGTAGTAAGGATGGAAAAGTAAATGAAAAATAAAATAAAATAATTGAATATTTCTTTCTTTTCCTCCCTCAACCTTTTTTGTTTTGACATATAAAAAAAATGTCCGAAACATGCATGTACGTGTGTTTATATATTATAATGAAAGTTTCAAAAATAAAATAAAATAAATGGAACCCACCTTTTAATATTTTTGTCTCCCCTCTCTCCTCTCTCACTTTCTCTCCCTTCTTTCATCCCAAACTTGAGAAGGAAAAAAAAAAAATGGTGGATAGCAATGAAACTTTTCCTTCCCCAGCTTTTCCCTTCAAACCAAACAAGTAAAAACCACTTTCCCCTTTTCTCTTACCCATTTTCTTTCCTCCACTTTTTCCTCAGACCAAACATAACACTAGTTATATACATGCACGGTAATTTACACAAGACATTCAATGAGGCAGTGTATGGCTGCAATTCTCAAGAAAAGAAGTTGATATTACAATACCCAATAACCTGACATAAGCAAACAGCTGTTTGTATGTACAGGAGACAGAGAGAGAGAGAGAGAGAGAGAGAGAGAGAGAGAGAGGGAGCCGGGGGAGGGGGGGAGGGAGGGGGGAGAGATAGAGAATTTAGGAACGTGAAATGGACCTTGCATGAAAGAGAGCAGAAGTGAAATGGCTCCTGAAGGATCCTGTCACAATTGAAGCAAATGTTGGCAGAGCCCTTGCAAGACCTAGACTGTGCCCTCTGATTCAAGAATATGACCTTGGCACTGTTAATAGTATAGGGCTGCCAAACAAGGAATAACAACATTAATATCTTGTACCAGTGCAAGGGAAAAAAAAATGAACTTTTTGTTCAGAATTATATACCTGAATATAGGAACAGTCAATGAGCTTCTCTAGGTCATCCAATCTAACCACATTATGGTACACATATCTTCTCACCTGTTTGTCACATTATGGGATCAAAACTTGAATTTCAAAAAAAAAAAAGTGAAAAAAAAATAAGCAACATTTAATTTTATATCCCTATGACTGAAATTATTAGTTATGACAATACAAATTAGGATCTTAATTAATTGTGATTTAGCATTTACTTGAACCATCTTGAACTAGTGTATTACTTTTGCCACAGTGCACAATGCAATATATTGAGCTTTCTAGATGGCAATCCAAATTTAATATAACTTTTCTAATGAAAATTGACCCATCTTCAAATAATTTTTAATTTTATTTTCTTCAGTGATATGTATTGTTCAGCTTTGACAACTACCTCAGAACTTAAGTGAAAAGTTAGGCAACCGACTTTCTATCATTGTTATCTTATGGTGAGACAAATAAAGAGGGGGGGGGGGGGGGGGGAATTCCCCTCATAGAAAAAATAAAAATATGAGGAAATGAGTTTTTTTTTTTGGGGGGGGGGGGTTCAAGTAAATCAAAATAGACCACAAATGAAATTGTGGACAATTGGGTCAAACTGTCACTTTCTTGAAAGCAACAGCTAAGGGACCATTGCAGGGAAAATGGATATAAGAGTCTCTATAAATGTAGGAAACAAAACAAAACAAAAAGGTGGAATCAAAGGTCCAAAGGATGATATGATATACCTCCTTTTCGGATACCCATTACAGAATTGAACAAGAAAATAACAAATTCAAAAGAGAATCGATCATGTGTAAGATCAAGGGAAGAAGGGGAGATTTTAAATTAGACAATCAAAAAGAAAAATATACATATATATGTATATATACCAGAATATATAAAATAGATAAATCACATTAAAGGAGGAGAATCCAATAGATATGACTTTCAGAAGTACTCGCGAGAATAATTACTTCAGTCAAGAAAAAGCCACTGCATGAAGACCTTTAAGCAGAAGAAAAAATATATATATATAATTTCTAAGAAATAAGCTGGAAAATTGAGCAGAGGGCTACAGTGAAATTAATTTCCACACAAATAGAACCACAAATTAACTAAAAAGTTCCCAGCTAAAATTCATTTCAGAGAAGAGAATCATGATGCAAAGATCACACCTATTCCCAGAAGAATCAGAGCAAATTAACTGTCAAACACGTACAAATTCATAAAAAATAAGGGGAATTTTCAGAGAATTCTTGAGAATCACTTCAAAATTTCACTCATCCACTATACATAAAGAGTTCACATGAGGTCAGTAGGAACCTGAAAAAGAATCAACACACAAATTGTTCCATTTGAAGCATAAAACCCACAAAATTCAAAGATACCCAGAAAAGAATTAGTGCTGTTGAGGTCAAAAACAACACCAAAAAAAGAAGCCAAAAGTAAAAGAAAAGCAAAGATGGTTTGAATTGAATTTGCTCACAATCAATGAACTCAAAATTATGGAAATGAAATAAATAAATAGATATATATATAAATAGGCATACCTGAAGTAGGGGATGAGAGCGATGAGAAGGAAGGCAGTGAGGGCAAAAGCTTTGACAACAATCCAAGCAGAAGATGTTCTTCTCGTTCTTCCTTCGGCTCTCGTGGAGCCCACATGCAGCAAAGAATGTCTCACCCATTAGTCCTTCTAGCCATGCAGGCTTCATCACCATATCTCCTCCTCCTCCCCCACCTGATGATGATTCCCTTCCCATCTCCCTCTCTCTACTCTCTAAAAACTCTAGTCAAAAACACTGGGTAGACCAAGCTATGTATAGATATAATTATGTATGTAAAGATAGATCCACACTGTGTGTAATAGTATGCTATGAAGTATCTAGAGGTGGAGAAGGAGAGCTAGTAGATTGAGCTTCACATGCTTTAGTAAACCCTACCCCAAAGATCCTCCTCTATTTATAGTGGAGGTTCCAGAGTTTGTGTCCTTTTCATAGATTACAGACTGAAATAAAAAAAATAAAAAAATACCCAGTGGTGTATACATGCTATTATATATATATATATATATATATGTATATGGGAGGGGGAGAGAGAGAGAGAGAGAGAGAACTGGACGAATGGCGCGGAGCCTGGGGACTGCGGAGTAGTGGTGTTCATGGCGGGAAGACAGCCCACCAATGCCTACTTTTTCCTGCAAAATACAAACCCTTTTTCTGCACCTGATTAGAGCGCCTACTAATGCCCTTTGGACAATCATGCCCATCCCTCGTGGGTCCCATATTAGTAATTAGTAATTAATAAAAAATGTGGGACAACAAACTGATGGGAGTCCATTAATTACAGTGGCAATACAACAACGTACAACGGCTCCCTCAGGTCTCATGAAACGGTCGTTTCGCACCCATATGAGTTTCGTGGGACAAGTGGCATTTAGATTCTTTTGACGCGATATAAAGCGTTAAAAGATTTAAAAAATTTTTTAAATTATTTATTTTTTATTTTATCACAAAATTCATAATTAAATTATCTTATATTATTTTTTTTTTTCACCCCAAATGCCATTTTAATATATTCTTTAAGTTCAACTTATTTTTTTATTAATTATCATTTCGAATGTCTTGTCCATAATTTACTTCTAATTTATTTACTTAAATTTAAACAAATAATGATTAATAGTATGATGTAGTTTTTTAAGTCAAATTATTATTTAGTAGCGCACTTAAAAGTTAGCACTCCCTTTGCTATAATTTGATAATTCAATTAGAACAACTACTTTATGAATATTTATTTTAGGTTGAGAATATTTATATTTTTCCATTATTTTTTTCATACTCTACATTACTCTTCTTGTATTTAATAATTAAAATTATCGTGGAGTAAAAGAAATTAAAGAAAAAAGATAAGCTAATATCACTTGTGATCATGGCGCGAATGTAAGTAGGGGTAAGGGGGTCAATCCACTGGAAGTAAAATTTTTATAGAGAATAGTATAATTTTTAGAGTATTTTTGTAATTTTGTCCCTACAAAATATATTTTCAAAATAATTGTTACATTACCTCAAACATTTTACAAGTTTTATTTTTACTTTTATGTCGACTTTGACTTTAGTGTAATAAAATTCTGCATCTGTCACTACTTGTGATGTTAATCTTATAACATTAAGGTTGTGAATCGCCTTATGAGAATTGAACAAAATTGAACGATTTGTAATAAAAATAAATTTATTATGAATTATTCGGTTTTGATCTAATTGCCCGTAATTCTAATGTCACATGATTGCCCCAAATCCGAAACTAACAGAGGTGTAAAAACATTTTCATCCCTATTTTAACTCTTTTTGTTATTATTTTTTTAATAAGGGTATTGATGTCCCCTTCACAAAATGACCAGTCGTACCAAAGAAAAAGCACGAAAAGGGGTTTACGTAACTAAATGCAAGGGTATTGATGTCCTTTTACTCATAGCAAGCGGGGGCGATCCAACCTGTTATGGGGGGCGTAAGTTGAAATTTAAAGTCGGTGATTTGACGCAAGACTAGGGCTTTAGCGTAATTCTTTATTTAGGAATGGCGATTTGCGTTTCAACCATTGGATTTGTAAATTCACAACGAATTGTAATTAAATTTTTTTATTTAATTGAATCAAATACTTAAATCAAAAATAAATTTTAGAAGATATGTATAATATTATGATGATTGAAATATATTAAATTATAACGAATAATCTTAAAATGAGTCATTGATATATATATAATAATTATTATACAAAATTATATATATGTGTGTATAATATAATGTAATTATATTATATTTATACATAAAAAATTTAAAAATATATTTTGCATATATTTAGTGTTATTTTACACCAAAATATATTTAGACATTCTTAACGTATATTTGAAATGATAAAAAATAAGATCAAACGAGAGAAGCTATGGATTCGTAATTCATATAATGAAATAAAAATAAATAATTTTTAAAATTTTTTAAAGTTTTCAAAAATTTTTTAAAATTTATAATAAATCAAATGAAAGCTAAGAAAACATGTGGCAAAATTATCAACCTTCTCAAATATTGAGGTTGTTGCAGCTGTTACCCTTCGGGGTGGTCGAGTGGAGTTCGGGAGCGACTGATGGCCTCGGTTTTTGAGGTTTCGAGTTCGAATCTTCCTTCAGTAGAACAGTTTTTCATTTATTGTGGCGGGTTTCTAACAGCTCCCTCGGTCGAGCCGGTTAGTCAGAACTTGCCTAGGCTGGTTTACCCTTCGTGGCCCTTTGCTGGCCAAGGTCACGGAGTGTACCTCGCCCTAAGCGCACTTTTTACAGAAAAGCGACTGCAGACTCCCACGTACCAGGAGGTTGTTGCAGCTGTTTTGTGACCTAACTAAAAGCCTTAGTTCTGAAAAAATAAATAAATAAATAAAGATTTGACAGCCCTAAAATTTCTCATTTGGAGTTCCCAAAACTTATTTTTACAGTAAGTATTGGGCATTATAATATCTGTTGGGGCTTGCAATTTGAAATAAAAAATAAAATAAATGAATTAACATAGTTTTTTATTTTAATTTTTTTTCTAAAATTTTAATTATATAAAAAATTTAATATTAATTTTGTTCAGAATCCTATAAACATAGTTATTGCTAGTATATATAAAAGATCGTTTAGAACTATAATCAAATTCAAAAAATTTTAAAAATATTTAGAAGTTCTAATTTTTTCAAATTTTAAAAAATTTGTTAAAATTCATTAGGACAAATCATTATAATGCATCTTTAATAGATTTTGCTAAATTTTTAGAAAAAGTTACATTGATATTTATATCAAAAAATTTCACAAAATTTTAAAAATTTTTAAGATTTTACACTAAAATTTTGTTATATATTATTTTATATAATTTTGGATAATTTTATATTAAATCAAATATAAATATTTAACCATCGTTTCAAAATAATTTTTTATATTTTAAATTACAAAAAATTTCACTTTTTTTTTTTTTTTTTTAAGGTACTCCAAAGAGCTCCTATACACATATACGTGTGTATGTGCGTGTTTTAGTACAAAAGCTTGAAATTTTTGTTTCATCTAAAACATTTAAGAATAGCAGGGTTTGTCTCTATTAGGTACTGTACTTAGCCCTACCTCGGTAGAGAAGCCATTGAAATGACAAAAATATCCTTTATTTTTTATTTATAATAGTAATAATGTGTAATTGATCTCATCGAATTACTAAAATAATTGGATTAGGTTGTATTGAATGACTCGAAACACCGAATTGTAGTCTTGTTGTCTTGTAACTTTGGGACGCGTGTCACCATTTCGTACTAATCATATTTGTAATTATTTATTTTATTCCTAAACTATTCGTTAGAGCTCGTAAAATTACATAGGAATGTGCGGTAAAAATTGGACAAGCTGACGTGGCAGTGCTTTTGGTCCCCAGTGGTGCCTCGCATGTGTGTTTTGGACGGAAACCTTCGCCACGATTAGGCCGTGTTTGTTTGGGAACGTAGATTCGGAATTAAATTTGTTATTTATGAGTACTACAAATTTCACATTTGATAGTAAAAAAAGAAAAAAAAAATAGTACTATTAAATGTAGGATTAAAAATTTCATAGGAGCAAGATAACATATCTTTTATTCCTTAGCTTGAGTTTGATAAAAATTTAAAGATTTAAAATTATTTTATATTACATTTCTTATTAAATTACATCTCGTATCTCATTTTATATCTCACTAATCAAATA
The DNA here is from genome assembly GCA_019916065.1 of Vitellaria paradoxa. Taxonomy (NCBI): domain Eukaryota; kingdom Viridiplantae; phylum Streptophyta; class Magnoliopsida; order Ericales; family Sapotaceae; genus Vitellaria; species Vitellaria paradoxa. The sequence continues at coordinate 4,269,022 of CM034237.1, read as the reverse complement.
TCAATAAAATAATTTAGCTTAAAAAATTAATCACATATTATATCTAATTTCATACAATATTACATGATATTATTTATTTTCCATCATCTAATCTTCCCAATCAAATATAGTTTTAAAGATGAATAGCAGATGGGTTAGATTTCGATTAAGTCGAATGTAGTATTTTAATTTTAAAATTTAATTTTATGTTAATTTAAAAATCTTGAGGTTGTCTAATTATGTTTATTTAATTTATAAATTAATTTTTTGTTATCGAAACATAGTTTTCATGACACATGCAATTAAAAGTAAGTAAATGTCCAATCAATAACTATGTATCTAATTTTAATTGCATATTTTAAAATTTTTTAATATATAAATAATATCTCAAATAATAAAATTATATTTTAATGCCTTTATATTGAGATTTTAAATAATATATTTGGTAGAAGTTGTCCTACATCGATCCATAAGAAAAATTATATATCCCATATAAGAGATGGATTTCTCTTATGTTTACATCTAGATTTTGAAGTATAAACCCTTATTCTTATGTGTTGTAGGATTTATTTATATAGTATTGGAACGAATTTTTAACTGAATATCATCGTAATCCATGCAGGTCAGCGTGAGGAAGGGTGTCAGAAGTTATTCTGCATCATCCCATCAGAAAAATTATATGTCCTATGTAAGAGATGGTTTTAAGGTTAAAGTCTCTCTTTTTATGTGTTGTTGGACTCTTTAATAATTTTGATCTTGAGAAGTTTTCCAAACTAATTTTAAATAGTCTAAAAAATCAAACCAAAACTCCAGAAAAATATAGACTGACTTGGGCGAATTGTAACCCTTAGTATAGTATTAGCTATTTTATTTTATTTTAAATTCTTAAAAATAAGAACTGAGATATAGAGATGGAGAAACTTCCGCATTGATAGTTTCAAGATCAACAACGAGAGTGATAAAAGAAGTATGCATGGCAGCAAAAGTAAAGCTGAAGTAGCAATCACACCCCCTCGAGCAAATCACTATCAAATGAAGAATTTTTAAGAGTATAGTAAGATAAATTGAGAATTCGTAATGCGTGTAGTGAAAGAAAAAAATTGATGTGATATAAAGTTAACAGAAATTTATAGAAATTTTTGGAGTTTGTTTACAAACCAAACTCACCAAATAGTGCCAAATGTACAATTTTGACATAGATATGGGCAAAATTAATGGAAACAAAGAGTAATTTTTAAGAAACACGCCTCGGCTAGTTTCAGTCCCTGGAGGCCCAAGGCTTCTGTCATGTTGGGCCTCATTTTCTATCTTAGGCCCAAGGGGCCCATTTAAGGTTCCAAACCCCTTCCGTTGCGTTTGGAACAGGAGTTTATTGACCCAGAAAGAAAAAAGAATTTAAAATTATTTCTCCCATTTGACTGCGGTTGAAAATGTAGGAGGAAATTAAAGAATTTAAGAAATAAAAAAATAAATTCAAAGATTAATTTATTTGAGAAATGCCTTTAATTTCCTTATATTTTCTAACCCAATTTATTAAGAAATATGCCTTTAATTTCCTTGTATTTTTTAACCGAATTTTGTAAATTTTAAATTAAAAAATTGATTTATTCGTAAATTCCTTTTATTTTCTTGTATTTCCTAACCCAACTAAATAAGGACTTGAATTTGAGATTATTGCTTTTTTTTTTCCTTCTTTTTCGTCTCCTTGTATTTTACTAGATCATCTCAGTTCCGGGTTCGAATTCCCGAAGGATCCGAACTCACATGGGGCAACCAGCAATGCGGGTAGGGCTTCGAGTCATCAAAAAAGAAAAAAAGAAAAACTAATTAATTTATTCTCCGTCAAAAAACTCGTAATCCAAACACGCAATTAGAATAGAAGATTAAATCTTCTCAGCACATTCCATCCCTTAAATTCAATTGGGTTTTACGTTGGAAACAAAGCCCAAGCTCGAATTTGTTAGGCTTATACCAGCCCAAACTGCTACCAAAGCCCTTTTCTAGGCCCAAATCTCACTAACGAACCGCAATGGCTCTTTGGCATTGCTTGACCCAGACTTGGCCGATGTGAAAAAATTAATTGGACTGCGATTATGCTTGTGAAAATTACGTGTAAAATACACGCATTTGACTCGACAGTGTATTTTCTCACCCAAAATCATTGCTTGTAACTTTGGAAATAAAACCCTAAGAGTGCAAACGAGTGGGTACAAATTAAAATAATAATAATAATAATTTTTATTGTATCATTTTATTTTTTAATATTTCTTCTTTAATTTTTTTCCTTCACAAATTCAAAATCTAAGCATAATATTTGGAAAAAAGTCCGCTAGTTAGACTTAATTTTCTTTTCAAGACCAAAAAATTAATAGAATATATAGGGTATAATAGTGTCAAACTCATAATTTTATCCACCAACTTATTTTGTCGTTCTTAATTTAGGGGGTGTTTGGAGGCCAAAAAAACTCAAAAGTTGGGGTTGATGTGATGTAATAATGATATGTGGTAAAATTTGATTGGAAGGATTTGAAAATTTTTAAAATTTTTTGAATTTTTTTGGATATGCCAAACGCAGCCTAATCCCTCCCACCCATTGGATAATGCCGCCAACGAAAGAAATTATTTAATCAACTAACAATAATAGCTTGAGTTGTGGGCTCCTGTGCTTTGAGGGTGTGCATTTTCTTCTATTGGTTCAATCACAAAAACTCTCCTTTAATTTGCTTACTTTTCTCACCCATTTTTTTGTCCTTTACTATTTCATTGTTCTCTCTCTCTCTCTCTCTCTCTCTCTCTCTAATTTAGTTCTCAATTTCTTTTATAGGTTTTCATTGGCAACAATAGTCCAAAAAAAAAAAAAAAATCCAACATTCTCTTGTTAATTTCTCTACCCTTTTCTTTGTATGATTATTAAAATAATTACTTTATATTTGAGTTATGACTCATATTTAAGGATTAAGGAATCTAAAATTATTTTTCAACTTTATATTCTTAAAGTTGAATTTCAACCATCAATTGATAATTTGATCATTCAATTCAAAAACAAATTTACCAACTTGACATTAATAGATAGTTAAGATTCAACTTTAGGAATCTTAAGTTGTGAGTTCAGGCCCCCTTATTCCATATTTAGTGTTAATATTTGAGAAAGTTATGTTAGAAGATTTTAAAATGGTTCAACCTATTTTTTTATTAAATGACTCGGTTAATAGTTTTAATTATTGGACAGTAATTGAGGTTGGACGATCATTCTTACGAGAGTTTAAAGGTATGAAAAAGGGTTACTGTGGTTCAAATGATTGGCTTGAATGCCTGGAACAAATGGGATCAAACTTATCTTTTGGACAATTGAAAATTACAATATATACTTCATGCTAACTTTTTAATAATATTTTTAAACATAAAACTTAAAGAAAGGGGAAATATATATATATATATATATATATAAAGTTTAATCGAAAAAAGGAATAAGAAGTTAGAATTTTTATTTGATATTTATTTATTTATTTTACCAAAACACATAGGTTATGTTTGTTTATCAATTCATAAAAAGATAACATGTACTTAACTTAGGCTAAGATCAGCGTCGGGGATCCTATCTTAATAAGGTTGGGTTGGGTTCCACATCTCAATAAAAGAATTGCTAGGTGGGTGGAACGCACAACGGTCCCCTTCTTTTATTATTGGCTTCTCTTAATTTCTTTTTAAAGTTCATCATCATTATAATTTGGCAAGAGATGTCAATTAGGACCGCACAAACTTAGAGTTTTTTTGTTCTCACATACAATCAATACAAGCAAAAGGTGATAATAATATGTTGAATGCCAATGATATCACCACCCCCCATGTGTTGTTCAAATGGTTCCATCGGTCATCCCATGTTCACATTCCAAGGAAAAACAAATCCCACTTATCACAAACGCGCACCCACACACACATCTGTGTATAAATAGAGCCTCCCTTCGGAACTCTACAAAATAAAATAAAATTTTATAAATCTCTACAAATACGAATTATGAGATAACAAAATAAAAATTCTTCACTCACTGTACGAATTACGAAATATTTACTTTTACAATTTTATTTTATTTTATACACTTTTATACAACTCCAAACACATCCAGAGATATTTAGTTGGTCAAAATTAATTAAAATTTATTAATTTTTTATATATATTTTTAATCAATTTTCGTTACATATCACTTTTATATCAAATCTTTATATTTTTTTGACCAACCAAATACTTCAACCATATATAGATACATGCATATATATGAATTCAAAATTTTGTCTTATTATTTTTGATAAAAAAAATTAGATCATTAATTATGTAATCGTGTATTTTTTTTAATTGCTTGATAATTAGGCTTCGTTTGGCAGTACAAAAATGTGGAAAAATCTATTAAAAGTTGCAAAGTAGGTGTTTAGTAAAATCTTAATTTTTTCCATTTTCTTCTAATTTACTCCAGTCAAAAGTTATTAAAAGTTTACCAAACACATAAAAGTTGTTAAAAATTATCAAAAATTTTATCAAATACTTAAAAATTGCTAAACATTACTGAATGTTAATAAAAATTTTATCAAATACCCAAAAGTCGTAAAAATTTACTAAAAAATACAACTGATTTTTACCAAACACATTAAAAATTACAACTAATAACTTTTGACTAAGGCCCCGTTTAGCATATTATAAACCTCTAAAAAACTCTATAAATCTCCAACAATCCATCTACCTCTAATTTTTCAGCCATCACTAATTTCAAAAAATTTCAATATTTTGCTCAAAAAATTAAAAAAAATCTAAAAGTAAGTTAACTGAATGTGTAAATTTTTTATACAATCATATTTTTCATGTTGAAAGCTTTTAAATGAGTACTATTGTTACTATTTTTTGTGAATTTTTTTGAATCTATGGAAACAGATTTGAAAAATCATTCCCACGATTTACGACTTTTCAAAAAAAAAAATGACGTCAAAATTAACCCCCTCAATTTATCTTATTTTTTCTTACTGCAAATGAGGCCAAAAAATTACTTAAAAATTGTGCCTTCAATTGCCCTTTAATTGCTTAATTTAAATATTTAATATTGAACAAGCTAATTCCAAAGTAAACGAGTACCATTGTTGTTTTCTTTGTAAATTTTTTTGAATCCGTGAGAACGGATTTGAAAAATCGTTCCCACGGTTTGTAACTTTTTAAAAAAAAAGGCGCCAAAATTAACCCCAAACTATATTTTATCTCAATTTATCTTATTTTTACTTATTCCAAACGAGATCTAAAAATTACTAAAAATTATACCTTCAAATGCCATTTAATTGCTTAATTTAAATATTTAATATTAAACAAGCTAATTCAAAAGTTTCCGCGCACATATGAGAATGAGTCCTCTCTATCTCTCCTTTTTTTTTTTTTGGGAATTAAAAAATAATAATGCCGTGTTTGAATGATGAATGACAGGAGAGTATGGAGCAAAAAATAATTCTACGTAGAGTAGTACAAGTCAAAGGTCAACATTCCTTTGGATTTATACAACCAAAAAACCTAATAATATATAAGAAGTACCAATGCAATTATGCAATACCGACAAAATACATATCAATATACACATGGATACCGTGGTTTAATCATGGAAGAATGAGAAATGAACACAACCAAAAAAAAAAAAAAAAATTTAAATTATTAGGAAACGTTGATTTAAAAACAATGGAGAAATAAACACAAAATAGATATAATAAAAAATATAAAATCTTATATACTTTTTTAGTTAAATATGAATGTAATATTCATAAAAAATAATTTAATAACTTAAATATAATTTAACTAACACATAAAGAAAATAAAATAAGAAATAAAACTTCAATTTAAATTTGTCTTAATTATTTATCATTGTTAAAGAAAAAAGTTAAAAACAAAAAATTAGATATTCTAAATGTTTCGAAACATTATTATTATGCAATGATAATGATGATGGTGATGGTATCTGAGATTACCTGTATGTTTCAAGAACTATAAAATATTGAGTTAATCAATTTTGTTAAAATTAGAAAATAAAATATAAAGAAAGAGAAAATTGAAAAAAGAGATAGATAGGTCAACCTTGAATATAATGGTGACCAAAAAAATAAATTAAAGATTTTTTTTTGTCTTACATTAATTTTTTATCAAAATTTGATTTTTTTTTTTATAAAAATGTAACTTTTAGGTGTACTAATTGTATTTATAAAAAAAATCAAAAAAACTAATCCATTTGGGTAAAAAAATTAATGAAAAGGTTAATTTTTTTTTTTAAATTTTATCCAAACATATTTGAATTTTTTTAATTTTTTTTACAAATGCGATTAGTATACTTAAAAGGTTTATTTTCAAAAAAAATTAAAATTTTGTGAAAAAAGTCATATAAAATTAAAAAAAAGAAAAACTAATGAGTAACCTAAAAGTTAGATTGTAATCAAACGGGGCCTTAGCAAATCTAATTGACAAAAGCAGCACACAGATGCCTAAGAGTTTTGCCGACGAGATGGGTTTGGCGCAGTGAAAAATATTGAAAAATTTTAAATATTTTTAAAAATTATTTTACCTCATTATACGAATTATAAATTCATAAATTACCTTACTTTACCACACTTTTTATTACTAAAAAACGCATCCGTGTCTGCTTGCTGTTGTCGGTGTGGATAAAGCAATCACTAGTGAAACTTAGCAATATTGCCACGCAAAGAATCTTTTTCTTATCACTTTCTCAGGATCCTTTACGAAGTTAAAGCTCTTTGAAATGACAATTACTTTGCCACTGCGTGCAAGTTGAAAGATTCTTGTAATCTTAATTACCACTTTGATTGTAATTGATGATAATTGGTCCATCCAATTTATTATTTATTTATTTAACTCAGAATTCTCATTAATTTATTATATCTTTCAATGAACTGCGTAATTAATTGATAAACTAGAGAAATGTACGCTACCTTCATGCACATCCCTTCTGAGTCAAGAATCGAACCATCCAATTTACATTACTACTTCAGATATTTCTTATTATTTTTTTAAGGTATATTTGATAGAATATTAAACTTGTCTTAATTTTTCCATCTAAAATAATTTTAAATTTTTGAAATAAAATTAATATAAAAATAAAAATATATAATATTATTTGGAGCGTGTTTGAAAGACACACAAAAAGAGAGAGAGAGAAAGTGGGATTGTTAGTCATTTTTTGCCATTTAGTTAGTACGATTAAAAAATTTTGATTAGGCTCATTAGAATTATTCTGATTAAAAAAATTATCAAAAATATTAAAAAAATTTAATAAAAATTAACAAAAATTTATAAAAATTAAAATTTAAAATAAATACATAAAAGACAAGAATGGTCAAAAATTAATAAAAATTGATAAAATTTACAAAACTTTGTAAAAATTAATTTTTTTTTTTACTCTTCCACGCGCCCCTTTGGTGGTGATGTGTACCTTTTCATTTTTAAAATATATTATTCGGAATGACTTTATATCTGGTGCTGAAAAGGATATGATACCATAACTTATAAAGGTCTTGTTTGGAGTAAGAAAAAATAAGATAAATTAAGATAAAATATAGTTTGGGGTAGATTTTAGTGTCTTTTTTTATATAAAAAATAGTAAATCGTGAGAACGATTTTCTAAATCCGTTCTCATAGATTCAAAAAAATTCACAAAAAATAGTGACAATAGTACTCATTTAAAAGCTTTCGACACAAAGAATATGATTGTATAAAAAAATTTACACATTCGGTTAACTTACTTTCACATTTTTTATTTTTTTAGTGAAATATTGAAATTTTTTTAAATTTGTAACGGCTAAAAAATTAGAGATAGAAGGATTGTTGGAGATTTATAGAAATTTATAGAGGTTGTTCATTTGGCCAAACGAGGCACACAAAAAAAAAAAAAAAAAACATATCTAGGAGAAACAAAACCAATTGATTTGAAAGAGGCCAACAAACTTTTTCTAGTGGTACTCTTTGTTCTCAACCTTTTGCTAATAGTGTTCTTTGTTAATAAATGGTTTTTTTACTCTCTTTTTCTCTTTCTTTCTCTCTCTCTCTCACACACACAATGAAAGCAAAAAGGACAATGACAAAATAAGAGTGTTTTTATTAATTATTAATTAATTTACTGAGGATAGTTTAAGCCCTCGAATAATTAAAAACCTAACGTATGTATATAATAGCGTAGATATTTCTCTAGTAAACAATTTCTTTAATTTATAATTATCAAATTCATTTACTTTTCATATGCCAATAATTTTTCATAATTTAAAAAAATAAAAAAATAATAATTAATTTCAAACAAATTGACACCCTCTCCCTCCTCCTATTGAGGTAGCGGGAGGAGGGCTATTGGCTTGTGAAGTGATGCTCGCAAGTAACCTCTTTATTCCTTCTTAAATGGTACTCGCGTGACATCCCGTGGCAAACAAAAGTTGCCAAGATACCAGACATAAGTCCGTTTGGAAAGAGTAATCATTAGTATATAGTTATTTTAACAGTGGTTATACTTTTTTACCATCTTACATTTTAATTTTTTTTTAAATTTTCAAGGATAAAAATGTCAATTTACCTTTAAAAGTTAGCCACTTAAAAAAAGTAATTTTTTTCCTCCCAAACACAAAATTAACTAACTTTTTTTAACTAACTACTAGTCATTAGCCATTAGCTACTTTTTTTTTTCCTTCCTAAAAACAAAATTGGCTAAACTAAACTTGTTTACCAAATATATGTATTTGAAATTTAAATTTCATTTACTCGAACTATTCATAAACGATCGAATTTATTTGAATTATACTTGGAAGCTCTAATCTTTAGTAGAAAACAAACTCAAAATCTATGTAATTAAACTAATCTTAAAATTAAATAATATTCTGATATAAAATGATATATTTATAACCAATTTGATTATTTACCTTATGAGTAAAAACATTTTAATTAATTTGTATAAAAATATTTGATATTAATAACGTTTATTGCACTTTTTAGTTATTATAAGTGACATTAACGCTAGTTTGAAACATAAATTTGTGAAGGAAAAGAAAAATTGAAGGAAAAATAAAATTTATAATTTGTACAATTTTTGTACAATTAATTAAGTAAAGACTAAATTTTATTGACAAATATCTATTCATTTTATTCTTATTTTTCTAACTTAATAAAAAAATAAATTGAATTTTTTTATTTTATTTTACATTTCTATCATTTTCTTTCATTTTTCTTTTCTCTTCACAAATTTATGCTCCAAATATAACATAAAGGAATTTAAAAAAAAAAAAATCAAAACAAGAGATATTAAAATAATTTTCCAATGTGAAGGCTTCTGTCCAATTTTTTCCTCCAAAAAAATAATAATAAAGGTGAAGACGCGCGAATGCTATAATGGCAAAAGAGCAAGGTTGTTTCAGTAAATTCGTAATAGTTAAAATGATTCGTCGGTCCAAGCCAAGTGGTTGATTCTTTTGTCTTCCTCGCTACTGTTGGTTTTCTCTATCAAGCCCATACGAAAAACGCAACCACCAACTGAAAGTAAACCAGCTGAGCGTCACAAACCGCATCACTCTGCATTGAGATCTAGAAAGAGAGAGTAGAGAGAGAATGAGGGAACCGATAACGCAAGTGGCGGACGGCAACAACCACACGCCGACGCCGCCCCCTCCGCAGGCCCTCCTGGAGAGGCTCAAGGACTACGACCAAGAAGACGCTTTCGCCCTCTGGGACGAGCTCTCTCCCGAAGAGCGCGACCTTCTCGTCAAGGACATCGAGGTCAATTCGCTCTCCTCACTCCCCCCTTCCCCTCCCCGGCCACCAATTCCCGTAGATCTCTCTCGTTTTCAATCTCTCTGATTCAAAATTTACGTTTGAATCCATTTCTGCATATTCAACAATCTGAATTTCTGGTGATTCAATTATCGATTTATTGATTTTTGAAGTCTGATTTTGTTGACCAATCTTTGTTGTTTCAGAGCCTAGATCTTCCGAGGATTGACAGGATCATCCGTTGTTCATTTCATTCCCAAGGTCTCTCTTCTTTCTCTGTATGTTTATGTACAACTGCCAGTTTGCAATAGTGATTGTTTTCAGGTGTTAAAGTGATTATTTATTTATTAATTTTTTTGATATTTAAGGGCTTCCTGCTGCGGCTATTGAGCCTGTGCCGGAGAGTAGTGTGTCAACCGTTGAGGAAAGAACACCTGAAGAGAGAGAGAAATGGTGGAAGATGGGCTTGAAGGCCATCTCGGAAGGCAAGCTTGCTGTGTTGCTTCTGTCTGGTGGTCAGGTATCATTTGTTTATTAACTAAAGTAGCGCTTTTGATTAGTTTGGCTTAGCTTTTTAGTAGTTACTTTTACTTAGCTTGATGGAATTATTTCCAACACTGGAAAAAAAAAAAAAGGTGAAAAGAACACTCGATTGGTTGATAAACTATATGGGCCTGTAGTTACAGGATCTATCTTATCCGAGCTTGTCATGATGATGTTTTCTGGGAAGTCCATTCATGGCAGTTCAGTGATGGCTATGGTTATCAGGTTGTTGAAAGAAATATAATTATGTTTTTGATATATGAATAATAGTTTATACTAACTGTATATTTTAATGGGAATAGCATAATTCAGATTCCTTTTCTTCAAACCCATCCAAAAGTAGCAAAAGGAGAAAATTATAAAAATAAAATTAAAAAAAAAAAAAGAAAGAAAAGAAAAACACATACACAGAGTAAAGATGTGCATTATAATGTTTAATAGGGAATATTGATGTTATCTGTGGCCTTGGAAGATAACATCAGTGTCGATTAATAAAATGATAGTAATTGTCAAAGCTTACATTTTTGCAAGGCAAGTTTGTCACTCCATTTCATGTATAATTCAGTTTCACTTGTTAGTTTAATCCATTTTCAAAAATCATTATGTGATCATAATGTGCCATTAATCCTAAGATTCTGATTTTATAATAGATGGATTCGAAGCTACTTGGTCTTCAGTGCTTAGTGTTTTGGTGCACGGAGCACTTATTTGTAAAGGGGATCTATTTAACTTACTATATATACATAAACATATAAATAATAACAAAAGCTAAAAGGAACAAGAAACTCAACAGTTTTAGCAGCTGCTGAGTCTCATTGTTATACCCTTCATGTAGTTCTTACCCAAAAAAGAACTTTGTTACAATGTTATGTTCCAACAAAGACCAGTGATCAGATCGACCGCCCCTGGACTCTCTCTTCCGTTTCTCCCTGTTATCTCTCTCTCTCTCTCTCTCTCTCTCTCTCTCTCTTTATATATATATATGTGTGTCTGTCTTTGTCTATTATGAAAATTTTGAGGAGATTCCATGCCATGCTTGTTGATCTAGAACAACTTGAATGATGATGTACTAAATTTTGATACTAGACCAGAGCCTCTTCTGTTCACTGGCAATAGGCTTTTGTTATTAATGAATTATGAGCATCAAATATCGAATTAGGATCAACGAGGACAGAAATAAAGCATTGGATCGAACTCTTCTTTGGTATGCAAGGACTCTAAACTTCTAGTAGTAATAGCTGTGTGCAAACACATGGAATTGTCGAGGTCCTTTTCCAATAATGCTTTTCAATATATACAAGAATTGCAAGAGTAAGCTTTATATGTATCAATAAAGAAGTTATTTCTACTTGGATTTGTAAGCTAAAATATACAATAATAGTACCATAATTGATAATTCTAGTGTAATGTGTTGGTTTGAGATAGAAAAAAGACACATGGAATTTTATTATGGGATGTAGAAAGTTTGGTGCAAGTAATTTTTCTGTCTCTTATTTCACATTTACTTGCTCTACTTGTGAGCTATAAGATATTCTCAAAGAATTCAAAGCTTTTTCAAGTTGCTTCTCTAGGTGGTACTTAGATTTGCTTCCTTGTGATTGAATTCTGAATGCAGGGAACTCGCCTGGGAAGTTCAGATCCAAAGGGTTGTTTCAGTGAGTATCACTTCATTTGATACCCAAACAACTTTACAATACTGCCATTAAAATTCATTGGCTCTATATAATGTTTACTCAATTCTCAGACAGTTAACTTCATCTAAAAATTGACTGACATTAGTCATCATAAAGGGGCTGGATGTTGTGTGGTTTAGACACTCTTCAATTATTATTATTATTTTTTTATATGTGCACACTTTAGACAATTTTTCATTCTTAGATGCATAAAACTTATTGCACGTCTGACGAAAATAACTTGGAATTTAATAATAAAATAAAAAATAGATTTTTTTAGTTATATAGATTTATATCTATTAATATTTTTCTTTTTTTTGCTTTATTAATCTGTCAGCTTTTGGACCTTTTAATTTTAGCAATTTCTAATCCTGAAGTTCTAATTTGTTTATGAGTAGAGTTTTCTAAAATAGATGGTCAAATTTTTTATTCAAATTTCCTTTCCATTATTTAGAATATGAAAGATGATTTTCTGTTAGTTTGCTATAATAACTTATAGAATGGAGAAATATTTATTATTTTATTGTACACATAAAAAGGAAATATATCTATTTGCTGCTATGTCATGTCTGGATATCTATTTAAAATTGCCGTGTTGACATGTTCATAATGTCATATCCATGTTCCAAATCAGTGATTGGACATAGTCACTACTGAAAAAGAAAAGAAAGACTTGTATAAGAGCAAGAAAAAGAAGGTTGTGGGGAGGGGGAGAAGACTTTAAGATCAGCATGGTTGTCTTTTTTTTGGGGGGGGGGGGGGTGTCTTACTTTTCTTCTTTTTTCAGTTTTGGTTACAAGAAACAGGTAAATGAATAATGCTGTAACTTGTAAGTGAAGTACCCATCTTTTTGTAAACTACAAAATCCAGGCCATCTGTGGTCTCTTAGTTTCTTGGGCTTTGAGATTACAGATAATTATAAGAACAATGAAATATTAAACACATTACGTCTTTTAAAAGAAAAAAAAATAACTAAATGGCCTAGTTGTAAATTAGTGGTTCAACTTATGCACTGTGATACATTCAGAATTATACATTTTATGTGCAAAACATACATATTGCATCTATTTGTGTTATATTCTTTTTCTCCTTACATCAGTCCCTAAACATGCACTTATCTTAAGAATAGAAAACCCCAAGCCTTATGAGTACATTTTCATCTTCCTTGAGAAAATTGTGATTTACAATTAATTTTTTTTTTTTTTGGAAGCAAGGAATTTGTGGTTTTATGCCATTGTGTATGCTATTACCCAATAGATTCTTATTTCTTTCTTTTCTATAGGTGGTAATTATTCTAATTGTTGTGCGATTATATCCTTTATTCTCTTCACTTCAGATATTGGACTTCCATCTGGAAAGTCACTTTTTCAACTTCAAGCTGAGCGAATTTTGTGCATGCAAAGATTAGCTGCTCAGTCTGTAAATGGGGGTGAGATTCATCCTGTTGGTTCTGTAGCATAAACTGGTTGAATTGCCACCCTAATTTTTCTGTTATATACAGGCTCTGCTGGTTTTGCGCTAATACGTTGGTACATAATGACTAGCCCATTTACTGATGATGCTACACGCAAATTCTTTGAACGTCATAAATATTTTGGCCTCGAAGCTGATCAAGTAAGTTGCATCCATTTCATATACTCTTGATGTAATTCCTGATTTTTGCTTCCGTTTCAGATGCATTCTTTCCCTGCAGGTCACCTTCTTCCAACAGGGCACCATACCTTGTGTCTCAAAAGATGGTAGATTTATAATGGAGACCCCATACAGAGTATGTTTTGATCTTATTTTTATTAGATGGTCAAAGTATCAAAATTTGTATCTCCATTCAATTTTTTAAAAGCAGAATAATTACGCTAAAAGGAGCTATTGATTGCATAATTCTGTAAAATTAGTTTTCATATGATTAAGTGATAACCAATTTAGTATTCAAAATTTTTAAATTTTAAAACTAAAGCTTTTTGAATCAGAAGGTTGCAGTTGCACATTCTATGCAACCATCTAGGTAGCTTTTGCAATTGTTTATTGATAAATCTATAACTTGTATTTGGAGGCAATTACTGGGATTGTGGGATTTTTAAATGTCCTTAGACACTAGTTCTATTGGCTTATACTTCATTTTATTTGTTCTACAGTAGGAATTATTCAATATTGTCTCTTCTTCCAGTTGCTTTTGAAAGTATTTTCCTAATTTCTGGGCAATTGCGACAAATGTTTTCATTTAAATACTGTGAAATTTCAAAAGCCATAAAGAATGTTGTAGATCCTGTAGGCAATTTGCACTGAAATTGTGCTGGATATAGAATTAGAACTGTGAAGAATTACACAATTAAAGATCAGCAAATGGGCAGTGAATGTCATACTGCACTGCAAGGCAAGTTAGACAGAAATAAAATACAGTAGAATAAAAATAAGGAAGAAAAATCAAGGCAAGGCAACAGTGAGATATAGTTTAATTCTTCAGCTCTATGTTTATAATCAAGTTTTCTCTCTCCTTTTTAGAGTTCTTGAGAGAGAAAAACTAAATTTCCACATAAATATAAAGAATTATATTTAAACATTAGTGTTTGTGATTGATGTAATTTGGTTAATTTTTTCTATGCCAGCAACTTTCTGGCTTGACTGATATCTCCTCCCTTGTAATGGGATAGTTTAGGGTAAAATTCCTAGGTTACCTAATTGGTTTTTGCTTTTGTTTTCCTTATTGTTCTGGGAGTAAGGGGTTGGACTGATCCTGGCCTTTACCCGACACCAAGGAGAAAATACAATTTTGAGAAAATGTAACTTTCATCTGTGTAGGTCTAATTCAAGGAGAAAATACAAATAAAATCATGGAATCTTCTAGGAAAATGATGTCAATTCTTTTAGATGCCTTATAGCAACGATTCTATTTCAATTTTTTTTTGGCTTTTTGTTGTATGTATACTCGTCTCTTTTTTTTTTTGGAGGGGGGTGGGGGTGGGGGTGACGTAGTTGCTTTTTTCCTTGCATGTATCATGTGTTTTATGAACTTTTGAGATTATCAAGTTCAAAATCTTTGGGATCACAATACTGACATGATTTAGCAAACATCGGTGAGATTAGAATTGTTAACCGTTCTGTTGTGCTTCTGTGCTGTTTGTGTTCTTTAGTTGCTTAATGGTCACATATAACAAGTTAAAATTTTGAAGAAAATATTTTGGTGCATATAGCTTTTTCAAAGATACACGTTAATAGTTCAACAATTTTGTGCTATTCTTTACTATAACTTAGAGCTTAGGGGATGAGTATTTAAATTATTCTCTTCCTTTTTTTTTTTAAATCTTTTTAGTAATTTTTTATGCGTGACACACATTTATATAGTTTTTACACTAACAAAATTCCTTGAAACCAGGTAGCAAAATCTCCAGATGGAAATGGAGGAATTTACTCAGGTACTTCCTAAATCATGTGCATTGCTACTGCTAAACACAGTTTCATTGTTATTTATGCTCTTATGGTTTGTACTACTAATTAGTTTTTGGACATTAAAACAATTGAGCAGCTTTGAAATATTCCAGACTATTGGAAGATATGGCCACGAGAGGGATTAGATATTTGGACTGTTATGGAGTTGATAATGCATTAGTGAGTTATTCAATTTTCACTTTGATTGTTTTTCTTCTTATATTTGGAAATATGGTGATTAGCATCTTGAAAACAGGTGCGTGTTGCTGATCCGACTTTTTTGGGCTATTTTATTGATAAAGGTGCCACAGCTGCAGCAAAAGTGGTCCGCAAGGTGGATAATCTTTTTGTTTTCATGAATTTTGTCCATGAATTTGGAGATTGCTCTCATTTTCCTAAATATTAAAATTTGAATTTCAGAACACTAGGACTTGTGATTCAATCCCTCCCTGCTGCTATTTTTGTATTTTAAACCACGTTACCCACGATTTCGATAATGCAGGTTTTGTTTTTGCCTTTGCAAATTGACCTCAGAATATTAAGTTCTTGGAGAAGTTTCCACATTCACTTGAAAAGTAGCTAAAACAAGATGAGGAATAGCCAACCTTTTTTTTTTAACTCTCCATCCATTTATTACAATTATATTGGAGCTATATCCCCTATGACATTTCAAATTTAATTTTCATTGACCTTTCTGTTTGTGGTGATTGTATTTCTTTCAATGAAGACTGGTATAGCACCGGATTTTTGATAAATCTCTTTTTGATATGGACGCAAAACCTTTTTAGAATTGTCCACATTTCCTAACTATGAATTTTACTTGAACAATTTTGATGTCAGTACCCTGTCGGAGTTGGGTTTTAGGTTTGATATAGCATTTATCTATTGTCTGTTGGAAGTCTTGGTTTCCTACAGTACATTAGAAAATAAGAAGCTACTGGAAACTCAAACCTCTTGATTAATTGAATACAGGCATACCCACAAGAAAAGGTTGGTGTGTTTGTACGGCGGGGGAAAGGTGGACCTTTATCTGTGGTTGAATACAGTGAGTTGGATACTTCGCTGGCTAGTGCAATAAATCAACAAACTGGTCGTCTTCGCTTTTGTTGGAGTAATGTATAGCCCTTTGTCACTTCGCTCGGTCTAATTTTTCTTGCTCTTAACATCAACATCTACTGCCTGGACATTTAGACTAAACATATTTCAAATCCAACTGCCTGAAGATGGCACTGCGGAGATAATTGGCTATTTTAGATCTTTTTAGTTCTATGGCTGGATGATGCTGTTAAATATTAGTGTATTGGTAAAAAATTATTCTTAGATACCTTACTTCCATGTTTTATTAATTTCATATGCTCAGTAAATCCTTTTTTTTTTTTCTAAAAACCAGTCAGTCCTACTTCAATAATTAACACTTTTTTGCTGCCACTAATAGTTAAAGTAAACCTTCTGAACCTTATTAATTAGGTTGAACAATTTATGCAATAGAAAGCGCATACTGTTAAGCTCTTCATCTCTTGGCTATGTTGTGTGGGATATGACTCAGTTGCATGGGTAGGGATGTTGCACGTCTTAAACTGCCTAGGACTCTTTTGTTGCCCCAGAAAACTGAAATACCTTTTAAGGGATATAACAAGAGTTGTATGCACATATGTTTCCAGAATATTCGTGGAAATTTTTGAGCAGAAATATTAGTGCAAGCGTATGTTTAGAGGTTTTATCTTACATTTGATCAAAATAATAAATCACAAAATCATTTGCATTTTCCACCTTCTATGTGCTTCAGAAGTCACAACAGACTAATGTTTTATACAAGTTGTTCTTCATGTTTGATGGCTTTTATCTTTCTGAACTCTTGGTGCTTAATGCTTTTTAGGTGTGCTTACATATGTTTACTTTGGATTTCCTGAACCAAGTGGCAAATGCCCTTGAGAAAGACAGCATGTGAGTAATGTTATCTCTGTAATTATGTATTCCCCACCTTACTGTTACATCTGATGTTCTCGAATCCAATCTGTTACTCCAACAATATGATATACTGCTCATGGAAAAGACAAATATTCAATCTTTAATGTAACTACATTGTTGGGTGAAGAAAATATAGATTGAATTATCACTATCTAGAAGAGACATTTTTCTGAAGATTTTGATAGTTTTATCATGTCATTCTGACTTGCAAATAAAATAAAGCTATTCTTGACTTCTGGGCCAGCACTCGCTATATTTAGTTCCTTGAAGAGTTTCCTTTTCTTCTGGTCATTATTTCTAATGAACCTTAATTCTCTCGTTCATCTCTTGTTCCAATGTCCTAAATGATTAGGATATTGAATTTGTCAAGTGTTAGCACATACACTACACAATATCATAATTGACTTTGCCTAGCAAGGATCAAACTTTTGTTTTTGTCAGTATACAAGTGAAAATGCTTAAAAAATGCTTGTACTAAGAAAATATAAGAATACGTAGAAATGTTTATGTATAAATTTAAATTTATCGACATGTATGCAAGTCTATTAATAAATTAGTTAATTGACTTGTTATTTTGGTCTAATACATATAAATGTTTATGCATAAATTCAAATTTGTCGACACGTATGCAAGTCTATTAATAAATAATTAATTGAAATATTATTTTGGTTTATTGTGTTATATTTTTGTGGGATGTACTTATAAACATTAGAATTCCAAGTACATCACTTGGATACAATCTTGATTATTTATCCCAAAAAAAAAAAATTGCTCCACAAGTGTTTTGTTTCGGTATTTTGGGAAACGAAAATATTACAGCTGTTTTGTTGGGGAAGAAAAGGTTATTTTAGACTTCTTCAACCTTTTGATGTAGTTATTTCCCCTTCCAAATGGTAGTTGATATCAAACAGTATGACAATGATACTTGCTGCTTATCATTTAGTCATTTAACCCATCACCACTTCTACTTTCTGATAGAATTGAATCACAACGGAGGATGGGGGTAGGTCAATAATGGATTACTCTTATCACAATTCCCCCTTTTGGCATCTGGTCCAGCATAGTCCCCTACTTTTGGCTGGGGTTTGACTCCGATACCATTCTATCACAAGGACACTCTGTTTTCTTTGATTCAAAGGATTTAGAGAATTAGCCTCTCATCTTTTGTCACCGCCTCTTTCTTTCAACTTTTTTTTTTTCATCTATTTATTTATTTATTTATTTATTTATTTTTTTGAGTAAAGTCAAGCTATTTTTCCATTTTGGACTCCTGCCTTTTTGATTTCCTCTCGGCTTTTGCTTCTCCTGTCTGTGTTACTACTTCCTTCAATGTTGTGTGCTGCTTCAAATGGAGTCACCAGTCTAAGTTGGCCAAGACAACTTGTGTGTTGCTCTTAATTACTCCTAGATTTAGATTTATTCAAGGGAATGATATGAACTTATGAACTTTATTTTACAAGGAAAAGAACCAGACCTTCAATCAGTGTTTCTATTGTGAAATTCAGTGAATCATTGATTTATACATTTTGTTAATGGGTGATCAAGCTTGATGGTTGATCAACTTTGATCACTTGGCTTTGTTCTTCGTTTTCTGTCTTGTTAGAGTAATGTTATCATGTTTGCGCTTTTGCATATTCCGTTTTACTTTATTTCACGCCCAACAATTTTTTATTGTTGTGTTTCTCTAAACGTCTTTTAGTTAAATCATTTTTCAGATATTGATCTAAAAAACTATACAATGTGAGTGCAGTTATCATCTTGCAGAGAAGAAAATACCTTCAATCCATGGACACACAATGGGGTACAAACTAGAGCAGTTCATTTTTGATGCCTTTCCGTACACACCTTCCACAGCGCTTTTTGAGGTTATTTTTATCTCTCGTTCTTTTTATTTAAGCCAGTATATTTCCATTCTTCTTTGACTTGTGCCACCAGGGAAGAATGCAGACCTAGTAAGTTACATATGAACACTACCTAATTGAACCTTGGATCTTTCTAAGTAGGAAAAAGCTGTTCTGCTAGAATTTTTTAACCAGAAAATGGAACAAGAATGATGTGGCCATGGCATTACTATAATTAAAGTGCATTATGATGGGTTGTTCGCTTCAAAATGATAAAGTCCACAATTATGCAACATAGTCTAGCTTTTTTTTTCAAAAAAAAAAAATTCTAGTTGTATAGCATTACCCTTCTAAATATTTTTCAACATTTAGGTATTGCGTGAAGAAGAATTTGCACCAGTTAAAAATGCCAACGGGTCAAATTACGATACTCCAGACAGTGCTCGGCTGCTTGTTCTCCGTCTCCACAGTCGTTGGGTGGTGGCTGCAGGGGGCTTCTTAACGCATTCAGTGCCCCTATATGCAACTGGTAACATTATTTTCTCTATGTACGGTTTCTATCAGAAGACCAATAGATGGTTTTCCCACTCTTTGATGCCGTGATGTCTCTTATCTTTGGCCAGGTGTGGAGGTTTCGCCACTTTGTTCTTATGCTGGAGAAAACCTAGAAGCTATTTGTCGCGGGAGAACGTTTCATGCACCTTGTGAAATCTCATTCTAGTAGAAAGTTTTGTTCATGAATCTTGGATTGAGCGGCTCTGTTTTGTTTGAATTATGTGAATGAATTTGAGGCCTGTAAATCTAATACCTACTTGGATTACAGATTTTGTGTTTAAGACAAGACTTCTGCTTTATTTATTTTAAGCTTTGAAAATGACATAATTTTAATGGAAAGGGAGAGGCTGCTATGTTAGCTCCGTAATATTAATTAGGGAATGGTTAGATATATTTACATTATCTTAATTTAAAAAAAAATATAAATGTATTTAAATTGTTAAATTTTAATCTAACAGTACTCATATAAGTTATCGATGTCAGACTTACCAAATCCAATTTTAATTCGTATCATCTATAATGTGCTTCCTCTAATGTAACATTTGTTTAGTGTTTTGTTTCTTATCGGTATATGAATACTAATGTAGGATTGCGCAAAGACTTGGGTTTTGAGTTTAAGGTGTCAAGTTGGATCCAATGTTTTATTTTTTTGAACCCTATTAACTGACTAGTTGGCTTGTTTTAGAAAAACACATTAACAGGTTTTAAGTTATTAGTTGTTTAAATAATATTTTTAATATTAAAAATACTAAAAGATAAATATAAATACTTTTTATATGATTCAATTTTTTAAAACATGTTTATGTTTATTTATTTATTTTTTTAGTTTTAATCTAAATATTTTTTTTAATGGGTTGGGTCAAATCATTGAATCCCAGATTACCTAGCACACTCCTACACAGGAGATTGATAATTTATTTGCACAGCTTGTTGCTGGGGGTTTCATCCTTATTGAATAGTGAGATTTAAAACTCACAATCTTACACGGGAGTAAGAATTGGACTTTAGTTTCACGATGGAAGAACATTTCAGCAACATAATCTTTCATCCAAGGTCAAATTCCTTCATTTAGGATTTACTATTTTCTGCTCTGGTAAGTATAGAAGCGCCAGAATTGGCTTCTAGTAGGTCTCAAATTCTCCAAAATTTCACGCTCAATTTTGATATTGCGAGTTATACTGTCCTATTTAATTTTAAATTCATTAAAATATATATTGAATTTTTTTTAATCTCTTTATGAAATAGACCTTAATAGAAAAATAAGAAGTAACTAAAAAGTAAAAATACTAAGTAATTGAGTTCAATAGTTCCTCATATAAAATTATTGACAAATTACAACTATATCAAACTCAGTATCCTAATGTTCTACATCAACAATGACGGAACTAGGACCCGACTCCTGTTCTTAGAACTAGTCTCAACTCCATGAGAGGACAAGCTTAACCCAACCATGACTCTGCTTAACTCTTTCCCTTTCTAATGGCGTTTGAAAAGGAAAAGCCCAACTTATATTATAAATTTTCTCATCACCACTGATGGGGTAACCTAAGTAGAGAACATCTATTAAATCTTCCGAATTATTATTATCACAAGTCCATGATAAGAGAGATCAGAAACGGAAAACAAAAAAATGTCTCGTTGTATAGTTGGATATGGAGGTATGCGATCATTTATATGAAGTGAAATCAATGAGAATATCAGTTTTTTGCCATTAATACAAGCATGGGTTGACCTATGAAAAGGAGAGGGGGCAAGTGACCCCCTTAAATCTGGACATGAAATTATTAAAATATTCTTAATATTTTAATATTTTTTTGGGGGTAATTTGGTATTTTAGTTTTATTAAAAAAATGAAATTAATTTAAAATTAAAACATTTTGGCTTTATTAAAAAATTAAGATTAACTCAAAATTTTTTAGCATAAAAAGAATGTACAAGAATCGAATCTAAGTATTTTTTGTGAAATAAAATGTATTCTTTCATTTAATACTTTTGTACATTTTTTTTGAGAGGTAATTAATATTGAAAAATACATAATATTGAAAAATACAACATAATAAATTTTATAATTAATTAAACTTAACAATAATTATATTTTCTCAGTAATGAGAGACATTTTTATTAAATCTCAGATTCTGCTAAAGGATCAGTCAAACCATTAAACTGTGAAAAATATGTTTAGTAGTTTAATATCTAATAATAATTTTATATATTCTTAAAAAGTAACATTATTTTTCCTCTACAATCCAACATAACTCGTCATCTTCTTCTTCAATTCACCCAGTGTCCCCCTTGGTGAAAATCCAAGATCTGCCCGAATACAAGGTGTGGTGGCATTCTTGTCCCGAAAATGTCTAGTTGGGCTCCCCCCATATAGCCACTTCCTATTTTTCTCCTCTTCTTATTTTTCTTCTCCTGCATGAAAGTGAAAAGTGGAAAGATCATTGGCATTGTTATAATGTAAATATCTTACTTTAGTTAGAATGAACTGATTTTTCCCCCCCTTTCCATAAAAACAATACAAGAGAGAAATACATATACATATATATATATATAGAGAGAGAGAGAGAGAGAGACTATGCCATGAAAAGAACGAATATCCTAAGCATTTTCTTTTCTATGAACTCAATTGGTACCATCCTTTCTGACACTGCTCTCCAGACAGCAATTGCTGAGTTCAAACAATTCACCTCTTGCCCCACTTATAATCAGAAACTCACACTTCCAAAAAGTTCTGCCAAAATATTTAACTGCAGGGGTCACGCACAACAGCTTGCGTCTCCAGTTGACAGCCATGGAACAAAATAATTGCCACAATCACCATCTCCAAATATATCATTTTATCAATTACTCTACAACTTGAAGGGAAAATTGGGTGGGTTGAAGATTGTTACATGCCTAACCTAAAATCACAACACCCCTTGCCTAAGCGCACAACAAGGTAAGCGCACAACAAGGTAAACTCCTATGCAAAGTAATCTACCCTAAGCTCAATATGCTAATTTGAAGTTTGAATTGGGGAAAAAAAAATAATAATAATAATAATCTGGTGAGAATCACACATTTTTTTCATTGGATACTAGAAGAAAGAAAGACACAGAACTGCTCTATCTTATCATCCTTTGTTAAAATCATTACACCTCTAAACACTTGAAGGAAAACCCAAGTACCCAACCAATCCTAAAGTCATGTTTGGGTTGCTAACCCAGTCCAATCCTGAAAAGGGGTCATGTTCAAGTTTTTGGACACAAGTAGAGCTTAAGCTTTAGAGACGGCTAGACAAACCCGCAATGCAGGTCAATACGGTGACATTGAACTGCAGCTTTATCCACAGTTGCTACTTATCATGTTTTCTGATTTTAACATGATGATATTGACATGTATTGTTATAAGTTAGAAGGCATGCCGTAAAAAGGATGCTTTCTTGCAAAGAATAACGAGACAATACTATACTTACAATAATGTGAGGGTTTAAGCCACCATAAAGCTAAATGTTTGTCGTGATTAATGATATGGTGATACCCCAAGCAATGGCTCCAAGCCAACCAATTGATGCTGTAGGAACCTGTAAACTGATTCAGTTGTTGTGGCTGCTATGCGAACAACACCACCTATCCCCTGCACGTATAGAAGCGATGACTAGCATGTAACTTGGCTTAATATGGTCGCCTAACCTTTTTTTTTTTTTTTTCCTTTCATGTTTTTTTTTTTTTTTGGGGGGGGGGGGGAGGGGGTGGGGGAATGGGGTGAGGGAATCGATTTTAAAGCTATAAAAAAGTAATCTAATAATCATAGATAAAAATACGGTACACAGATATGATGCCACATGACTGTCAGATAGATCATTAATTGCAACCTTATGAAAAATTGATTTAATAGAAATACCTTAGGACCAAAAACACTACAGGAAGCAATAAAGGCTGGTTTATTCAAGCGATTATCAGTATTTGTTTTTCTGTGGCCTCCGAAGGAAGTAGAGGGCAAATGCAACTGCTTTGACACCATCTCCTTCACTTCTTGTTGAATTTGGTTTTGAACATGCTGCAATTTTGGCCTACAAGCAAGCAACATCCACTAGTCTTTAGCTTATTAAGATTCAATTCATCCTTATACACTGGAATAAACAAGACTAAATTATAATATAAATTAGGGTTACAAGCATGTGTCATAGGTTAAAATACACAATAAAGTACCCACTACTTACCCCAAGAGTATGACCATTGCAAGAACCTGATAGCCTTGCATGCGTTCTGCAATACTAGTAATGCTTCCTTGCTCCAGCAATATCTATGTTAACAAGTGAAAATATTTAAGCCAAGAAACTATGACTTCCACAAGCATGAATCTCACACATAATTTCCTAAAATTTTATTTATAAATAATAGAATACCAAAGAAGACAGTTCTATGGGAGGATTTAAGAACTCAAATATATAAGCACACAAGTAAACATTGATTTCTTGAATGATCTAATCCTGATTGACGATCTTTTACATATTATAGGAACATTTGAGGAAAAAATACTTATTCAAACATAACTAGAGTTCGTGCACATTAAAAAAATTTCCTTCCACATTCTTCTTATATCTAAATATGTTAAGATAGCACAATTTCTTCCACTTTTGCCCTGGTACAGATGTTATATTATACAGGTTTGACCAAAGTCTTGGACATGGGTTCCTTAGTCACTTTTCTAAGTGTTCTTACCTTCATCAGATTTAATTGTTTATTCACACTTATCAAGTCTTAAATCCCATACCATCATTCTCAGAAAGTAGGTTCCAGCCGTGACAAATACCAATTGAAAAACAATAAAAATAATACATAACTTAAAAACATCAAAACTTGTGAAGAAAAACCTCCTAATTAGCATTGTTGTGAATGAGCATCAGAACATTCGGTACAAAATTACTACAAAGCAGCCAACAAAGAAATTTTACCGAGTCAAGAAACAAAGGTTGATCGCCTTCTAAGAAGATGTGGTTTGTGCTTTTGTAAAGTTCAAAGTCCCATCTTTCTCCACTTTCATGGCGACCACTAGTAATCCAATCAACAATAAGCAAGTTCGAGTCAGATGCCACTCTGAAGATTTGCTTCTGGGAGTACTTTGCAGTGGAAAAACATGTTACTGGATCTGGAATCACAGCCAATAGAGCACTGCTTCCAATTCTTGCCTACTGCATGGCATAAATTAGCCACTGTTACCAGCAACTATTTCTTTTACATACACACACACACACACACACACACACACACACACACAGGGGGGGGGGAAGAAGTAGAAGTATTTCTTCAATGTTTCAGAACACCATCAGACAAAAATCCTCTTGTTTCTTAACAACAAAACCAACTCCTCATAAGTTCAATTATATCCACATAAATTTACAGCAATGTGTGTCCCTATTTTTATTTTTTATTTTTTGATAGGTATGTAATTCTACTTTAACCATGATGGATATAACATTAATAGAGAGAGTGGAGCTTCCACAATTTAAGAACCATTTGAAGCATCAAAATTAAAAATGAACTGTTGGCTGAAAAGGTTTCAATTGATCTTAAAAATGCTACTACATGTTTTCAACAGCAAAACCACCAAAAAACCAACTCTGAAACAGTGTGTTAGGTTTCACAAATGAGCAAAACCAAGGCAAACATGTAATCAAATATAAAAGGGAGGACTATGTACTACAATCCATCTTTCGTTTGTATTCTGCAAACCCAAGAATAGTTACCTTTCATCTTTTCCCACTAAATCATAAGCTGAAAACAACTAACCAACAGAACCGAGCAATAACATATTTGATCATATGATTCCATCATGACACCTAAACATAACAAACTCAGAACAGGAAACTTAGCTTTTTCATTTTAGGAAAGACTAGATACCTCCAATACTTGTTCAGAGCACTTGGATTGCACAGACTTATAGACCTGTATTCAAATTTCAAGTTATAACCGCAAATAAAATAATAATAATAATAGAACACATTAAGGTTTACATGACAAAGTATATGCAATATAGAACCCACAAATGAATATATATATATATATATATACTTGACCTTTGTAGAAGCTTGAGTGGTCAAAACTGCTGTACAACCATCTCCAATTGTCAAGTCACATGAAATTGAATCTCCCTATATTCAACCAACATGCAAAATCTGTTAAGAGTTACGACCTAAATATCTTTATGAGGGGCATTATGGTCATTTTAACTCTATAACTATTTCATCTAAACAGTAAAAGACGCAAAGTTTATTTTATTATGATTGCTATTATATTTCATGACAAGTCCTTTGGATCAAAATTGAAAAAATATGTTCATGATTTAATAATGAAAGTGACACATATATTTCTCTGAGTTTTATCCTTAAATGTTCCTAATCGCAAGATTGTTAATTGAACACCAATAATCCGGTTAGACTAGCACATGTTATGTTTGCTCTTATAAGGGTGACTAGTCTCAATCTACTAGTGTGGAGACACTAAAACAAACACATGGATGCATGTTGAAGGTATACCCTGTATGGATACTGTTGGAGACTGGGTGAATTATGCAGTTCCTGTAAATCTACTTCTTGATTTGTTTCTTAAAGCACACTACAAGGGTAAGGTCATTGCTCATCTCTTGTAGGTTTAAGGTTTGATTTTGTATAAATCATGGAATTGCTATTGAAAGATAATCGAATTAAAAACATTACTTTTCATATTCCACTGTGTATCCCTGCGGATTCTTTCAAAATAATATCAGTTAGAAGAAAGAGGTCTAGCATTAAGTACTACGCTCACAACAATTTATTCAGCCTGTACATATATATAATAGACATACTGATACACATACATACATACATACATACATATAAGTGTATATATAAATTTATAAGGATTAGGCTTGATTGTGAGGAGAGGAAAAGGATGAGACCATACGGAGACAATGCCACCTCCATAGGTAAGAGAGTAAATCCAAACAGCATCAATCAGGGAACTACCCACCTGAGAAAGCCCATCAAATCAAAGCTAAGCAAAACGTAAATGGAATAATATACTACTCATCTCTGAAATTATTGCTATATAATGAGTGAGGACTCAAACTGAAAGTGAGAGTCGAGAATTGAGTACCCATTCATTTACCTTAGTGGGGATGATGAATTTGAGGGGATACTTTGAGAAGCATCGGGTGACCGTTGACTTCCCTCGAATTCTCTCTACTACCACCTTTCCTGTTTCCATCTCTCTCCTCTGTCTGCGTCTGTGGTGTTCCAAAACCAAAGAATTGGCAGATGCTTTTATGGTGGTGGGAGAGAGAATATACTCAATTTGTTGAAGTGAAAAAAAAAAAATCAAGAGTTGGAATGCTGCTTCTGATTGGAGTGGACAGAGACCCGAAAACCCGGAACCGACATTTTCGCCTGATCAATAAATATTTATTTATTTTAATTTTATATTTCGAACTCCATAAGAAAATAAAATAAATTTAATTTAATTTTTTTATATTTCATTTTACGTTATTACCATCTCCTTTCATATATATATATATATTTTTAACCTCCACCAATTGACGTTACAAAATAGTATTTTTCAAAATTTTCTCAACAGGCTTTACAAGATTTGTACTAGAATGGGCTTTGAATTTTTTCGGGCTCTTGCATGATCTGGGCCGTCGGGCCCAGCTTTCTACTGTTGAGCATACTCCAAGGCAACCCTCCCTCTACCATTGATCCCAGGGAACCTTACAGAGGGGAGCTGCCGGAAGCTATGTCAACACTCAAAGAGATCCTGACCCGGCGGCCGGTGGCGGCGACGATCCGTCTGACTGTCCCAGCAGGCGGAGCCCGGCCAGCTCCGCCGGTGGGTCCGGCACTGGGTCAGTACAGGCTGAACCTAATGGCCTTTTGCAAGGACTTCAATGCTCGGACGCAAAAGTACAAGCCGGACACCCCCATGTCGGTGACCATAACAGCTTTCAAGGACAACACCTTTGAGTTCACGGTGAAGTCGCCGTCGGTCACTTGGTACCTCAAGAAGGCCGCCGGCATCGAGTCCGGCAGCAGCCGCCCCGGCCACGTCGTCGCCTCAACCCTAACCCTAAAGCACATTTACGAAATCGCCAAGGTAAAGCAGTCTGACCCTTATTGCCAGTACATGTCTCTGGAATCTATAAGTAAATCCATCATTGGTACTGCCAACACTATGGGGATTAAGGTGGTTAAGGACTTGGATTGATTGATTGATCAATCGGTCCTATCTGTAGACTTTTTTTTCTTAAATGTTTCAATCAAATTGTAGTTTTGGAATATTGTTTGAAATGGTTTCTTGGCAGATAAAAAGAACGTTATTGTTAGATCTGTACTAATGTTTTGTGATGTTCTGAACTGGTTTTTTGCGATAAGTAAAGCTTTTGCATTTGAATGGGCTTTCTTTGGTTGTCTGAAAGCTGGATGTAAAGTACAACCAAAATTGAAAATGAATTCTACGGCAAAGATTATGACCAAAATTGTAAGTATATTATACATGGCAATGGCTATTTACCCTCAAGAAACAACTTAATATACTAATTCCAATGTAGTTACCAAATGTGTTGCTGTTAATGGTAGTAATTTGTCTTTGACAATCAACGGGCACTTTTATTTCATGGTGACATTTTAGATCAACTCGATGCTTAGCAAACGATTGGTCATAGTTTTAATATTTGGTGTCTGGTTTATTAGGCAAGCAAATTTTCCCACTAGCCCAACTGCTCAGACTGAGCCTCTGAGCTCCGCAATTTTGTCTACCTGCAATCCATGCTTAGAACTTTGATTCATAAGCTTTGTTTTTTTTCGCCCCATCAATTGACACGTCAAGGAACCGCTCGGTGAAATGCCCAGTTCGCCAAGTTCACCCCAAGATGATGGTATTTCATCACAATTGTGTGCAGTCTTGGATGGGACAAACGGTTTGAGAAGTTATTAAGATATCATAACTGAAACCAGAAAGGATTGTCTTGGAATTGAAATCGGAATCATGTGATGCAGCTTTGAAGATTAAGATAATCCAGGAGAAAACCTGTGGACAGAACTCCTGCAGTATTAAAGAGTGGGTGTCAAAAGGAGGATGGAAAATAATTGAGAAGATGAAAACTGTAGGACCAAAAGTTAATTATGGAGTGAAAGCAAAATGATCGCGAGGTTTTAGTTCCCCTTTGAATTTCATCAAATCCTGTGAATGTTTACTAAAAAGGACATAACAACTCATTTACATTTTTTAGAAACACTTGTTGTACACCATGGCAGGTTAGTACAGCTCTCACAAAACTTCCGTCCAGAACTTCTTTCTTGCTTTTCACAAATACATGTCAACTAGAATATGCCATTTTCTTTCAAGATTGTCAATGATAAGTACCCTCCTCCTTCAAACAACATTGCATTAGTTAGAAAAGTTCTCCTCTGGAGTATCTCATGAACAGAGAATCCACAAATTTGACAAATGATTGAAATGATTTTTTTAGCTGAGCATTAGCTTGCAGAGTGCACGGAGCATTATGTCATTGTCAATTAAAGGAATGTCTCTCACGGTGACAATTTTCTTATGGGTCAGAGATATTTTAGCTGAAAGGGAGAGCGAATATGATCCCAAGAGTGTAATTGTAAGTATGGTATAGCTTATATTTCAGATGGGCCGAGGAAGCTAGGACGATGTATCTTTAGCTGGAAATCTTTGAGATAGCAGTAAGTAAGGAAGCCTTGGTGTTGGATTGCTTGGGTTCAACGAGTAAAATTGGGTGTGGAATGTCATGCTTCTTAGAAATCTCCCAGATTTAGATGTGAAAGATTATATCACATTCTTGCCGAACATCTAGCCTTTAAAGGTAAGGGAGGGGGATGATGGGGTTCGGTCAAAATTAAAAGATTATAAGGTGAAATCTTGTTATAAAAAACTCGGGGGAAGAGGAGAGCTGAGCTTCCTTGTGGGAAACTTTGGAGGCATAGGGTGCCTCCTAAGGTGTCTATTTGGTGTGCAGTTTGGGGGAGGGCTTTTACAATTGATAACTAGTAATAAAGAGTGTCAGATTTTCGTTAACAGATTCAGTTTTGTAAAGAGCAAAAAAAAAACTATTGATCAGATTTTCATTCATTACAAGTATACTCAGAATATGTGGGACTTAATTTTAGCAACTTTTAGTGTACAATGGGTGTTTCCAAAAAATTAATACTCTTTTTGAGGTCTTGATGGGGTTACAATTTGAGTCATGCGAAGATAACGACTTGGGATGTAACTCATTTTTGCCTTTTTTGGTAATATGGAAGAAAGGAAAGACGCCAATGTGTAGGTTCCAAGTTTCTCTCTCTCTCTCTCTCTCTCTCTCTCTTTTTTTGTTGTCTTTTTTGTATAGTTGGAGGGTTGGTGGATTGAACTTGTAAGCTTAAGTTTAGCCCGTCTAAAAAATGTTTAAAATTATATATTTTTTATATTTTTATGTATTTGTATATTATTTTATTTTTATTTATTTTTATAAAAAAGTAAGTTTTATGTAACTACTATTTCGTTTCAATTTCTTAGAAAATTTTAATCTTTTTGTGAAAATAAAAAGTGGTATTTTAATCGTTAATTAGAATAAAATGGCTAGCATCAACTATGATATACAAGAAATGGAATAGAATGGTTATCTCTAGACTATTATTTCATTCGATACCCTTAAATAAAGCAGTATTACGAATAAGTATAAAGTTAGTAGTTTCAATAAGTTCTTATTTAATATTAGACAAATATGTTTCTCATGATATAATTATCTCCTATAATTAAGAAAATAAATAATCGAAATTTAAAATAACGAATAATGTTTACAATATTATATTATATTATATTATATATATATACATATATATATTTTGTGTTTTTCAGGATTCTAGCATACGTTGCATTTTGACTAACCCTTGAAAAGTCTGAAGTTGGTGATCAGATAACTTTTAATGATCTTAAGGAAACTTGAACTAGTGACTATTAGAAAGCAAATTTAAGATCTTACCAGTTGAGTTAGTCCTCAAGTTCAAGTGATTAAAACTTGTCATTTCCTACCACATCAACTTGAGTTCAACGATTAGGTTTATTTAAGTTTTCCAAAATTTTTGTTGAGTTTCAAAAGTATATTAAAATTTTTAACACTTTTAATTTTTTTAAGTAGAGTTTTAAAAGAGCTTCAATTCAATCAAGTTCCGAAAGGGCAGACAATAAGCCACAAATCACGATAATTAGCGGGAGTTAATTCCATCAAGTTCTGTGGCTAACCAAATTTGGACATGTTTATCTGCTGTAGGGTATTCCCTCCAGTATTAGCTTTAGAATATAGAATTCGCTGTCTGCCCATGAGTATTTAAATCAATTGGTCGCAGGGATAACACGACACACATGCACATGTATATATATATCGTGTGTGTGTGTATATATATATATATATATATGAGATCAAGATAATGTTTATAATAGACCTTGCCAATTTAATTATAATAATGGCATTTACACGGTAAAAAGCTAAGTAGGCAATCCTTGTCTAAACCACCACAATAAGGGGGTGTTTAACAGCGTAAATTTTAATATTTTTTAATAATTTTTAGTCAAAAGTTACTAGTTGTAATTTTTGATATATTTGGTGAAATAAAGTGTAATTTTTAATAATTTTTTTACAATTTTTAAGTGTTTGATAAATTTTTTATTATAGCATAGTAGAAAAGCGGTAACTTTTTGTGTGTTTGGTAAGCTTTTTACTATAGCAGAGTAGAAAAGTAATAATTTTTGTGTATTTGATAAAACTTTTATGGAATAAATTACTGTAACATAGCAAAAAAGTGAAAAAAATCATGATTCTACCAAACGTACCAAAAATTATAAAATATAATTTTTAATATTTTTTTTTTATTTTTTTAAACTTCCAAACGGATTCTAAGGTTGATTGCCCCTGTTCGTAACTACAAATTCCAACATGTTGCCCCTGCAATGCCCATGGGTAGTCCCATCATGGCTAGCTTTCAAAGATCAATATTAATGGCTCCACAAAAGACAATGCTCGATGGTAAATAAAACAGTGACTTACCCTAGCAGTCAAGACCGCCAAAAGAGAGAGAGCGGTCCAGACTATCAAAGTCATTCCTGCTACAAGCCAGATGGGAAACAACAAATGTGATGCAGCTGCATCAAAAATCAACCTGAGCCAAATTCAATGAGCTTTTACATGTCTGCGTCTGCCACGTCAACCTTCCTCTGCCTCAATTCCTCGCAATTGCAACCACCAGCTAAGGCTGCATCATTGATCACACCTTTAGAAGTGGAACCCTTTTTAGAAACCGTATCAGGCACCTTCCCAATTTACCATTGCAATACTAGACGTTCGCAGGCCTCAAATATTGGAGTTTAATGATTATATAATTACCATACCACAAGATCACCATTTAAAGTTACCTTCAATATATATATAATTATTCAAACCTTCGTAGTGTAATATTATTCGTTTTAAGCTTGGTTAAAGACAGCAAAATGACTTCCTGTATGATCACCCATCGTGATATTACTTTCGCTTAAACACGCTTAATTTTAGAGTTTCAATAAAATCTATTGTCCACATGACTTTAAAATGCATTGTATTATGAAAATATCGAATTATACGTGTATGATACTTTTTCCACACATGAAGTGTGGAGTAACAATGTTTTAGTATGTCTCCGTGATAGCTTGCCTAATCTCTTATTGACCTGGCCACCTCACCACCAATTTGTCACATCTAACTATATATTATTTTTATTATTTTTCATTTTCTTTAATCATCCCATAATTACTAACTATCTACTTAAAATACATTTCATTTATTCACTATTTACTATTTGAGTCAAGTTTACTAATTTTTTTATTTTTATCTTATTTAAGAAAAATTAATAAAAGTTACACCTATACGAAGTGTGTCTACTCACTCCTACTATATAAACAATTCAAGCACCAAATTTGATGTCCAATTACAATTAGAAGCCACTCCTTTAATTGAAACGTTCAATGTATATAAAAAAATTTCAGGTGCATACGTATAGTTAATCAAAGGACTTAAAAAAGCACCAATTTTCATGATCTTGCGTGCATATATATATATATATATATATATATATGTATAGCTAGTCCATTGAACTTGGTAGTGTTAAATATGCATGAATAGAATAGAGATAGGTTTATTAGATTAAACACAACCCTAGTTAGATTAACAATATGAACAGACAGACAAATGGCTTGCGGGGGATGGTTAGCAGGTAACTTTAATCAAGAAACAATATCCTAATAAAAGTGTTCATCAAATTTTTAAATGAATAATTGAACCCTGCGTCGTCTTCATTCATTGTGTCTAAACAGTAGGGCACTCCACCACCACTTTAGAGGTTATTATGGTATATAATGCATGTATTTTGAGTTTGGGAGTTCCCAAACACATCCTTCGTTGTTTTCGTTTTTGAGAATACGTGCACCACATGACATGAATTGGCTTTATTAACATATGTCTAATCTTTACCTAGATTGAATCAAATTAGCCAGCTACATTTGCCAAAGACAATGTCCCATCATTTTGACCTACCAGAAGAAGAAAAGTTTTATTTGGAGCGTTATACATATATATATATATATATATATGCACACAAATGGTTGAGCATGGCATATATGCATGTATAAGAAAAAAAGCTATTGTAACAAAAAGATATTTTATCATAAAAAAAATTAATAAAATGACATGAGAATAATAATTATATAATAAAATATTTTATTTTATTATTTTTTTTTTTGGCTTAATGAGTTGATAGTTCTCTAATTAAAGCTGCGGCGATTTAATAATATGAATTTTCTTTTAGTAAAATATTAATGGACCTGATATCTGCACAATGAATTTTTTGTTAATACAATATGCAGAAGAAAAACAGTGTGCACACCTACTCTCACATGCTTAATGACCTCTTCTCTCTCTCTCTCTCTCTCTCTCTCTCTCTATATATATATATGCATTAAACAAAGTGTTAATCTGATTGAGGCATGTTCTCAGTTTAGCATCTCCACATTGTTTGCAGGCTTTTAGAAAACCAGACCATAGATTTCAAACTTGGACTAAATCTACATATTGTCCTTCCTCCCTAATTCACAGAGATGAGTGCTCCTTTTATTTATTGATTGATTATTTATTTATTTATTATTATATATATTGTAGATAGATAAATAAATATATATAAAATAAATAAATAAAAGGAGAAAACAAGACTTTCTCGCTGTCAAGGCAAGAATGCATGCATTTTCAATTTGCCGCAACATCTTGTTAACCTGTACATACACATTCCATGACACGTGGATGGTGCGGATGTGTTCTCCCCAGAGTGAAGATAAATGAAGAGTCACCTATTAAGTGCTTAGACTTACAAAATCTTGAACTTATGTTTAAAGAAAAAAGCTTATAAAATTTTGGAGACATAAGAAAAATCTATTATATTTCCTAAATTATGTAGCATTCATTCCTAATCAAACATAGAATTCAACTCTCACAAGTATAAAATATTCCAAAGCCATTAAGGCTCCGTTTGGTTTACAAATAAACAACAAAAAACTTTATAAATCTCTGTTAACTTTATATCACATTAATTTTTTTCTTTCACTGCACATATTACAAACTCTCAATTTATCTCACTTTTTTCACTTCAAATACACCCTAAAAATCATAAATTAAAATCGCATTAGCAGTGCAACTTGATCACACGAAATCAAATCAAAATCTAAAATGGTTTTAAAATCACACAATCCTTTCTCAAATAGGATTCCCAATTCTATTTAATTGGTCACGAAATTTATTAATGTAAAAATTAAAACGCAGTGCTTTGGTATATTATTTTTATAATTTTAATTTTCAAAATAAGCATAGCATCGCTTTACAACTAACTGCCCGATTGGATGCTGCAAAAGGCAATCTCCATAAATAATACCCTTGTATAAATTTTGATGTGATGGTTTTTGCTTGATTTGGGAAACAAAATTTCTCTCCTCTAAAAATTATCTGGCCTCCTTAATCTTGGAAGAAGGTGTATTATTTTTGGAGAGGGTTTGAGATCTCCAAAAATTATCTCCCCTTATCATAGACGAAATTGGTCCATTTTGCCCCTTCTCATCCTCCTTCTCACCTACAAAATGTATTTTATATATTAGAAATAAATTCTTATTTTTTTCTAATGGAAAAATGTATTAAAAATTATATTAATAAAAATAAAAAATATAATTTTTTCCAAATATGGGGTCATGTGATTAAAAAATATATTTTTTTTCCAAATAGGGGGTCATGTGATTTTAAGATAATAATATTATTTTTTAGCAAATTTGTACAAAATTACACATATATTTATATTTTTTAAATAAAGAGAAAAAGATAAGTGACCAAAGAAGTTTCGGACAAATTGGGACATTATTGTCTATGAAATTAATTTATATATTTTATAAAGTTTAATTTATTAATAGTGTAATTTATTTATAATTAATGTCTAAAATTAATTTGTACTAGTTGGTTTTCACATTATATAATGAATATAAACATATAATTAAGTTTTGGACTGCATAAAGGTAAAAGAGTCATTTGATAGTTTTTTATACTATACACCCATCCTTATACACTTATTTTAGAAAATCATCCGAACCAAATACTATTTCTTATCCATTTTATAAATATCCACATCAATGTGGACCCGCCCTCCATAAATAATACTCTTCTACTATCTTATACACCCTTCATAAATCATTCATCAGAATTTTAGTTGCATCCAATCGAGGGGTAAGTGCTTGAAATTATGTTGGAAGTTATTTTTCACCATCATATAAGATAAGGATAAAAATGAGTCGAATCAAATATAATTTTAACTTATTCAACTCGGTTTGAACTATTTATACCGGAGTCAAACTCGAGTTCAAGCTTGGCTCTAATTTTTATACAAGTTCGTGCTTATCTCGATAAAGAAGAATTTAAATTTGAGATCAATTTGTGAATAATTTGATAAAACCAAAATATTATTATTTTAGTCTAAAATATAAATAAAATGTTATAAAAAATTATTTTAAACATATAAAAATACTGTAATATATACACATATATACTATTTTATCAAATCGACTCAAAAACTAGATTTTCTAGACTTGAACTCGATTTTGATTCTAAACGAGTTATAAATTGAGTTTAATTCAAGTTTGGTTTAAGTATAAATTTAATTCAATTCGAGCTCAAATTGCTCAAAAAAAAAGCTTTGCTTATTTCCACCCCGATATGGAATAACTTTTCGCTAATTATTGCCTAGAATTTTAAAATTTTGAAATTGTGCAGCAATACATACCTTGGCGGCATGCATTTGAAACTCTACAAAACTCCCAAAATATATATGAATTTTTATAGATCCTTATAAATCTCTATAAAATTCCAACTTTTATAAATTTTTATAAATCTTTGTAAATTTTTACAAATTTTCATAAATATCTACAAAACTATAACTGTAGTACGAAATTATTTAAATAAATTAGACAATAAAATGACATAAATTGGTGTTTTGGCTACCATTAAACTCTACAAATCTCCGATGCAACTCAAAAAAATTACAAATTGATAAATATTTTTCAATTTTTAAAGCTCCAAATGAGCAATCTAAAACAAATTAAACACTTGTGTGCGTTTGAAGTGATAAAAAGTAAGAAAAACAAGATAAAACGTGATTTTAGATAAAAAAAAATAGAGTTTAATGTTTTCTTCTAAATCGTGTTTATTAGAGATGAACAGTGCCAAAACCATTAGAACGGTTTCCTAAATTCATTCTAACGGATTTGAAAAAAATGTCGTTCATTATTTTGCACAGTAGTTCTTTTATCTCTCTTTTGCACTAAATTGTTAGAACAGTTTTTCAAATTCGTTCTAACATATTCAAATTTGTTCTTTAGAGATGTACAGTGTCAAAACTGTTAGAACAATTTTTTAAATTCGCTCTAACGGATTTAAAAAAAAATTGTATAAAATAGTAATAATAGTATTCATTTGAAAGTTTTCAATTTGAAAAATATAATTGTCAAAAAAAAATTTCGCACTTGATTAACCTTCTTTTAGATTTTTTATTTTTTTAACAAAATATTAAAATTTTTTGAACTTAACAGAAGTATAAATATATAATAAAGAGTTTTAGTGATTTATAAAGATTATTAAAAAAATTTTTTTTTCACTCCAAACGGTGCCTATTCAAATTACACTCTGATTACTTTTCCTTGCATCTTCTCTCTCGCTCCCCCCT
The DNA here is from genome assembly GCA_019916065.1 of Vitellaria paradoxa. Lineage (NCBI taxonomy): Eukaryota > Viridiplantae > Streptophyta > Magnoliopsida > Ericales > Sapotaceae > Vitellaria > Vitellaria paradoxa. The sequence continues at coordinate 4,231,966 of CM034237.1, read as the reverse complement.
CCCCTTTTGTTAAAGTAGAATCAGCCGTTCTCGTAAAAATAAATAAAATCATAATTATTTTATGAATTAGCATAGGGAAGTGGACCAAGACAAACTGGGACGTGGTTTTTGCACCGGCTAGTCAGCCATGTGAGGTCTAAATAAAAAACCAGTCTCACTCTTCCCCTCCTCCGCCTCTCTCTCTCTATATATATATTAATCCAAGCGAGCCACATCTATAAATAATCCTTTCATCAACATATATTCACTTGGCTAAATCCATTACAATCTAGCATATTCTCGCTAGCTAGAGATCATATATTATATAGAGAGAGAAAAAGCGATGATACAGATGGGGCTTCTCTGGTGGCCAAAAACAACCTCCACAACCCACCCCGGCGGTGCATTTGGTGGCTCCACCGGCGCCGCCTCCACGGCCGGACATGGTTCCTCATCCAAGAGCTGTGTTTGCACTAGTAGTAGGCTGTACTCAAAGCTTCTGAGAAAGCTGAAGAGGAAAAGCAGATCAATAACGCCACACGCACCCACCCGACAACCTTCGTTCCAATACCGATACGACCCTTTAAGCTATTCTCTCAACTTCGATGCTACGGGTTGTGGAGCCTTGTCGGGTGATGATCAAGCTTACTACTACCAGTTCTGCGCCTTCTCTTCAAGGTTCGTTGCACCCCCCAAAGCTGCTGCGTCTCACCCAAGAGAAGTCTCTTCGCATTGATTATGATATATACATATATACATTTATGTGTATGCATAGGGGGATTCAGAATTTTCGTTAGGACCAACATATATATGAAATCAGATCTTGATCAACACGGGAAAGAGAGGGCGCCGGGGCTTGACAGTTGGCACTGACAAACACACAACCAAAAAAAAAAAAAGAAGATGGTGAATGGCGCTGACACTAGAATTAGAATTGAAACGATGTCGTTTATTGTCAATGAAAAAAATGGAAAGAATGTCAAGTGAAACAAAAAAATATATGTAAATGAAATTAATTATTATTCCTTGTTTGTTGTTGAGATTTGTTTCTCTTCAGTTTTTTTTTTTTTTAAAACTGTTAGTTAGTATATCATGTCTTCTTCAAATTACTTGGTTAATTGTCATTCTTTGTTGAGTACTGTCTGGTTGATTTCTAAGTTTTCTCTATTATGGATGTATGAAAATGTTTCTTTTACCAGGTGGTCTGAATCTTCTGATTATATATATGCTTCACTTCACCCCAATTGAGGCTTGGTTTGGGAATAAATTTAGCTAATTTTTTTTTAGCTAGATAATTGAAGCTTGGTTTGGAAACAAATTTAGCTAATTTTTTTTTAGCTAGATATCTAGTTAAAACAAGTTAGCTAAATTTGTATTTGGGAACCAAAAAAAAAAGTGACTTTTTTTTAGTTGGTTAACTTATTTTTGTTAATTTGACATTTTTACCCTTAAAAGTTTAAAAGAAAATTAAAATGTAAGCGGATAAATTTGACTAAGCACTGTTGAAGTAGCCATTAGCTTGGCTAATGACTACCAATGTTAAACGGAGCCTGATTTTGTTATCTACATGTGTACATATATTGATGGGAATGAGTTGTTGACTCGAGTCATTTTAGGTGTGTTTGGAGTCACAAAAAATAAGATAATTTATGTGTTTGTAATTCATATATAAAATAAAAAGTAATTAATTTTTAAAATTTATTAAAATTTTTTATTAATTTTTAACTAACCATACGTACTTTTACTTAACAGAAAGATGCAGGGCAGTCAAACTGCGGGATCGAGGCAGTAGTATATAATATATACAATCACGTTCGCAGAGAGAGAGAGAGAGAGAGAGAGAGAGAGAGAGAGGTTTCCACCCACACTATCACGTGGTCTGCTTTGCTTCTATTTGTGGACCATGCCCTTTCAGTTCGTAGAAGAACCTGAAGGCCAACTGAAAAGCTATATTGGAATATATATATATATATATATATATATATATATTAGGGTAAATCCATGAATCACCTTTGCACCCTGTCCTTTTTTACTAAACGAAAACATAAAACTATTTTTTTGGTTAATTATTCTTATGAATAGTTTAAAATTGTTATGTTTTGGAGTGACATTTTATATAAGGGGGTATTTATCATATTATAATTATAAAAAATATATGATGAAAAGAAAATAAATAATTATATAATTTTAATTAATAAAAAAATAAAAGATAAGAATGGACTAAAGTGCAAATGGTCTATCTATATAATAAAATAGAACGATTTTTAAAAACATATCTCTCACAAATTAGAATTTAACGGCTGAGAATTATCTTTATTTTCATTCAATGATTGAGATCATTTTTATATTTTTAAATTCCGGTTCAATTTTTATTTTAGTAGACCCTACTATCATTTATCTTACGAAATGGTTTAGACATTTTAAACTTTACCATATTTTTAAGAGTAGAAATTATATACAAATCAAAACTACCAGCTTAAATTCTGCCTAATTATGATTTCTAAATTAAAGCACCAATTTGTATTTTCTTTCATGGTGCTTATCAAAAATTAATTGGAGAGAGAGAGAGAGAGACTAAAACATATGTACTAACTACTAGACCTAAAGTTTTTGAAAAAAAAAATCAAAACCTATATACTATTATAATTTTTTCACTTTAAACTCTTTGTTCAAAGTTTCAGTTATATGAGAAACTTAATACGAATTTTGTTCAAAGTGTCATAGGCACTATGGCACAAGTTATTACTAGTCCTACACATTATATGATTCTTGTAATTGTATATTGTTTTTTTTTTCTTTGTATAATTATCTAAGAATGAAGTGATAATAATATTTTTATAATAAATTTGATTATATGTAAAGTAATACTCTTAATAATACTTTATCATAAGTTAAAAAAAAAAAATTGTGGGTTAACATCTTGTGGACAGTTTATTAAAAAGAAAGTCATATGTTCCTTATATAATTTAATTATCTTACTTACAATGAAAACAAATTGAAAATTGCGTGGGCTCATCTAAATAATTCTCTTTATATTCACAAGAAAAAATTCGATGAACTTAACCCACCACATCATCAAATCAGGTGGTGAGTAATTTTTCAATCATATTATACTAAATTCTATATTAAATATGCCGTATCATTAATAATAAAATTAAACTAATTTTTGGCAAAATTTGAAATTTTAAATTTAGTCAAATGTAATAATAATTTAAAATTTGGGACCACATATTAAAAGTTACTTATCACATAGATTAATAACATGGTAGACTACGTCCATTAAATATTTTTTTTTCCATATTCATTCATCCAGTTAATTAATTAGATATAGAGGTTTTGAAAAACTAACAACATTTTCATATAAAATGCGATTTAATTGATTTATATTTTATTTTTTTATTTAAAGTAATTATTACATAAAATGCTTGTTTTAATAGATAATTCTGATTGCATAACACTACTCCTAAGGATATTTGATTTATGTTAAAAAAAAAAAGTGTCTTTTTATTGACATTTCTTTTCAATTGAAAAACAAGATTATATATACCTTATGTAATGTAATTATTTTACAATGAAAATGCAAAAGGCAATCAGGGGAGTCCATTCTCATTTCCCCAAGTAAAATGCAAAATTACAAGTGCTCAGATATATTTACCTATCTAATGTTCATACTTCATAAATGAACTCGGAGCTTAGCATAATTTATACCACCAATGCATGGACAACTGCCAAGTACATTACATATATCAAGCAAGCACGCATGGCCGCGCCAATCCCTTGTGCTCACCACTGCAGCAGCAGAACATGAATCAAAGGCCGAAAAGACAAGTAACGTAAAAATCAAACTTCACAAGCCAGGGGCAATTTTATATATACTATTACACAAACATTTTCTCTTACAGAGGCTTTGCATAATACAGAGACCTTCTGACTGTTCCTATACTCCCTCGTTCAACAACAACTTCAACACACAACTACAAAATTTGTAGCACATTGGCAATATGCCCTGAAAATTACCATCATGGGATGTTTTTACTGATCAAAAATCCCATATTACCGCGGCTATGGCTGTTCATGATCATTCACGCGATGATCTGACAGAGTCTCCTCCGACGATATTTCCTCCACCTCAGGCTGAGCGCGATCTGATTGAGTCTTGCTGGAATCTGCGCTTGCACCAGGAGACGAATTCTGCTGAGCCTTCTGTTTCCCACATGCGTCGGTTGAGTCCAGCAGCAATCCTCCTTGTTCAGTGGATTTAGGAAGAGGCATTTCACTTCTCGGATTGACATGGGATGATGATGACACCAATTGAAGCACTTCCGAAGAGGGAGAGGGGGACGACACTCCTGCGCTTGTTTTCTTCTGGGGTTTTGGAAGCCCGGGCAAGGAGGATGATGGATTGATTGTATTCAGATTGAGAGGAGGCGCCATATTCAGGTTGTTGGGTTCAATCCAAGGAAGTCCAGAACTTCCCACAGCTGTTGGAGCCATCCGAACAGAGGTTGAAAGAGCAATATTGTCACTTTCAAGTTTACCTTGGAAGTTATGGCTGGTTCCTGCAACATCCGGTGGAAATTGTCTGACCATATGTGCCTTCCGCTTCTTCTTCTTCTTCTTCAGACTTGTTCGTGGATCCTTCGGCTGGGAAGGAGGCGGCCCCGGGGCCACAAATGGAGGAATAGAGGCAGTTTCTTCACCGTATAGTAACCGAACTGATTGTGCTATTGCTGAGACAGTTGGTGGGAGGTCAGGCTCTGGGGGCCTCGCATGAGCTCCTACAGCTTCACGAAGCCAATGAGGCAGCTCGTTCTTTGAAGAACTGGTTCCAGCTACCTCTTTTCCCTTTGAATTGGAGACATTTGACTCCACGTTAATGTCAGGCAGCAATGCAAAACTTGTAGGTTCAGCAATTCCCATGTTACTACAAGGATCGCCTCGCAGATTTAGTGATCTATCAAGAAGACTCGGCAACTTAATTAACTTACTTGCCCCCTGCAGGTCGTCCTTTCTGCTTGAGCAACTCAAACCAAGAGTACCCAAGCTACTAGTTCCCAATGAATTCAAGAGAAATGGATGCTCCATCTGTACATTTGAAGTCCCTGGTCTATCAGAGGGTCCAGCAGGTGAGTCTCCGGCAAAAGACCGGAACTTCTCGGCATTCCATGTAGGAAAGGGTGCAAGGCGATCGATACGCAGACCAAGTTGATCGAATGGTTCTAAATGTGTTGGACTGGATGCAGGATCACCAAAACCCAACTTCATGTCTGTGAGGTGGGTTTGAAACTTCGAAGGTCCACCGAATCTACTTCCCTGCAATGCCCGTGCCATCATTTCGTCGGGGAGAGATGGAAATAAGGATGGTTTGGTGGGTTTTGTACGCTTGGTTGGTTTTGGCACAGGAAAAGCTGATCCATCCAAAAGCTTGAGCTGTTCCTCCTCCCATCTTGCTGACAAATCTTCCGCAGTTTTAAATTTTGAGAATTTTAACCTCGTGTCACGAAGCATAGAATCCCAATTGCCCCGTCCATGTCTCCGAACACCAATCCAGAGGAAATCAAGTTCCTCTTCAGACCAGATATCTATTTTTGATTTCTTTCTCAGCTGGCTACTCAATCCAGACCCAGTTCTCATCATTATGTTCTCAAGAACCTTCCGGTGGTTTTCATGAAATGGTGAAAAGCTAATTGGTGTCTGGCCCAAACCAAACATGGAAGTCACCTCCCTCTCTTGCAGACTATGTTTCCGTGCATCTTGTGGAAAATTTAAATTTGGCAACAACGGTATTGTGGGAAACTCCTGAATGGGGTCGGTTGAATCTCCAACTCGTGCTGCCAATGACAGGCTCGGTACCAAGTCAGGTCGGGAATAAGGCACATTTCTGGCTGGAAATGGAAATCTAGGCAGGGACTTTTCATCAAAAGGTAATTTGGGGAGGGCCATCTTTTCTTGAAATTCTGAGAAAGTAGATCCTAAATTTTCTAAACGATCAGAATTTCTTCCCAGGGGTATAGCCGGAGGATGCTGCAAAGAATACAAGAATTACAATTACTTAAAAAGCAAGCATGTGAGCTATAAAAGAAATATATATAGAGAGAGAGTACCATGCCAAATTGGTGATAACTATCTCGATTCTTCAGCTCCTGTGGGAAAGCCTCTGCCAATACATCTGGTAGTTTAAATTTGTCCAAGGAATTCTGATGACCTTTATTGACCATCTCATTTGAAGTCCCAGAGCAAGGAGCTATATGGAATGGGAACTCTGGTCTCATTACTCGCCTGCTTTGCCTGCTATACGATCTTGAAATGTTCCTCTGGGATGAATCCACTTGATTAGCATTGGGAGCACAAAGTCCAAGAACTGGTAAAAAGTTGCTGCTGGGCGCAGAGCTTGCACAGCAGGTACCCTCTAAGTCATTATTTGGCAGGACGATGTCCGGAGATTGATGAGCGAGAGATTTAACAGGAGGATCCAGATGACTGCCAAGTTTGTGCCTAGAGATGCTACCCAGCCTTAAGGGAGAGTCAGTCTTGCTGTTCACGCCCTCCAAAATCTGACCGCATCTGTTATCATCCAAGTCAATTGTCTGAGCCTTCTCTTCAACGGGTTGAGCTAAATCAGTCGCTTGCTCCCCATAATTGGAATTCAATAAAGGGACTCGAGGAAGTGACTCGGATCTAGACACTCCATCAATGGAAGCAGACGCCTCCTTTGAATTTCTCTGAGCCAGGCGTTCCTTTTGTCTAGCGCGAAGCTTAGCGCTGCAAAATAAATAGTAAATTGCAACATCCATAAATGTGTCGTAAAGATGAAGAGATAAAATAATTCAATAAAGCAATCATGGCTGCCTAGTGCTACCGATACATTTGAATTTCATAACAATGCCAATGTTATTTCATGATAATTTTCCAATGGAAATTTATTACTCATGCTTATCAACAAAAAATGGAAATGTATAATTCATCCATTGTAGCATCCAGTGCCTTTTACCTGGCAAATATATATAAATTTTTATGCACCACTAAAGATATTTGCAGCAATTAATTATCTGTAAAGCATGGACAAACATGCAACAAGCACTCACTGACACAGTAACTTAAAAAACACATAAGACAGACACATTATAGACATTGGAAGGTGTTGTGGATTGTATTTACCAAAAAATAATAATAAATATAAAGATGAATATTCCAATGAGCAGTGAGCTGAGAACTAATTATAGATAAATAAATAAAAAAAGAAAAGAAAAGAAATCCAATGCACGAGCCTTTCGCATTTCTGGTGTGCGGAGAGTCATACACAACCTTACCCTTCTTGTAGAGAAGCTATTTCTGGGATTCAAACCTGTGATCCTGAGTTGCAATGGAACCACGGTAAACCATTGCTACAAGGCCATCCATGTGAGCAGTAATTATACATTAAAAAAAAAATGAAGTTTGGAGTCCAGCCCTTGAGCAATCAGAAAACCTAAAGCAATGATTAATAGGTAAATGCACTATTTTACGACATCCATAAACTAACATAATATTCTTAGGAATAGGGCCTTCCGCAGTTAAAACTTATCCCAAAAAATAAAGGTTTGAAGAATTAAAAGGACAAAGGAAATATTAATAGGTATACTTCCAGAAATCATTTCATTTAATCGCCCCATTTTATTTTCTTGTCATGACTCAATTAATTTGATTTATTCACCAAGACCCCAGATGATCTCATGCCTATCCAAGCAATAAGGCGCACATCACACCTGCCTGAAACATGTCCCACCTTAAAATGAATTGACGAAAAAATGAGACATCTTGAAGAAATTAAGCAAATGCAGGGACACTAGTACAAGTAGCAAGATACATCCAAAATGAATCCATATCTCTGGTAACAAAAATGCAATATATTGACTTCTTACACATTCCTATAAATACATCCAACTCTTCCTGGATGTGTCCTTGTCGAAGAAATGAAATTTATAATTTTGGGCACTTCAATGACACTTTTTGGACACTCCATAACATAATGCATCTATAAACTCCTTAATCGGAGCAATGTTGGACGTTCTTGACAATGTCAAACTCTTCACATACCCCTCCAGACCAAAACGAATCCTAAAATATTTTTAGAGAAGAGACCATATTTGGCCAACACACAATAAAGTGTGCAATTATCTCATCTAATATGGGAGAACATAGTAAGGAATGATGACAAATCATTTTACAGTTTTTGCAATTTTAATACAAAAAATTAGATAAGTAGTTTAATCCTATATTATTCGTACAAAACGTCAATGTCCAACCATATTTCTGATATGTATCATCCTCAGGTGCTGTGCTTCCCTTCTATCCCATATACCTAAACCAATGCCAGTTAAGAATCTTGAATTTGTCTAGTGGCAGAATCTTACTCTATAACAATCATGTTAGAAATACAAGATTAAGAAAACTAGGATAGTAAGAAAGCATGCAGATAAATCAGAACTCACAATTTTGCTTTTAGAGCTCTTCCTGCTGGTGTGTACTCCCGCTCTGGTTCTGGTTGAGGCTCGTCTTCAGGACCATTCTGTTTTGGCCAAATGAAGACAAATAAGACTATGCCAGGTATGTTTCGCAACAAATCAATAACTTTAATTCCTAGTAGCTCCAAAGACATACAAATTCACAAGCTCAATGTGGAGACACTACATGGAGAGATCCAAAGCAAAAAATGAACAGCGCCAAATAACCAAATTGAATAACAGATTAGCAAACATTCCAACGACATAAAAACTTTCTAATACACCCCAATTCTTCTCCCAATCATTAAGAGTCTCCTAAATAGGACTTGCCAAGAACAAATATAAATAACATCCTTACAAATTAATATTTTATGAACAATTACAATCCCTATTATATTCGCATAGGAGTTACAATCTTTTTGGTTAAGGATTCATAATCCCATTTGAACACGAAATTTGCCAACACAGGAATTAAAACATAAAAATCTCCCCCTTTGACAATTTCGTGACTAAACAATATATAGAACTACATTACGCACACTCCCCCTTGATGTAGCATCTCTCAACCTACAAATTGCACGCTACTCAAACAAAACACCTTGTGAAAAATATTAAACTCAAAATAAGAGATAAACCAAGCATCACTTTCTTCTCCCCCTTTTTGTCATGGAAATAAGGAACTTTAGAATCAAGACAATAAAGTAAGATAAACATAAATCTATGAAACACACGAGGAAAATTGGGAATCATACCAATTAAAATTGAAGCTAAAATCTCAAAAACAAATATAAACTAAAATCAGACAAATAAAATAAATAAATAAAATCACAATCACAATGACAAGACACTTAAGGGCCTGTTTGGTAAAGCTATCAGTTTTTAGTTTTTGTGTTCAGTATTTATGTTCAGTTTTCAGTTTCTGTGTTTAGTTTTCTACTTTTAGCTTTTATTTTTATAGCAGAAAAAGAAAACAAAAACTTAAAAGTGCGTTTAGTAATGATAGTTGATAGTTGATAATTATAGTAGTTAATTAATTAAATTAACTAAGTTAATTAACTTAAACTAATTTGATTTAATTAATTAATTAAATTTTTTATTAATAATAATTTAATTCAATAAAAATAAAATATATTAAATATAATTTAACTATATTTTTTATTAAAAAAATAAAATAAAATATTTTTAATTAATTTAATTAATTAAATTAAATTATAATTAATTTAATTTGGTTAACTATTAATTATTAATTAAATTGTATTTAATATATATAATTTGATTTATTAAATTAATTATTGGTAAAATTAATTATTAATTATATTATATTTAATATATTTTTATCATATTTAATATATTAATATAACTTATATGAAATAATATACATACATATATATATATATTTATATTGACAGTAGTCGGAGGTGAGTGGAGTGACAGCAATCGTTGGGAGTGATCGGAGGTGGGTGGAGGCGGTGGTGGCAGTAGTCGGCGACAACCGAATGTGGATGGTGATTAATGGATGATTATTGTGATTGGAAGTGATTATGGAAGAAATTGAAAACTGAAAGTAAAAACTTGAGAAAACACCTTTTTTGTGTTTTCATAATTTTTAAAAATTTTGAAAACAATTTTCATTTTTTTGAAAATTGAAAGCTAAAAACAAATTTGCCAAACGAGTTTTCATGTTTAGTTTTCAAAAAAATAAAAATAAAAATTGAAAACAAAATGGTTGCAAAACAGGCCCTAAGCAATTTAGTTTATCTTTGCACATGCAATAGTTAAAGCTATATCTTTAAGAAAATAGAATATAGAACATTATCACATACTACATGTCATGAATCAACAAACCAACATTTTAACAATCTTCAATATCATGAGTTGTTTTAAGGCAGGGAAGCGAAATCTAACATGTAATGTATTCACACCATCATGCTATAATGCATATACAATATGCTCTCCATGAACCAAAGGCGCAATTGCGAGAAATTTCAATTTGATAAAAATTTTTCAAAAATCCATGGACATGCTCTCCATAAACCATTACACTTGTAACTTTGAACACCTTCAGGCTCATTATTTTTCTTCTTTTTCTCCCTATTTTTCAAATTTGCTCTTTTCACCTTGTGATTTCTTGCTTTGTTTTGCCTCCCTGTTTTTGAATAACTTCTTAAGCTTTTTGGTCATCTTGGTGACTTCTTTTAATGATATTTCATTCACATCACTAAAGTCATTGGTCTCTTCTTCAATAGCCTTCAAGGCAATACCTTAAGGCTTCCATGGTTCAATCATGTTAGCTTCAAAGGTTTGGATTATAGCTTCAAAGGCTGGCGAGAGATGAACCTACTGGAGATCATGATTTGTTGAAACTACCATTGAACTGATAATGGGTGAAGATTTCTTCACCATTGATGAGCAAAAATCAGCAAGGGAAGAGATTGTGGGCTTCGACGGCGAATTAGTGAATTTACAGTGGAAAAAACTTGGACGGCCCTCAATTGTGACTAATAAAACAATTGTAGAAAACTCAATTGTATTTACACTAATAAAACAAGTACCATACAAACCGAACTACCCCTACACTTATTACGTAAATACGTGAATATACATGAACATGATATATACATATATAGGAAAATACTAAGTGCACTCCAATTTCAGCTTTTCACACTCCAAAGCTATTCATTGTGAGAGGGGATGGAGAGTGGGAAGCTAAAAGTTGAGTCCATTTAGCATTTTCCCATACATATTATGTTTAAGACAAGTTAGGGACCTACAATTTTCAAGACTATAAAATTACATACAGACGTTATTTCTTATAGTTTCTTATCCACAATCATAACTAGGATGGACTTAACCGCCTTAGCAAAGTCACTCTTTACAAGAAAAGCAGATGGAAGTACCTCATTCAATGCTTCACTATGATGGGGAGCAAAAGCCTCCCTGTAAGAAACAGCTTTCCTCTGGCGTTTTCCTCTACCGAGAGCAGCTTCCTCCTCATTCTGATATTTCTCCCACCTACAGGATCAGCAATGTTGAAATTATGTAAGAGTAGCTCTTCAAAATTCACTAGTTACTGAGTTCGAGTTCCCTGCAAATATGCAAAAACATAATGCTTTACATGTCCAAGAACTTCGTATGGGTACGTACTTGCATGCATTGTTTCAGAAATTCATCATGTTTCCCCAGTAACTGGCTTTCATCAGTGATTAAATGGATTCTTCCCATCTTTTTGAATTTAAATCCTCTAACAAGTGAACTGGTGGTTACGAGGTAATAAAATGTATTATTTATTTCATTAGGGATTACAAGGAGAAAGGAAGTGAACTGGTGGTTCACACATTCTGTGAACTGTAGACATTCATGCATTGATCACAAACCCCATACGCATACTTGCGAGTTTACCCCACTCAAGACCTCCGTTAAACGTGTTCCTAGACTACGGTTTCCCAATGCAAGTCATTGCTATAAATAAGAAAAAATCATGAACATCAAATTCAATTGGTCCATGATTTCAGTATGAGTGATGCCAGGTGGAACTATTTAATCCTTCAGAAGAAAACTATAAATTATTGACAAGGATTGAACCTTCCTTGAAGGAAGCTCTGTATAGCCAAATTTTACCTATTGCTAATATTATGGTCATGAAAATTTCTCATTGGGAACTTTCTTTTGAGATTTTTCAGTTTTTTCTGGTGCTATGGGTTCTTGCACCTCTATTGGCCTCTCCACATGATTGCATACAGCACACTCATTTTTTCTCCTCCCAAAGATTGGGAGAGAATAGTAAACAAATTCTTCTGGAAATGTAGGATTGTCTTGCTAGTCTTCTAGGCAATCCTCAATTGTGGCAGGTCATGAGAATACAACTACAGGAATTAACATGACTATACTAAATCCTTTGATCTTCCAACCATGCATCCTTTATGTTTGAATCACTTGTGATAATACAATTATTCTCAGTGGTCCACTTACCTGGCATTGATGATTGAATCACTTATTTTACACACACACGCATGCACACAGAGGGAGAGAGCACACTTTCAACTAGAAGTACTATCGTGATAGCTTCAAGTTTTTTGATCTATTCAATTCAAAGATCCAACTAATGTTCCCTTACTTTCTTAAGCATTTACAATAGTGATGTGATATCTACTCTGTAAGAATTGAATCTTTCAATATCAAAAACCAACAAAGAACGTTCTTAGCAATTGCTCTGCTTTATTTAGTGTGAATTAGATTTCACCAAATTGTGGTTCCTTCCAGAGAGTGAATGGGAGAGAACTTATTCCTGTTAGTTACAAACTTTTCTATGTGAAGTTAAATCTTCTATAGTTTTTACACTACTCAAGTTCCCAGAAACTCTTTCAAGTTTTGCATTTGTCCATAAACGTCTAGCTATGCAGCCGCCAAGCAAAAAAATACTCCACAAGGGTTAAATGTTCATACATAAGTTATCAGTTTCCTTCTAATGACTTCAAGCAGATAAAGCATTGGCGTAACTCAATAAGCCTACAAAGGGAGAAATGAAGACAATAATCCTAACCTAAAAGAACGAATAATGACATGGCATACAGATATGACACAGACACCCAAATACGCCAATTTTTAAAAACGTCGGAACTACATCTTGGGACACACCAATAAATAATTATATATATATATGAAAATGATAACTATTTATTTATTTTTTATATTAGAAATACATTTATATTGTTATTTATATAACGATAGTAAGAAATGTACTTACCAAAAAAACAAAATAGCAAAAAATCATGTTTACATTATAATGTTCTATATTAGCGAACAAATGTGAACAAGAAGTCCTAATATCTATCTTAGAAAGTTGTATATGTAAATAAATTGGATGTTTTAAGTTTTAGAATCTGAAATTAAAAATAAACAAGTAAATAAGGGATGAAGGATTAACAAGTATTAATTTTTATTTTCTTTTGTTTTGTGATTTGATTTTAAGTTTTTTTCTTCAAACTTGCAATGTGATGTTTGGCGAGTGTCTAGTTCTAAAAATAGTAATAATGCAACATGTTTGAACAAGTATGTGACAGCTGTCGAAGGAGAATCCAATGAATATCAGTGGCCGCCGCTTACTTTCCCAACAACAATTCAAATCCTTCTAATTGCCAGCTCATAAGCTAGCATGGCTGTTTCTTTTTAATTTTTATTTTATTTTATTATTATTATTATTTTTTTGTTTGTGGGTCCATCGGCGTCATACCTCTTGCTCATGGTAACACAAGCAAGCGTTCCAGTTTCCAAGTAAATGTTTCTTTACAATCATTCATCAATCCAAAATGATTCAAAATAGTCAAATATATATTGAATTGTAGGCATGCAGTGGAACTTCCACTTCTGTATGCATCTGATGTTAGAGACATTTGTGTCCATTGAATATATAAAGCTATGCTAAAACTGAAGACACTGTAATTTCCCTTTCCTCACCTCCACAGACACGGCCCCCTTCTGTTTCTTTTCCTAGATTCTTTCAGGATTTTGCTCAACACCATCAGATTTTGAAGAAACACAGGTCATGTAACGTATTCTAGACAATTATACTCAAAACTACAAAAAATTTCCCTCAAGAAGTTACTAATTACCTCACTCGGAGAATTCTGTCCCATTCATTTTCTTCAGCACCATTAACCAGATTCTCCTCTTTCTTTTCAGAATTTTGAACACAGGAATCATCACCCACAGCAGGAGGTGATTCAGCTCCCCCTTGTTCTTCTGTTGGGTCGTCATTCCATTCCAAGGACTGTTTTAAGAGGATTGAAGCAAAAAACATGTTTAGTATGGTTTTATAACTCCCTTCAAGTTCAAAACTCGGTGATATAGATGCATCACAAATGCAAACAAGAAAGAGCAAGAATGATATGAAGCTGCCACCTAGGGGAAAAGGGGGGAAAAAGACAAAAAGTCACATGGCATATGGAGAATTAACCTATTTGCTCATAATTATAAGAAAACAGAAATAAAGAAAACGAAGTGTCACCAGAAATAGATTTTGGGCACAGGGAGACCCCCAGTAGCAATACAAAAATAGCAAGATTACAAATCTAAAATATTAGGTTTATACGATGGTCTATGTAGATGACAATTAAACTAGACTATCAAACAATTGAAATGCATGCTAATACAACCTCATCAAAATTAGATCGTAAATCATCATTACATCAACCTGATTTCTGCAGCAGCCAAAGGAAGCACAAATATGTAGAAAAAACAAGTATATTTACTAATAAGTACAGAACTTCAAAAGTTTCAAAATCCCAATAATCATTTGACAGAGGTTAGTTTCAAAAAATAAATGGTTTTGGATTATGTTTTTCATTCCATTAACTAACAAGGGGCTCTACAAGAAAATAAGCCAATGATTCAGTATATCATATTATGGAGAATTTTTTTTAAAAAGGTAAGAGACATATAATATATACTAATTATATTACACAATCCTAAATTTTTTCGCTGGCGATGCCAACATGGCACACCCTATAAACTTAAATTTATATAAAAATGCCATATCATAGGGACTGCTCAAGATGGCCACTCTATTCACTTATCTAAAGTCTGATTTGAGTTCCTCACTCTTATAAAATTCTTGATATAATATCTGATACAAATCATCACACAAAACAATGTCCTATTTTTGTTTATCTATGTATGAGCTAATTGCAACTCCGTCTATGTTTTTTTTCATGGCCGGTCCCAAACCCGGATAAAGGAGGAGGGTTGTGTTAGGTAGTCGACAGCCAGCTTAAAACTTTGTCGAATTTTTTTATGGATTTTCTGACACCTAATGAGATTTCGTGGGGGCGTTCCCTACTTAGCGACGCGCTGTATGGTCCGAGTACAGTGTTAAATAAGCAAGGACCGCTGCATCGGCGCTCGGGTGCGGTGTTAAATAGGCAAGGATCCTCGCACTTTCCTGGACGAGTGGGGGGGGCAAAGAAGCTAGTCCAAAATAGAAGGCTGAGATTAGGTACTTGGAATATTGGGAGCTTAACTGGGAAACTTATGGAAATGGTGGATACAATGGAAAGGAGAAGAATCGCAATTGCTTGCTTGCAAGAAACGAAGTGGGTGGGACAGAAAGCTAAAGAGATTGAGAGGACTGAGTATAAGTTATGGTATACGAGACTTCATAGATCGAGAAACGGGGTCGGCATAGTAGTAAGCAAGGACTTAAAGGAAGATATAGTCAATGTGAAACGCAGTGGAGATAGAATTATTGCAATTAAGTTAGTGTTAGGAGAAGAAATAGTAAACGTAATTAGTGCTTATGCCCCCCAGGTGGGCTTAGGAGATGTACCTAAGGAGAAGTTTTGGGAAGACTTGGAAGGAATGCTATTAGAGATACCTCAAGGAGAGATAGTCTTCATAGGAGGAGATTTGAACGGTCATATAGGACGTGACATAGATGGATACATAGGAGTACACGGGGGATATGGTTACGGTGATAGGAATGAAGAAGGGAAGGATATTTTGGAGTTTGCAGTGGCTTATGATCTCATGGTGACGAACACCTTTTTTAAGAAGAGAGAGGAACATTTGGTGACTTATAAGAGTGGCTCCTCAAAGACACAGATTGACTTCTTCTTAACTAGGAAAAGAGACCGTATAGCTTGTAAAGATTGTAAAGTTATATCAGGGGAGAGCTTGACTACTCAACATAGGTTGTTGGTCATAGATGTGCAGCTTCAAAAGTGGGCTAGAAAAAAGAAGTCGCATAGATGCTCAAAGACTAAATGGTGGAACTTAAAAGGTGATATGCAAGCAGCATTCAGGGAAAGAGTACTAGAGGAAAACATTTGGACGGTAAATGAGAGTGCAAATATTATGTGGGATAAGGTAGCAAAGTGTATTAGGAGGGTAGGGAAAGAAGTCTTAGGAGAATCCAAAGGGAGTGCTCCGGCACAGAAAGAGGCATGGTGGTGGAACGAGGCCGTCCAAGACAAGATAAGAGTTTTTAAAGAGAGTGTTTTAAATCTTGGCAAAACGACCGAAATGAAGCGAACTTGGAGAGGTATAGAGAAGCTAGAAGAGAAACCAAAAAGGAAGTTAGTGAGGCTAAGGCAAAGATATTTGAGGATTTATATAGGCGACTTGACACTAAGGAGGGCGAAAGAGAGATATTCAAGCTTGCTAAATCTAGAGATAGACGGACCAAGGATTTAAACCAAGTTAAATGCATTAAGGATGAGGATGAAAAGGTATTAGTAAAGGAAGAGGAGATAAAGGAGCGTTGGAAGAGCTACTTCTACAAGTTATTTAACGAAAGCAGTAGTAGTGACATACATTTGGGGCAGTTTACCACTTTTAGGGAAGAATTAAATTTTATATTCTATAGGAGAATCAGTAGGGAAGAAGTAAAAGAAATATTAAAAATGATGAAGAATGGGAAAGCGGTTGGACCAGATGGTATCCCTATTGAGGTTTGAAGGTGCTTAGGAGAGGATGGCATAAGTTGGTTGACAAAACTTTTTAATGTAGTGCTAAAGAGCAAGAAGATGCCTGATGCATGGAGGAAAAGTATCCTTATACCCATATACAAGAACAAAGGAGATATTCAGAACTGTGCGAACTACCGCGGGATTAAATTGATGAGCCATACGATGAAATTATGGGAGAGAGTTATTGAGAGAAGACTAAGAAGGACAACAAACGTTTCAGAGAACCAATTTAGTTTCATGCTTGGAAGATCAACTATGGAGGCTATCATTCTCTTGAGGAGGTTAATGGAACAGTATAGAGAAGGTCAAAGAGATTTACATATGGTGTTCATCGATTTAGAGAAGGCATATGATCGGGTTCCTAGGGAGATTCTATGGAGAGTATTGGAAAAGAAAGGAGCGTGTGTCGCATATATTGAGGCAATAAAGGACATGTATGATAAAACCATGACATCTATACGGACGACTGGTGGAGAGACTAATGAGTTCCCTATCACGATTGGTTTACATCAAGGCTCAGCGTTAAGCCCGTACTTGTTTGCTTTAGTTATGGATGAGATTACAAGACATATTCAGGATGAGGTGCCGTGGTGTATGCTATTTGCAGATGATATCGTTTTAGTAGATGAGACGAGAGAAGGAGTGAATGCTAAGCTAGAATTGTGGCGGGATACGTTAGAAACAAAAGGATTTAGGCTAAGCCGATGCAAGACGGAATATATGGAATGTAAGTTTAGTCAAAATAAAATAACGGGTAGTATAGAAGTAAGTTTAGGCACACAAAAGATTGTAGAGAAAGATAAATTTAGGTACCTTGGATCTTTGGTACAACAAGATGGAGGGATTGATACTGATGTAAGTCACAGGATTCAAGCTAGGTGGACCAAATGGAGGAGTGTTTCGGAAGTTTTGTGCGACCGAAAAATCCCCCTCAAGGTGAAAGGAAAGTATTATAAGGTAGCGGTTAGACCAGCGCTGCTATATGGATCAGAGTGTTGGACAGCAAAGCATAATCATAGTCAGAAGATGGCAGTTGCGGAGATGAAGATGCTAAGGTGGATGTGCGGGATTACAAGGAAAGATAGGATTAGAAACGAGGAGATTAGGGGCAAAGTAGGAATAGCACCGATTGAAAATAAAATGAGAGAAAATCGATTAAGATGGTTTGGCCATGTTAGAAGGCGTCCAGCAGAGGCACCTGTTAGAAGGTGTAAAAGTATGAAGATTGCCAGGAGTAGGAGAGGTAGAGGAAGACCCAAGAGAAGCTAGAAAGAAACCGTTAAACATAACCTGACCTACTTAGATTTATCGGAGGACATGCCCCTAAACAGATCTAATTGGCGTCGACAAATCCATATAGCCGACCCCACCTAGTGGGAAAAGGCTTGGTTTGGTTTGGTTATGTATGAGCTAATTGCATACCTGGATCTAACGGAAGACATAGCCCTAAACAGATTTGATTGGCGTCGTCAAATCCATATAGCCGACCCCACCTAGTGGGAAAAAGGCATGGTTTGGTTTGGTTACGTATGAGCTAATTAGGTTCCGTACTCATTTAAAGTGCTAAAGATGATACCTTAGAAATTATCACACAACGCAATATCTTATTTTTATTAGATTTGAGAAGAAAAATTTATAAAGGGTAAATACAAATAATTAAATGATCAACAATATATAAAATTATACAGGAATGTACATTTTCGTAAATATCTGAGTGCATTGAGTCAATATAAAATTCTATATTAAGAAAACACTTAAGCTAACCACGTACGATTCACTTTAATAACCAAAATTCTGAATTTATTATATTAAAATTTTCAATAAAATTGAATTACACCTATAAAATAATTAGTTCACCTCCCTGGACACCTAAATGTTCCATTAATGTGCATTACATGGTTACTGCTAACAAAATTAAAATTATTAATTTAGTTACATATTAAATCAAATTAGAATAGAGTGTATTAATAGAGAGAAGTATGCTACATAGCATAGCAGTAAGAATAATTTCTAACTTCGTTTACCTTAAATGAAAAATAACAAAAATATGTACACACATATATAAGAATAAAATAAAATCTAATAAAAATTATTTTGTGAAAATATTTCTGGAAAAAAGAAAAAAGTTATCCTATCATAACCTGTACTTGCCAAAGAGAAATTTACACAATTGGAAACATGAAAGAAAATAAGCTTAGGGCACACACCCTGGCAGAGCATCCATACGGTATAGGAAAAACAAGACTTTTCTACACTAAGTTTCCCTAAAAATGACAAGATGGAAAAAACCAAAAATAAAAAAATAAAGAATCAATATCCACTTACTGTTTCAGCTAAGGTATAAAAAAATAAAAAAATAAATAAATAAAAATAAAAATAAATAAGACAAAAAAAAAAAAGGCATCCTAGTGTATTAGGCACTCGCATTGTAGTGTCTTGATGAGATCCTTCTACAAACAGAGAAGTTAATTCTAGGGCTTAATCCCTTGACCTGTAGGTCGCAATGGAACAACCTTACCGTTGATCCAAGGCCAACCTTTTACTGTTTCAAGTGAGGTATTTTATAGGAAAGCATGCTCAAGCATCTGTCATGAACTTCTCTCCAAACACGATTAATGCTTCATTTAATTGGAAAATCCTGGAAAACTGATGACAAGTACACTGTCAATTTAGAAAAAAAAAAAAATAATAACATAAAATAGTTATGCAGCAAATGCACTGATGACAAGTACACTGTCAATCTCAGTTATTTTAGAATAGCAAAACGACAATAGAATTTCAGTATCTATTGACAAGAAGTTTATAAATGTAATATACTGATCGCATGTGTAAAGACATAGTGCTGCACTTCACCTTTACTGAGCCAAGCATATCATTCTCTAAATCTCCTTCTCCATTATCACTTGAACCAGACTGGAGATTTGAACGATCAAGCAATTTCAGGATTGCATTTTCATCCCACACAATCTTGCCACTGCTATCTGTACATTTATCTTTGTACATATCCCCCAGGCCACCAGCTCTCCTCTTATGCTTAAGTTCTATATCTGCAACAGCTTCATCTTTGTTGCCCTGATTTTCACCAATATCTTTCCCAGTGACACTATCATTGAAAAGTTCTTCAGTTCCCCATCGAAGGATATCTTCCACCTCCTTTTGTGATCCAGACTTGTTCACAAAAAGCTGATCAAGCATGAGTTTCTTCTTTGCAAGCTGTAAAATGCGTTCTTCAACACTAGCACGGACAACAAGCCGGTACACCAAAAGTCTATTTGATTGACCAATTCGATGAGCCCGATTCATTGCTTGGATATCTGCATGGGGGTTGAAATCAGAATCATAGATAATGACAGTGTCAGCAGTTGCCAAATTGATCCCCAGACCACATGAGCGTGTTGACAACAGGAAGACAAATTTACTTTTGTCTTGGTTAAAACGAGCAATTGCAACTTGACGATCAGCCACAGAAACAGAGCCATCCACTCTCTCAAATGTCTTTGGCCCAAATTCAATGGTCAAATAATCCTCAAGGATGTCAAGAAGCTTTGTCATCTGTGAAAATATAAGGACTCTATGACCATCCCTACGTAACACCTTAAGCATGGAATGCAGCAGTGTCAGCTTAGCAGAAGCTTTTATCCGCATCTCATGAAGGAATTCTATTGAACCAGAATCTGGCTCAGTACCTGGTATGAGATAAGGATGGTTGCAAACCTTTCTTAACTGCATCACAATGTTCAGCATTGACTGCTGTGCAACCCCTTTACCGATGTTCCGTAAAATCTGATAGTTTTTAGTTAGCATTGCACGATAGTATTCAGCTTGAATCGATGATAACTCAACAGGAACCACTCGTTCAGTCTTAGGAGGTATATTCTGCATGGCATCCTTTTTAAGCCTTCGAAGCATATGTGGAGCAACAAGTTTTTTCAGTTCCTCCACTTTTTCTGTTGTGGTAAGATCATTAAACTTCTCCTCAAACAGTGATAGAGACGGAAATGAAGCAGGTTGCAAGAAATTTAGCAAGTTATACAACTCGCCTATGTTGTTTTGAAGAGGAGTGCCTGTCAATAAAACACGATGCTGGAAGGAAAATGTATTAAGCAAGCTAAAAAGCTTACTACTTGAGTTCTTCAAACGATGCCCCTCATCAACCACAAGAACTTCCCAAGGAACTGCACGTAGATGATTGGAATCGGCAAGAACCATCTCATAAGTAGTTAACAGAACATTGAATTTAAAAGAATCTGTTTTCTTATTGACCCCACCTGGTTTGTTGGCATGCCACTCATGCTGGCGAATTATGGCCCGTGCTTTTACACATCCATGATACTCCACAACATTGAGATTAGGAGCCCATAATGCAAACTCGGCCATCCAGTTAGGCATTGTTGAAAGAGGGACCAAAACTAAACAAGGCAATATAGCTTTAAACTCAAAATATAATGATGATATAAAAGCACAAGCTGATACTGTCTTCCCAAGACCCATCTCATCAGCAAGTATTACATTTTTGGATTTGTGCCAGCATTTCCGCAGCCAATTCAGTGCTTCAAGCTGATGCGGAAACAATGCACCTCCTTCCAGCTCCTTGGGTTGTTCAGCAAGAGTAACTATCTCACTTTGTTGACAAGCACTCGCTCCACTTACCATATCATCCTTCCTAGCATCTTTTTCCCATGTCTGGTGTTCAAACTGATTAAATAAATCAATTAAATGGGATGCTTTTGCAATAACAGGTTCATCAATTCTTTCCCAAGTGCATTCATCATAGGGAAGACCCATCCACTTTATAAAAGCTTCAGCTGAACCATCTTTGGAGGAACGAAGAGCAATCACCCGCTGAGGCAGCTTCCACCTGTCCTCGCAGATATTTAAAACTGCCGTCCCATATTTTGCCTTGTAATTATCTAGTTTTCTCTTTGCCAGCAACTTCAATTGAGACTCAGAAACCCAACTGTTGTGAATATGAGATTTCCCAACCCATTTGACTAGAAACTCATATAAAACTCCGACACTATCAGAGGATACCGATTCAGACAAGATGGAACCCTGAGTTTTATCATCGGGATTGCTATTCATTTGCAGTTCTATATTTGCCTCCTCTGCATCTTTGTTTTCGTTAGAAATTGGTGTTTGACTATCTTTTGAAACCCCACTGTCATGGTGACTTCTCGGACAAACATTATAATTCTCTTGTCTAGAAATCTTCCCAGTTGTTTTCTCCAAGGGTTCTGCATCCATAGAAGAGTCATGTTGATTTTTACCATTTGCGGCTGTAGAGCACAACCCATTAGTGTCTATCCTAGCTGAATTTGTGGCCTTGCCTTCTCTATTCTCTTTGACTGATCTTCTATACACATGTATCTTTTCTACTTTTGTATCGTTTTTTAAGCACTTTTCCACCTCAGAATGGCTCCTGATATTCTGACAGCCCTCAGCAAAATTTTCAGCGGCTTTACCATCAAAGGTCTTATAACCATCCCGATATTCCTTTGCTAGTCCATTTTGGTTGTCCAGAAGTGATATATCATCTGGAGGCAAGTCACTTGCAACTATCATAGAGATCTGACACGAGGTCTTTTTATCGCCTTGCATGCGGCACCCCAAGACCCGATCAACCTAAGCATATATAAATATATTTATGAAGTTAAAATAGAATAACAACCACTTTATCATCTCACAATATAAATAAATAAATAAATAACAGAAAACAAGATTCTGACACTAAATAACATGACACAATTTAATGGAGGAGGATTGCTCTACCATTCAACTTTTACCTGCTGAACTTCACCGGGAACGTGGTCTTCACACATCACCGTTGCATCTATAATTTTTGCTGCTTGTAATTGATGCGATGCATCACCAGCTTCCCCAGCAACATACTGCATCAAATAAATGAAACTCTAAATTAAAAACAGCACCAAGATAATTTTCACTTACTATAACTACAAAGATAATAACAGATACTTACCAAAAAAAAAAAAAAGATAATAACAGATAACAATTAAGAAGAGAACTACCACGCCCAAAATACCAGAAATAAACAAAGAACTGACTGACAAGAATAAAGGTTAAGCATGGAAGAAAACTGTTAGATGTTAACTCATTAATGCAACAAAATAAGTGACTAGACAAAACTAAAACTAGTGAATGAAGTACCAATGTGGTAAAACTGTGCAGTCTCGCTATAATTTATGCAGGTGCAGGGCTTCTAAGCGTGCAGTCATATGCTACAAATAGCATTACAGAGTGTCAAAATTCTATGCCAGAGACAATTGATGAGAGAAGTAAAACAATTTAACAGCTCTCAGGACTTGTTATCATAATTATCATAAAGTCAGACACATTCTACCATGCCAATAGGAGTTGTAGATCCACGACCAACCAAAACCATGCCCATTTAACTAAGATCCATTTCCAGGCCATCTTGATATTAGGTTGTCTTGGAAGTGGTGCAAACACCAGTGAACGATATGGACGTGTGTATGGACGTCGGGCAAAGGAGGCCCGACCATCATTATTATGGACTGATTATTAATATTTATTTTAGTTAATTAAGTTCTATGTTATTTATTATTTTGGACCCATTTGTTTTTGGGCGATTTTAGTATTAGGTTTATTTTATTTTAGGCCTTTGTGTTAGGCCCATGAAATTTTCTATTTAAACCCTAATTAGGGTTAACAGAACATTAGATTGAATGATATTTTGAGTATTGTTTCTTCCCTTACAGCTGTTGCCTCCTCCTCCTCCTCCTCCTTTAATTCTTTCTTTCTCTCTACAATCTTACATCAACCTAAATATATATAAATATATATATATATAAACTTTTTCAATCTCCATCACTATTGAACTGTCAGAGCAAAGATCCTACAAACTTCTTCCCCTACAGCTACTGCCTTCTCCTCCGACAACTTTTCTGGCGAACTCTAGAATATACCACTGGAACCACCACACTCCGACGAACTGACCTGTGCTTCGGCGACCTTCGGCGAATTCCTGAACACCCTATCAGCCTATTTTGGCATATTTCAGGTCACCAGTGCACTCCCGATTCCCAATTCGAACGGTAATTTCGTTTCATTATGTTTTTTGTGCTATTAACTACTCTCTATTTTAGCAATTAATTGAATTATTATGTGCACTGCGACTTCAATCATCCCAAAACTTATTTCTTTTAAAATAATCCCACTGCCCACAATTATTCCTTGCTATTTTGCGTCCTTCCTTATTTTCCTTTTATTTCTTGGAAGCCTTGAATAGTGAAAGGAATACTTTCACCAAATACATCTTAAGCCTTTGATATTTTATTTGTTCATTTATTTCTTTCACACTTTGATCCCCTTTATTAAAAAAAAAAAGGGTAGGAATATTGCTTGCACCTTATTCGAGTAATCTTATAGTCTAAGCAACATCTATAGTTTTACGTGTCTTTACATATAAACACTTTAGGTTTATATTAGTAGTAAATTGCATGAGTCATTATTAATATCAACAAGTTTAGTCATAGAATCATTGTATGCAATTACGTAATGGTCACACACTGACATCCTAAGCACTATGGCAGATCACCAATTGCAAACCCAATTAGCAGCTCTCACTGAAGCTATTCAAAGATTAAACACTAGGGTGGACATAATTGAGGAACACACTAGGCCTAGGTATCAAGATAGAGAACTAGTGCCACATCTAGGTCACCTAAGCGTAATGATGATAAATTAATGAAACAAGTCAAGGTAGAAGCCCCGACTTTTGATGGCCACCTAGATCCTTAGGTGTTCACCAAATGGCTAAAAGATATGGACCACTTCTTTGAGTGGTACCAATTTTCTAAAGAGAGAAAGTGTCAATTTGCTAAAATGAAGCTGACAGGGAGTGCCCAATTGTATTGGGAAAGTGTTGAGAATTTACTTGCTAGGCGTCATAAACCCCCGGTTGTAGATTGGGAGGAGATGAAAGTGAGGCTTAAGCGCAAGTATTTGCCTTTGTCCTATCATGATAATTTGCTAGATCAATGGAATGATATCCGACAAGGCAATAGATCAGTGAAAGATTACATATAGCCCAGTTCAATGAACTCATGATGAGATGTAATATTCAGGAGGATGAGGCCGTTACTTTGAGTCGATTTAGGCATGGTCTTAATGATGAGCTGCAAAGAGAGGTTATCCTTAGGAGAATCACCGCTTTAGACAAAGCCTATACTCTAGTCCAGAACTATGAACTAGTAGTTAAGCCCCAATTTGCAAAGCGCAATGATAGTCGCCCCCCTAATAACTGCCTTTCCTTATCAAATACTACGTCTGTTTCAGGACCACCTCCTAGTACCTAGGTCGTGAAAGATAATAAGGGTAACTTACCTGAAAATTCTAGAAATAACTCTCGAGTCCAATGTTTTTAAGTGTCATAGTTTTGGGCAGGTTTCTGCTAGTTGTCCCTCCTGAGCTCTAGTTATTGGGGAGAACGGGAGAGTCGAGGATGATGAGTCAGTAGAGGAACAAGTATACGAACTCAACGTGGAGGAATTTGAAGATGTGGATGAAGAGTATGAGGAAAATTTAGTAGGATGACTTAGGACCATTTCCCCTAATGTAGGAGAGAGACAACTCATTGTTAGCAATCATCGGATGGGTGTAGTTCGGTATACTCTTACGCAAGCCCGAGAGACAGAAGACTGGCATCGTCATGCCATTTTCCACACTTGTACTAAGATCAATGATAAGGGTTGTAAGGTCATAGTGGATAGTGGTAGTTGCATCAATGTAGTATCTTCAAGTATAATTGCCCGTTTAGGACTTCAAACTATTCCCCACTCTCACCCATATAATGTTTCTTGGGTAGATGCTTCATCCACAACAGTAAAAGAGTATTGTCAGGTGCCTATTCAGTTCCTTGATTATAAAGACAAAATTTGGTGTGATGTGATTTCTATGGATGTAGGCCATATTATTTTGGGAAGGCCATGGTTGTTTGATTTAGATATCACACTTCATGGCAATTCCAATTCATGATCCTTTATATTTAATGGCAAGAAAATTCATCTCAAGCCTATTCCTCCAAAACAGGCTAATCCCAGCAAAGGAAAAGAAGTGATGAGTAGAAAGGGGTTGAACTTCATTAGCCCTAAAGAACTCATTCGTGATATGGGTGAGAAAGAATGTATTGTATTTGCCTTAGTAGTCAAGGAAGTTCTTGTGGACTCTCTGCAAGCCACATCAGGAGAAGCAAGTGAGATACTTGCAGAGTCTCGAGATGTTTTACCTGAGGATCTCTCAGATAACTTACCCCCACTGCGTGACATCCAACACGCAATAGATTTAATCTCAAGAGCTACACTTCCTAACTTGCCACACTATAGGATGAATCTACTGAGCATGCTGAATTATAAAGGCAAGTTGATGAACTTCACAAAAAGAGATTTATTAGAGAGAGCACGAGTCCTTGTGCTGTTCCAGCCCTCTTAACTCCAAAGAAAGATGGGTCTTAGAGAATGTGTGTGGACAACAAGGCAATAAACAAGATAACTGTAAAGTATCGTTTTCGTATCCCTCGCCTAGATGATATGTTAGACATGATAGCAAGTGCGACGGTATTTTCTAAAATTGATTTGAAAGTGGGTACCATCATATTAGAATTTGGGTAGGAGATGAATGGAAAACTACTTTTAAAACCAAAGATGGCCTTTATGAGTGGTTAGTCATGCCTTTTGGGCTTTCAAATGCCCCTAGTACCTCCATGAGAGTAATGATTCAAGTGCTTAGACCATTCATGGGAAAGTTTTTGGTGGTTTATTTTGATGATATCCTTATTTATAGTAAAAATAGGGATCAATATATGGACCACCTTACTTAAGTTTGTTCCACCCTTAGGAAAGAAAACCTTTATGCCAACTTGAAGAAATGTTCATTTTTTACTGATAAGGTTGTCTTCCTAGGATTTGTGGTGTCCTTTGAAAGAATTTTAGTTGACCCCTCGAAAGTTAAAACAATTCTAGATTGGCCTAAACCTAAAACTATTCATGATGTGCAGAATTTCCATGAGTTACCTACTTTTTGTCGCCGATTTATCAAAGGGTTCAGCACCATTATGGCCCCTATAACTGAATGTATGAAACAAGGAGAGTTTAAATAGACAAAGAATGCTGCAAGGGCATTTGAGAGTATCAAGAAAAGAATGACTGAGTCCCTTGTGTTGTGTCTTCCTTATTTTTCAAAAGTCTTTGGGGTAAAACATGACACATCAGGAGTAGGTATCGGAGGAGTACTCAGTCAAGAGCGTCAACCTATCGCTTACTTTAGCGAGAAATTGTGCGAGGCTAAACAAAAATATTCCACCTATGATAAGGAATTTTATGTGATGGTATAAGCCTTACGCTACTGGTGCCATTATTTACTCCCGAAAGAGTTTGTCCTTTATTCCGATCATGAAACTTTACGTTATTTAAGTTCCCAAAAGAAGCTTAATCATAGGCATAGTCGTTGGATTGAGTACTTGCAAGCCTATTCGTTTGTCATAAAACATAAGTCAGGAGTTGAGAACAAGATAAATGATGCCCTTTGTTAGAATATCAAAGCAAAGAATTGACGAGTATATTTTCTCCCCTCTCCAAGCATTCTTATTTATAATTAAAAGTTACAATCATAAAAGAAAATAAATTTAAGGGAAAAGGAAATACAGCCAATTACGGCTGTCAACACAAAAGGAGTACTCAGTTGATTAGACGCTATAAGATCACGAGTCCAAATCTACTAACGCGCCTCGAGATCATAAAAAAAAACGTAGATCCAAATCTACTAATGAGTCTCGAGGACACAAAAACGTAGATCACGAACCCAAATCTACTAACGTGCCTCGAGGTCACAAAAATGTAGATTACAAGCCAAAATCTACTAACAAGCCTCGAGGTCACAAAAATGTAGATCAGGGGAAAACGTGTTGAATGGCAAAGATACGCAAAGCCAAAAGCGCAAGATAGCATGTCCATGTCTCCAAACGTGTGATTGGGGTCTTCAATAGAGAAACTGAAGCAGCAACAAATATCTCCAAAAGAGAAACTCAAAAGCCAAAAGCGTAAGACAACATGTGCACGTCTCCAACAGAGTGATCGAGGTCTTCAATAGAAAAAACTGATGTAACAAGAAGTATCTCCAAAAGAGAAACTTAAAATTTAAAAATTCCAAAAAAAAACTAGATATAGGAATAAATAAAAAATGATATGAAATTGCGTAGAAGAGCAGCGGCGGCAGCGGCGACGCCAGGAAGGGCAACACTGGCGACCAAAGATGTGGTTGTTGGATACTTAGTCTACCCAGGATCAAAAACCATAGGCTCTGATACCATGTTAGAATAAAAGAAGAAGAAAAGAATTATGTATGTTTGGAGACTGAGAACTGGAAAGTAGTCACGAATACGCTGTAGCTTTGAGAGATTACACGCCTTGAGAGATTATGAACATAGATTTGATTAGATTTGTTAGATTATTTCTAGAATATTTCTATATATATATATATATATATATCCTATCATAATTAGGATTACTATCTCATTCCTTATTTTTATATCCTATTATAAGTAGGATTACTATCACCTATCAACATTAGGATTATTATCCTCTTATATAAAGGACCTTGTAACCTTATATTCTAATACACACAGAAATCAATATTAATACATAATTCTTTTCTTCTTCTTTTATTCTAACATGGTATCAGAGCCTATAGTTTTGATCCTGGGTAGCTTAGGCACCCAGCGGTCCCATCTTTTGCTGTCGGTGCTGCCCTTCATGCCATCACAGTCGCCTCCGCTGCTGCTTTACCCAATTTCTAAGTTTCTATATTTTATATATGTTAACAGTCACAACTAGCTGATCTTCTTACTAAGCCGCTGCCTCGTCCTACCTTTCAAACTCTATCTTCCCAGCTAGGTATTTTTGACATGTATGCTCCAGCTTGAGGGGGCATATTAGAAAATATTAGTATTATTAGCGAATATTGAGTTTTCCTTTCTTGTGTTGACAGCCGTAATCTTATAGCGTCTAATCAAATCTTATAGCGCCTACCCACCAAACGACGATAACGACTGACATCAGAAAAAGATTCACCAGAAGTAGTATCCAATTTAGTATAAGGATCCAAGGGGTTTCTGCAGGACGAGCACCCAATAGACCAGTCTCAGAGAGTAAATCCAGAACATACTTGAGTTGACAAATAAAGATTCCCGAAGTAGAACGAGCAATTTCAAGACCTAAAAAATACCAAAGCCCTCCGAGATCCTTCGTATGAGACTAAGTAGCTAGATGTTGTTTTAAAGCAACAATACCAGAAGCATCATCACCAGAGAGAATAATATCATCAACATACACAATCACAATGATAGTGCCAGAAGAAGTATGACGACTAAAGACAGAATGATCAGCAGAAGAACGGGAGAAGCCAACTTCAATAAGAGCAGTGCTAAAACAATCAAACCATGCTCTAGGAGCTTGTTTCAACCCATAAAGAGCACGCCGCAAGCGACAGACCAAATGCTCATTGCTTGGAGTAGAATAACCAGGGGATTGATCCATATAGACCTCTTCTTGTAGCTGACCATGAAGGAAGGCATTTTTAATGTCAAGCTGATGCAATGGCCAACGACGACTAACTGCCACTGCAAGGAGGATGCAAACAGAATTCAGGCGAGCCATAGGAGAAAAAGTCTCAGTATAGTCCACACCATAAGTTTGAGTGTACCCTTTGGCTACCAATCGAGCCTTAAAGCGTTCAACAGACCCATCGGGAAGATACTTAACCGTGTAAACCCAGCGACAACCAACAGTCTTTTTACCAGGAAGAAGAGAAGTGAGTTCCCACGTTTGATTCAGATGAAGAGCATTCATCTCGTCATCCATAACATGTTTCTGTCTAGGAATGGATAAGGCCTGCGTATAAGATGATGGAACAGATACAGACGACAAGGCACAAACAAACGAGAAAAGAGACAAGGAAATATGATGATATGACACATGATTAGCAAGAGGATGACGAGTGCAAGTTTGTGTACCTTTCCGTAATGCAATGGGCAGATCAGACGAGGGAGCAGGATCCTCAACCGGAGAAGCAGACTCAGCCGGAGATGGAAAGATCACCCTCCCATCACGATCTCGCTGATTCACCTTTGGTAAAGGAGGAATAGAGGGAATAACAGGAGTCATAAGAGAGGTCTCCTGTGGAGCTGAGGTGGGTGTAATGGTGGAATCAAGGGATGATAGTGGAGGCAAAGGGACATATATGGAAGAGATGGGAGCAGGAAGAGTAGGAGACGACGCCCCCTCACGAGAAATAAGGTCAGAGGATAGAGTATCACCATCAGAAAAGAATAAAGCTATGGATTCAAAGAAGGTGACATCAGCACTGACAAAATAACGGTGAGAATCAGGATGATAGCAGCGATATCCTTTTTGTGTGCGAGAGTACCCCAAAAAGAGGCACTTAGGAGAACGAGGGGATAGTTTATCAAGTCTAGAATCACGGATATGAACAAAGGCAATACAACTAAAAACACGAGGGGGAAGAGAAAAGAGTAACCTATTAGGGTAGAGAACTGAAAAGGGAGATTAGTTAGACAGGACATGTGTAGATACTCTGTTAATAAGATAACATGCGGTAAGAACAACATCTGCCCAGAAAATTTTAGGGAAATTCATCTGAAACATTAAGGTGTGAGCAACATCTAACACATAACAGTGTTACACTCAGCAACACCATTTTGTTGAGAAGTGTGAGGACATGTTGTTTGATAAATAATTCCCTTTTCAAGACAAAATTGATCAACGACAGATTGAACATATTCGAAGGCATTATCAGATCTAAGGATTTTGATTTTCTTATCAAACTGAGTGAAAATTTCATTATAAAAACGAGAAATAATAAAAGGTAAATCACTGTTTCATTAAAAAAAGCCAAGTCATACGAGAAAAATCATCAATAAATAGAACGAAATAAAAGAATCCATTGATACTCTTAACTCGGGAAGGTCCCCAAACATCAGTATGAATAACAGCAAATGACTCAGACTCACGACTATTACTACGACTAGAAAAGGTACTACGGTGATGTTTGCCAAATTGACAAGCCTCACAGTTTAAACTAGACACATGACTCAAATTTGGCACAATAAGTTTCAATCTTGCCAAAGACGGGTGACCTAGACGACGATGCCACTGAAAGGGAGAGATAGAAGTGCGGAGAGCAATAGAAGGTGAACGTGCTGGAGAGGGATCACAATCGAGATAGTAAAGTCCATCCTTCTCATGCCCCAAACCAATCGTCTTCTTCGTCTTGAGATCCTGAAAGACACAAGAATTTACAAAAAAAGTTATTGAACAATTTAATAATCTAGTCAATTGACTTACAGAAAGTAAATTAAAAGGGAATTGAGTAACATAAAGGCTAGATTCTAAATTAAGTGATGAAAAAGGACGGAGATTCCCTCTTCCAGACACAGGACAAGATGATCCATCGGCTAACACTATTTTATGATTAAGAGGATGAAGATTAGAGAATAAAGAAGAATTACCAGACATATGTGAACTGCCTCCTGAATCAATAATCCAGAGGGAAGAGGTAGAAGCCACGAGAGCAGGATTACCTGAGTTTGCCAAAATGGCAGTGGAGGTAGAGGGAGTAGAAACACGTAATGATTGGATGAGCTCTTGGAGCTAAGAGGAACTCAGAGTATATGTCTCCTGAGAATCAGACGTGGGAGTACTAGTTGGAGGCACTGAAGGCTGTGTAGAACCGTGATCATTGACATGATGTGCCTGCTCTGGTTTACCATACTTCTTCCAACAATAGGGTTCTGTATGGTTTGTTCCACCACAAAAAGTACACTTGCAACCCTTATTTCCAGACTATTGTCCTTCACCTCTAGAACCAACATGATCGTTCCGTCCACCACAGGAGCCATGAGAAAACCCCCCACGACTATGCTGGCTAACTAGAGCAAAAGAATCTGCAGATAAAATTGTATTATCAGGGTTGGAGGAACAATTACCCAATGAGGATTGCTGGATACAGGAGTAAGCACTAGCTACAGTGGGCAATGTCTCGCTTGCTAAAATCTGATCCTTGAATCCTCGGAGGTCAGGATTGAGGCCAGATAAAAAGTTAGCTATTATAAACTCTTCCCAATATTTCTTCTGCTGCAGTAAGTCTGTACTATAGGGACGATATTGCAATAATTGTTCCCATAAACTTTTTAAATGACTATAATATTCAAATAGAGATCTGTCACCTTGTTTGGCTGAGAACATCTGCTCGTATAACTCATAAACTCGAGAAACATTGCTCTTTTGAGAATAGGATTCAGCAAGGCACTCCCATATCCGTTTAGAGGAATCACAAAATTCGACTATGGTGGCAACAGAGTCCTCTAAACTATGCCACAGAAGGCCTATTACGATTGCATCTTCACTCATCCAAACATTATATGTAGGGTCAGTTGAGGGAGGTGCTTCATCAGTAAGATATTTCAGTTTGTTCTTACCCCAGAGAAAAGTTTTAACTGCATGTGCCCAACCCAAATAATTGTCCCCATTTAATTTCTTGGGTGTAATAGATGGAGGAACATCATCAACCTTGAGAAAAACAGTTTGATTGAAGATTTGATCTTCTGATTTTGCCATAATAGTACTAGGGTTTTAAAGAAACACCCACCAATTAATGAGAACCAGCAAAGGCACACGGCTAAAAACAGGAATCAACCTCCACTAATTAAAGGGAATCAACAAAGCAGCAAACCAAACAGTAAGATCAAGTAATCCACCAACCAGCAAAGGAACAAGGCAATCATTCACCAATTAAAGGGAAGCATCACAGGAGCCAACGAATCATAAAGGACCAGTGAGAAGAGCAGTAGGCGAAGAACCAGTCAGCGAGAAGAGCAGCAAGCAAAGGACCAGTCCTCAGACGAAACAAACAGGGCCATCAGGTAAGGATAATATCGAGCAAGCAAGCAACCATCACATCCGCGTAAGCTAGGAGACTGCCGTCAAAGAAGCCGGCAGTCGGCCGATGGGTCACGCACCTGCACGCGCCGGAGATATCCTGGCGCGTGAAGGCTGACGCAGTGACAAGGGGCGGCCCGTGAGATCAACTGCAGCTTCGTCAGACAACCAGCCTTCTAGGGTTTGTTCGCCGGCCACTGGCAAGCTCCAAGGTACTGTCGGCCGGTGACTTTGGTCATCGGAAAGTTCACCGGCGGCAGAACCAGCAACGATTTGGCTCTTTTCTCTCTCTTCTTTTTCTATATCTCTCTTTTTTTTTATTTTCTCTGCTCTGATGCCATGTTAGAATATCAAAGCAAAGAATTGAGGAGTATATTTTCTCCCCTTTCCAAGCATTTTTATTTATAATTAAAGGTTACAATCATAAAAGGAAATACAGTCAATTACGGCTGTCAACACAAGAAAGGAAAACTCAATATTCGCTAATAATACTAATATTTTCTAATACCCTTAGTCGTCATGTGTCCTTACTTTCTGTCATGAGCGTTAAGGTTATAGGATTCGATAGGCTTAAGGATGAGTATGAGTCATGTCCTAGCTTTGGGAAAATTTTTCTAGATTTACAGAATGGAAAACCTGAAGTTTCTAACGGATTCCTTCTTCAGGATGGATTCTTGTTTAAGGCGAATAAACTTTGCATCCCAAGAACTTCAGTACGAGATTTCCTAGTGTGAGAAGTTCATGCTGGAGGTCTTTTAGGACATTTTGGACGTGACAAGACCATAGCAAAAGTCGAATGTCAATTTTACTGGCCGAGTTTGAAGAAGGATGTCAGTAGAATAGTGAGTCAGTGTCGTACTAGTCACTTAGCCAAGCATAGGAAACAGAATACTGGTCTTTATACTCCCCTTCCTGTTCCTAGTTGTTCTTGGCAAGATGTTAGTATGGACTTTATTTTAGGACTCCCTCGCACATCCAGGAAACATGATTCCATCCTTGTGGTGGTAGTTCGTTTTTCTAAAATGGCTCACTTCATTCCCTGTAATAAGACATCTGATGCTTTTAAAGTTGCTAAGTTATACCTCTCAGAGTTGTCAGTTGTATGGTCTACCTAAAACCATAGTGACCAATAGGGATGTTCGTTTCACTAGCTATTTTTGGAGAACTCTTTGGCATCTAGTTGGTACAAAACTCA
The DNA here is from genome assembly GCA_019916065.1 of Vitellaria paradoxa. Lineage (NCBI taxonomy): Eukaryota > Viridiplantae > Streptophyta > Magnoliopsida > Ericales > Sapotaceae > Vitellaria > Vitellaria paradoxa. Next base: position 4,197,858 of record CM034237.1, on the reverse strand, counting down.
AATTTTTCGCAGCATATCACCCCCAAACTGATAGCCAAATAGAAGTAGTTAACCGTAGCTTAGGGAATCTATTGAGGTGTTTAGTTAAAGATCATCATAGGAATTGCTCAGTTTGCCTACAATAACCCCGTGAATAGGTCAATAGGAATAAGCCTTTTTGAAGTTCTGCATGGTTATAAGCCCAAAAAACCTTTAGACTTAGTACCCATGTCTCCATTTGCTAGAGTGTCTTAGTCAGCTAATGCGTCTACGCAACATATTCGAAACTTGCATGTTGATATCAATAAGCACTTAGAGTCGATTAATGCGACATATAAACTTAAAGCTGATTTACATAAAAAAAAACATGTTGCTATTAATGTTGGTGATTATGTGGTGATTAGAATAAGGCCGGAACGTTTTCCTCCTAGATCTATTTCGAAATTGCAAGCTCGTAGTGCTGGTCTTTTTAAAATTTAAAACGGGTTGGATCAAATGCAAATGTCATTAATATTTCATCACACTTTGATTTTAGCCCCATCTTTAATGTTGAGAACCTTGTTGCCTACAAATGACATATTCGACCCTTTGATGAACCATTTGATGCCCCATCCGTTGACTATCACCTAGACTTAATACCTACTACTTCATCACTACCACCCGTCCCTGCACACAATGATAAAATTGACACTCTTTTAGATAAGCAGGTTGATCTCACCAAGGATGGCGTGGTTTGAAGGTTCCTGGTTCGTTGGGTTGGTCGTCCTAATTCTGATTGCACTTGCATTCCCGCTGAGACACTACAGTAGCTTGATCCAAACCTCATGTAGTTTTATGAGAGTCACCACACCACCTCCTCGTCAGAGTCGAGTTCTTTCCACCCTAGGGGAGTTGGTGCGAACACTAGTGGACGACATGGACGTCAGGCCAAGGAGGCCCGACCATTATTATTATGGACTGATTATTAATATTTATTTTAGTTAATTAGGTTCTATTTTATTTATTATTTTGGACCCATTTGTTTTTGGGCTATTTTAGTATTAGGTTTATTTTATTTTAGGTCTTTGTGTTAGGCCCATGAAATTTTCTATTTAAACCCTGATTAGGGTTAACAGAACATTAGATTGAATAATATTTTGATTATTGTTTCTTCCCTTACACTGCTGCCTTCCTTCTCCTCCTCCTTTCCTCCTTTTTCTTCTTTGATTCTTTCTTCCTCTCTACAATCCTACATCAGGAAGCATTGTTCTAATAAATGTAATTGGGGTCCATGCAACCAGAACCAACATGTTATGGCAGTCCTTCCCTAAGGAAAGAATCTTTATACATTTCCTATTTCCTACAAGTCATTGAATTATATATTAAAAAGACAATAGTTGTCACTAAAACATAACTTTTAGATTGATCACCAAGAAATACGGCAAGATTAATATTTCTTTCTCAAGCCTAGTTTATTCTTCCCTTTTACATCCATTAGACTTAACAACTTTTTCTTTTCAATGCTACTCGATATAGAAAAACAAACTTCTAGTTCCAATTGCTATCAATTTTGGGGCCCCCGGAACTGGATTGCAGGAAAGATTGTTGCCTTGAGTAATCCAAGACCTTAGTCATAGAATGCCTCTCTAAAAACCATATCTGGACATTACTTTCTTTGAACATTGAGTATGGTTTCTCATTCTTAAATATTTCCCCCAGGTAGGAAGTTAAGATGTGAGTTGATTTCAGACCTACTAACAGTGGTTTCCCGACATTGCTAAAATATTTTACCACAAGCAGCAAGTTAACACGGCAGTCAAAAAGGGTTTTGACTCGTATGTCTGTTGAAGCAATTCATGCGACCTTGTTCATCAAACTAATGGATACTTTGATGAATGCATACACTCCCAAAACTCCAACGGCAACTACAAGGGTTCAGTTCATCACAGCTACTAGATCTCTGGATCAATAAATTCATAACCAATATCTCACAAAAAGGGATCCATCAGGTGTTGCTACATGGATTCCAGAATGCTTACTGCCTTTTTCTTCACTATGGACTCCTTGAATTTCCTTTCCAGCTGAGACCTCATTTCTATACTCCTCATTATCAGTTGTGATGCATGTCCTACTAATCAATGTTGTTAAAATCGCGATTTAAATCATAAAATCGTACGATTTTATGATTTTACAGAGCCAAATCTTATTAAATCGCATCAAAATCGTTTTTGGAGGTAAAATAGGTAAAAAAGCGATTTTATTGGGTTAAATCGTATCAGTTGTGATGCATGTGAAATCGCGATTTTACCGATTTTACCAAATTTGGGTTCCGGATGTAGTTTTATCAAACTTCGGGGGTAGAAATGAAATAAAACAAAAAAAAACCCTGACTTTTTCCCACAAAACCGAGCTTTGCTGGCAGCCAAGGTCTTCGTTTCTTCCTTTTGGTCTCCCGAAGCTTCTTCTCCAGGTGCGAGTTCGTGCGAGCGATTCCAACAAGCTTCCGGCGTGCTGCTGCAAGCTGCGACGAGCTTCCTGCATGTTACACGGCTGATTCAACTCTCTCCTTACACAGCTGATTCACCTCTTCTTCTTCTTCAGATCTCTCCTTACAATGTTGATTTCTTGAAACTTGAAAGTACTAGGGTTTTGTTCAAAGTTAGAGAGCTTCCTTCCAGCGTAGTTCCTTCCGGCGTGATTCCTTCCTCCGGCGAGTCACACGGCTGATTCAGCCTATCAAGTTTAATTTTGATTGAGGGTCTTTTTTTTTTTTTTTGGCGATCTGTTATCTCATAAATTGTGGGTGAATTTTTGTCTTTTTTTTTTTTAAATTGTGGTTGAATTTTTTTTTTCTAAATCAAAACTTGTACATTTTTGAAATCTAGTATATTTTTTTTTTATCTATTTTCTTCTGATCTGTTTTTTGTCATTTTTTATAAATACAGTGAGCTATGTCTAATAGTGGGGCTGGTTCGACATCTTCTCTTCATAAAAGAAATTAAAATATTAAAATATCTTGTTATACAGACTGTGGTTTCATAGGTAAAGCTATAAGCAAAAGCTATAAGCAAAATCTTACAATTTTACGATTCGATTTTACGGACCCTTCACCGATTTTAAGTAAAATCCCGATTTTAACAACATTGCTACTAATAACATCACAATTAGTGACCTGTCAAACTCACTTGAGCTAGATCCATTGACAGGCCTCTCTCTTTAGGGATTCCATCTGCTTTTCAGCAATTTCGACACCTAGAAACGTAATCTGAGGTTCAAAACGTCTCTCTCTCTTTCGGCATTCCATCTGCTTTTCAGCAATTTGCAACAACTAGCCATGTAGATCCGAGGTTCCAAAGCTCTCCTTCACCAAGTAACCTGTCCACTGACCTTTAGGCCTCCAAAATCATCATCAGGCTTCTTAAAGGGACTAAGCAGAATATTGAGGGATGCCACAAAAGATTTATGAGCTTTCTTGCTGCCATATACTACACAAAGACAGACACAAACACTTGACACAGAGACACCAAAATTCTAACAATATCATATGACAGGAACACACTGACGAATAAATACATATTTTTATATATACACGTGAAAAACAAACTACTTATCAATTTTATATTATAAATACATTTATCTTTCATTGATATCTATTGTGAAAAATTATATTAATAAACAAATTAAAATTTTGGATCTTTAAAATCCTAAAATTAAAATTTCATATGAAACATAGTCAACAGACTAATAGGCATAAATCCATATCATTTTTATTTTATTATTTAATTCCAAATTTTTCTTAAAAATTTCAATTTGTGTGCCTAAGTGATGGACACGTGTCCCCCAACCCCAAGTGTTCGGAAAGTGTTCAATTCTAAAAAGTTAAGGAATAGGAGGTCATATTTAGACAAGCGTCCAACACATGTCATAAAAGCGTCCAATGAATCTCGGTATCTGACACAGAACAACAGATGCATACCACCTTCCTAGAAGTCTCCTTGTTTCTTACCATAGAACATAGTGCTCTTTCTTCTTTTCAAGTTTCAGGTAGGAGGATTATAAAGTCTTAAATGCTTTCTCCTTCTATAATGCATCATAACTAGAGGCTAGGAATGCACAAGTATCATAAAGTCATATAAATAATCTGTTCTAATTAAATGAATTCACTTTCCATAACTTCATTATCTTTCCTTTATGAAAAGAATGATTCATTTGTTATTTGTTTAACAATTAGTTTCATCATATGTTTATTCAAATTACAAAAATGTTGCTCCACTAGAACTTTTAACATGATGTGACAATGGTATTTTGTAGTAAAATTTCACTTTAACAGGCAGTTTTTTAAAATTAATTGGCCCACAATGCATCCAGGTGAATATTTCTGGTTTAAAATTCAGGTTACATAGCATTGCCCTTCAAATTATTAAACTTGAAAATAGTAACTAATCAGAAGACAAGCATTAGATGCTGGAAAAGCCGTCAAAACATGAAGCACATTAAAATCAACAAAATCACAGGTCTGGCATAAACTCCCAAATTTTGATGTATATGTGTTAACGATAACAATTGTTAATAGATCTGCATGATACACCCATAAGAATAAAAACTAACTTCCGAAACATGATAAAGAATCCATATAAAGTTGGCTTATAGTTCCCATCAAGTTAAGAATGCAATATAAAGATCAAGGACAAGCCCGGCATAATTAAAAAATTACTATACATGCAATAGTAAGTATCCAGAACTACCATTTCTTCTTCATATTGTCATTTATATCAATTTAAAATAGGAAAGATACATAAAGTACTTGACACAAGATCCTTTTGAAGTAAAGTAATTGTTCTATGTGAACTTCATTATTGGCAGCATAAAGTTGACTTCAACAAAATGCAAATTAATCAGCACAGGAAACAATATTTAAACTTGAATCACCATCACAAGACGAGAACACATATAAAGGAGAAAAGAAATGCTACCTCATCCTTTAGCTGGATATTCACACTCTTGAGGACATCCTCCTTTGACCCGGATGCAGAAGCCACATGCTCAGCCGCGTTATGTTTTTTGTTTGACTTGCTAGTTCTGGGACATAAAGAATTTGCTTTAGAACCACGTTTACGAGAAGCTTTCATAGTGCATTTACCTTCATCAGTTCTAGCCTTCTTTTGACTGTCACTAGCATGAACCTTGGATTTTCTTTTCTTCTTGTCCTTCTGAATAGCTACACTGGCAGCACAGACATCTTTATCTCCTGGAGATCCATAATCAGGAGGCAAGTCAGATTTACTCTCAGGAGATACTTTTTTTCCTGGAGATCCATTATCATCAGGCAAGTCAGGTCTCCTCTCAGAAGATTCATTGTTTGGCTTCAAATCCATAGACCTTGATGCAGAAGAAGCTTCCACTGCAAGAGATGCCAACTTCTTTTCCCCTGGTTTGTCTACTGGAGATGACTTGGCTTTTCTATCACTATAGATATTCACGGATGGTAAATTACCATCTGCAGACCCACTCGGCAAATGACTAGGCTCCACAGAGGCATTGAATTGCTTTTCGACAGACCTTATTAATTGAGATAAGGAAGATTTTCTTTTGCTCGTTGATCTTTTCTTTCCAAGTATGGAGCTTCCAAAAATCTGGGACACCTTGTGAGTAGCAGATGGTTTATTTGCAGCTTTAGATTTTCCAGTAGTACTCTTTGTCATTTCCCCTTTTGATGTCGGATTCAGATGATTTATGACTCCATTTGGATCATTCTTCTGACAGCAGTTTGGGCATTGCCACTTTCCAGAAGGAATTCGCTTGGGACGCAAATTAAAAGACAAAATGAAAACAATAAAGAAGTTATCATTAGCATTAAATATGACACGTTAATTAAAAGTAGAAACACACAATCTGCAATATCATAATTAAACAACATACCTTAAGAGGAGGATTAAGGCACTGAAGATGATAGGTTCTGGGACAGCAATCACAACAAAGCAAGTTTCCACCAAGATCACAGATCATACATTCATAATAATACTAGACAACAAAAGAAAAGAGCAAACCAAGTGTCACAAGAAGCATGTAAATGCTTACAAATCAGCCATACGGCAGGATATAATCAAACCATCACATGCACTCGCTACCTTAGGTTAGGCTAACCATGATGAAGTAGGATTATATTTGAACAAATAAGTATTTTAACCGTGCCGCAAGCCTTTTTTTTTTTTTTTTGGGTGGGGGAGTGGGGGGGGGTTTGAGGAACAGAAATTCTTGCCCGAGATGGGAGCTTTTTCAAGGATTTCCATGGTGGATCTACATGCCTTTGCACTTAACTTTCCCATATCTTTCTTCAGTTTCTTTTGAAGAGGACCTCTTCACCCTAATCTACATCTCCATCTCATGTAGTGATGATGTTTTTTTATTCTTGTCTTACAGAACTATAAGAAAGAAAGACAGGAAGCAAAAAAGAAAGGTGGTTAATTTACCCCATCATTTCCTTTCTTCTTGCTGGAAGAACGATCAGAACTAACTTCATTCTTCAACCTGCGCTTGGAAGAAGTACTTGGGGATTCTAATGCTGTGGAATTGCCTTCTTTAGCATTAGATATATCTGCACCACATGGAAGCTTTCTTCTTTTGCGCTTTGAGACCCAGTTTCGATTAATCATTTTACTAGTTGTTGAACTGCTTTCCTTCATCTATGGATCCTGCTCTTTCATGCATTATTATTCCTGACAGGAGAAACATAACAAGTCAGGGGTAACGTTCAGGCATCAAATCCTCAAAAGTTTGTTCCTATGCTGTACAATTACGGAGGATGTAAGCAATAGGTGAGTAAACAACTAGGAAAAAAAATAGTACCTTAAATCAAAAGTAATCTTAGCGTATATTTCTGCTCTAGCAATTTAAAGAAGAAGAAAAGGATGCACCAAATCTTTTCTCATTTAATTGCAGATATGCATCTGTGCAGCGTATCAAGCAAAGAGGTTACAGGCATTTAATCTCTATAAGACAAGTACGAAACTTCCAACTTAAAAAAATAAATAAATAAATGATAAAAATAAAAATAAACATTGTAAATGAAAAGAAGGACAAATGTTTTTAGAGGACTGCCATTGTAACCATTCTGCGGGGGCATTTGGAAAAGAAGAAATTAAAGGATATTTGACGACAATGATGAAGGTGTGATGGGTTTATGAGATCAGTTTCTTTTCTTGCTTTTAGGCGTCTATATTGGCAGATCTCTTATCCTTTGTTTATCATTCCAGCGAATTGGCTTGTTGTTACCAACAATATTGCATTTTAATTTCTCTCAGAGGAACTACACACACACTCTTTTGCTACATTTCTTTTTATTCTGTAAATAAAGGTACTAGGGATTAGCAAAAATAAGTCAATAAAGTCAGAAAAACATCAAAATCCTATGTTGTGATAAGAGCTCCAACCTTACAACTAGATGCTTACAAAGAATGAATTGGAGAGGACTAATGGAAGTTTCCCACAAACAGAAATAATGAGAATGGAAAATGCATGAGAATCAATGGTCTGCAAATTTATTATTGTCAAAGATGAAGATCCTGGAACAACTTTTTGTCAATTTTTGTATAGTTGACTTTCAGGTCAGTATCAGCCCAACTTGAGCCAATTTTTGTATTTGTGGTGAGAAGGAGGATTTATCGCGAGTATATAGGCTTCTTTTTTGCCTCTTCAGTTCTTAGTGGGGTTCTTTTTGTACACATGTTGCATCCCTTGATGCTTTTTTAATAAAACTATTTATTTATCAACCATATTGCTTGGTACCATTACTCTTTATCCACAGAATTCACTTGTACTGCACAGTGAAGAAGAACTGTTGCAGCAGAAGGATGAGCCACAAGTACCGGAATGAGCCATGGAAGATAAAAGATGCAAGCTTAATGCCCTCCGCTCATGAAGAAGTTAACGCGATATGAGCTTACAAAGTAAAAGCCTCCATCTTCTATGATACATCATACTCTTCATTGACTTTGCTTTAAGAATAATATGCCTTAATCTCATTTTTCAAATTATTAAAAAGATTATATTTCCATAAGTAAATGTAAGTGTCAGATAGGCAGCAAATGCTTCTAGAGGAACACAAGCACTCATGGTTTGATTTTGGACAATGTGCATCAGTTGTTAGAATGGGCTAATTCACTGATGGCCATATATACGCAGCCAATCCTTCAGCTGACTGAAAAAACATGAAGATTATTGCTGCAACAGACGACTTATTACTGTTTCCCACTTTTCCTCATAAGGAAAATTGGATGCTTCAAGCATTGGTCTTAAAAAGGAACTCATTAATAGGATACCATGAAAAACAATATGGGTTTGGTGATAGCTAGGACTCTATCCACTAACTGAAACAGAAAGTACTACTACAAGAACCATTTAAGCAGAATTGCCACAAAGTAGGTAATGTTAACAATAGTAACGTAATCAAAGCATCTAGAGTGCCAACAGGAGATCAGAAGTCATGAGATGGTACATGCTGACCACAGAAGCAAACAAATGGCATTACCCCCTAGAACACATTCATGAAAGTGGAAATAATCAGGTTGCCATCTGCATTAGCAACATGTCGATGATGGCCTGGTTTAACTAGAACAAGATAGCTACAAAAGAAAAATAATCGTATTGACAAAAACTGGATGTAAAGATTCAAGTGTTGTTGTGAAGTTCTGGCGTCCGAATGTCAAATTCATCAAATTCTCATGTCCAATAATGCATGGAATTCATAATTCTTAAATGTTTCTTTTAACTGTTTATAAGCTTAACTTAGATATATACAAAATGAAAGCCTTACGGATAGCTATGATGCAAACTTGAGTACCACTAAAAACATGTGGTACTCACATTCCATATCCTCACTCAAGTGTCAGGATGCTTAACACAGGTTTTCATAAATTTAGAAAAGTTCATGTAACACAAGTGACAAGACAATCACCAAAAATGAAAGAAAGAAAGAATTGTAGTTCATTTTAGCTTGGCTATACCATCTGGTAGACCAATAAGAGACAACCCGGACATGGCCTTTCAAACACATAATTTGCAAAACCATGTTTCATTCCAAGTTTAACATGTCACAAGCATAACATCATTTGTAGTCATAACATCTATAACTATTTCAGTGCAATTAACCAAACCCACTGAGTTTAAAATCAATGACTTCAAAGTAAATTTGAAGACGCATGACATGAAATTGGCAATCATTTAAAAATTCTTAAATTCCCAATTCCCAGGTCAGATTAGCAACCAGAAAACAAATTTGAAGCATGCAAAGGCTAAAGGATAAATAGGAGGACAAAACATTATCACAGGAATCAAAACAAAAATAAATAAATAAATTGAAGCCCTTCAGATTTAATAAAACAAGTCCCGAATGTCCAGAACCTCGTCACATAAAAGTTTACAAAACAAAAGCACAAAAACTAGAGAGCAACCAAGCACATTCTACTCCCACTTAACTAAAAATCCCATTCTTGCAACAACTTATCCGACAACACGCTGCAAAACCCAATTCCCACACCGTCCAAAAAAAAAAAATTTCAAATTTTGAACACAATTCAAACTAATGGTTCAACATTCACCCAAATCAAGTAACACTGCACCACAACCAACACCAAAGCACACAAGAATCAGCTGAAATTGCACGGAAACACAAAGCCCACCAAAAATCCACCGACAGATGAGTGAAAACGGAAAAAAAACAACAGTACCCAGATGAAGATAGAAGCATACCAATATCTTTAAGGGATCAAAACAATGGAAGATAGAGAGAGAACCAATACAGACACACCATAAAATTGAGATACCTAGGTAGTGAGTAGGGGAAAGGGATAGATTAGGGCATAGAAACCATGTAGAAAGACACGACAATAGAGAGAGAGAAAAGACAGGAGACAAAATGAAATAAATAGAGAGAGGGGGGGAGTTTTAGAGAGAGAAAGAGAGGTGCATACGATACGGATTCGCCGGGGTCATAGGACGGGGTTAACACTGACATGGCAGCAGGAGTTGTGTTGCTTGTGGGATCCCCGGGGCGAAAAGCACACAGCCAGTAAAGTCTCTCCACGTGGCACCTCATTACGCATGTCCCCATCTCTCTCTCCCCTTCCCTCTCCCCCTCCCACTTCCCCAAATTTTCTTCCGTTTGTTTCTTTTTTCATCACTCCCTCGTTTCCTCCTCCTCCTCCTCCTCCCCACTCTCTCTCTCAACATCATCATAGCCCCCATAATCACTTGAATACTTGGCTTTGATGAGAGTGCCTTTCTCTTTTGCAACCGCAGCCTTTTTTTAGCTTTTTCTTTACTCTCGAATCAAATCTATAAATATGTCCTGAATTCTTACTAAAAATCAAAACCCATTTCAGTTTTTGGAAAATTCTGAAAACCCATTTCAGTTCTATAAACCCAGCAACTGAATTAATTATACCCAAAACTATTATGGCAATGTGTAGCTATTTTGGTAAAATGAAAACGGAGAGACTTCCATCAGCGAGACTAACTTCCGTTTGAAAGTGACTTTAGTTGATTTGCATGCCTGAACAAACAAAACTTGACATCATGATGATTGTATTATAAAATTCTCTTTCGTTCGACTTCTTTTTTTTTTTTTTTAACTTTAATCTTACCAGTTAAAAAGAGAATACATTAACTTCTAACTAAACAACTACTATAATTAGAAACTTCTTCTATGAACAATTGGATAAAATGGATGGAAGGGAAAATAAATAAATGACATGTTTGAGTTAATTTATATGCATTGAAAATTCTTTTGGAAGAAATGTTTTACATAAAGTGCTTTTGAGGGAATGAAATTCAAAAGGAAAGTAGTGTTTGATAAACATATTTATATTATATTAGATAATAATAAATAGTAAATACAATAAATTTATATAATAAAGGATGCTAGGTTTTATTTTCTAATTTAAAACTCGCATGCATGTATAAAAATAAAATATGCAATATATATTTTAAATGATTAGAATTTAAGTTTTGATCTTTTTATTGATTTATTGATAAGTCCATTTAATTTCGATGTAGGTCAACTTGAGCAATTTATCCATATTTGACATCCAATAAATAATCTTTTAAGGGTGGCAAAATAAGTCTATCCACATTACTTGCCTCATTTAAAACAAGTATGGAGATACTAGTCAAGTGTATGTACAAGATTTTAATCAATCCTCAAACGCATATGGGAATCATAATCTCAATCTTGTCTCGCATTCATACATATATTTGTTAATGTACCAAAATATTAAAAAAAATCAGTATAAAAATGACATGGGATAAAATTTAATTCGAAAAAGTTATAAAATTTTTGTAAATTTTTATAATTTTTATAAGCTTTAGATGATGTTTGGTTAGTAAAAATTTGGCAAAAAATTACAATAAAAGTATAAAATTTTAATGTAAAAATGATATATTTTGATTGAATGAAAGTATAAAAATTTAGTAAAAATTGATGAGTTTTAATTAATTTTGGTCAACTAAACATTCTTTTAATAAATTTTAACCATCCAAACAGGCCTTAATGAAAACAAGAATAAAAAATGGTCAATTTCCTAAACTTGCCATATAAACATGTACATGGACTTTTGCTATAAATCTTTTGATATGATTTTAGCAAACATTTTAAAATTGTTAGAAGTCGTGAAACATTCTTTCAATCTAAAAGGTAATTATAAAGGGTTCTGTCAAATATCTTTTCAAATAAGAATATTAAAGACAAATACAAAAAAAAAAAAAAAGTGGATAAAAATAAATTATTAAATTAATTGTAAATAAAAACGTTGCAACAATGAAACATAGGCTGCAAAATTTATTTGAAAGATCTTTCAAAACTTCTAAAAATATCTAAAAGTTATTTATTTTTTATTTCATTACACAAATTACGAACTCACAACTTATCTCACTTTATCGTACTTTTTATCACTTTAAACACACTCATAATAGAGAAAAGGAGAATTAGGAGAAAATCGATTGTAGGATGACCCTGCTGTTTACTTATCAGAAGAAGAAAATTTTACATTATTTTTGTTTTATCATCTCCAAGCAAAGTCAATTATCTAATGTTTTCTTAAAGTAAAAATCAAGAAAATGTAGTCCCTTAATGAGAAAAAAATTTCCGCTTATAATAATGATTCAATTAATTTATACACTAAATCATAATTTATGATATAATTATTTATATACGAGCTCCATTATTAAAAAAAAAAGAAAGAAAAATAAAACAAAAACCTAAAAGAAAAATAAACACAAAAACCTATTTTAGATACAATTATTTAAAAATTTAAGTGAAGTTGTAAATATTTTAAATATTTTAGAAATGCTAATGGTTACTTATTTGTGATCGGTATAGATTTTTAAACAAAAATTAATTTAATCAAACAATTTTAGCGTGTTAATTACATTCGGAAAAAAAATTAAAAAATTTACGTCTAATTGGATAAAAAGATAACGAAAAAAACTGAGTTATTTTATTTTTTTAACTTTCATCTAAATAGACATGAATTTTTTATTTTTTTATAAATACAATTAACAGATTTAAAAGTTACATCTTTTTAAAAAAATTGATCTCAATGAATAAAATACTGTAAAACAAAAAATAAAAAAAAAAGAGCTAAGATAAAACCAAACCAAGCCTAAGATTACTTTATCATTGTAGTATTTGTGACAGCAATTGGATTATAGATAAATGGCAAGTTTCAGATGTGACATAATTTTTAATTATACATATATATTTATATATTTTTGGTCTATGATGACGTTGATAAACAGTTACATATGGATTTTTTTATCTGTGGGTCAAGACTTATATTGGCTCTTGTTGACACTATAAAAAAAAAAATCACAAAAGTTTACTAATTTTAATTATATTTTATATTTTTTTCTAATTAAAATTCTTTACATTTTACTTTTATGTTATATTTTTTAATTTTTAATGTAATTTTTATCCTATTTTTTACCGATCAAATACCTCACCTCAGTTACTAATTTCTAAACGAACGTTTGTTTTGGTTTTCCTTCTAATTATTATCGGCAGGATCTGTCAAGGCCCATTGGGAATGCATCGAACCATCCCTGGGTTCGCAGCCCATACATCAAGTCCGTCTTGTCTAGTCATCAACTCTTTCTTTTCACACGCGCTTCACCAAGCTGTGGTCACACCGTCCAATCACGTTATGGGACATTGACTTGTGGGACCCACTTTTCGCTACGCGTACGCTATTGGTTGGTTGGTCCGATCATGTAGTTGGTTCAGCGTCTTCATTGGAATATCTTGTAAAACGCCGACTTTTTGCAGATAAATATCATATTATTTTTTCATTGGTGAAAGGTGGGAACTGTGTCGGGTAAAAACAAAGGTCAAGAGTTATTGCCAGAGAAATGTACAACCGTTTATGCATTATATACTTGTACTTTATTTGGTAAAAGCCGGAGTTTTCTGGCAATAGTATTTCGTAAAAAAAATAAAATCTAAAAAATTGATGCTTTTACTTGGTTCTCAGTCTTTCCAGAGGGAGAGAAATTGAGAGAGCCGAAGATCCCTTTCAAGGGAGAAAAAGTGAGGGAATAAGAGAGAGAGAGACAGACAGAGAGAGAGACAGACAGAGGCAATTATGGTAGATATTCCTCGGCTAAACCCTTAAGTTTCTGAGTTTTGGGGTTGTTCCAGGTATTGATTCGGATTGAGATTCACCTGAACTTCAATCCAATTCTCAAGTATTCATTTTTCATCACTTTTAGCGTATTACTGTTGAATTTTGCACTTTCTGCTTTTGATTTCAGCAATTGAATTTTGGTTCAGTTTCTGTTATTTTGATTTTGATCTGAATCGCAAGCTGTTGGTTGGTGAATTTAGCCTTTGAGAGACTTGCTTATTCGATGATCTGATCATTTCTGCGCTTCTGATTTTGGGTTTTGTGAGATTTACTGAACTTCGCTAGATTTTTTGGGATCTCTCAGTAGGTCACTTGATTATAGGCCGAATTTTACTTAATTATATGCCACCAGACGTAACAGTGGCACAGGGAGCCGCAAATAGTGAAGGACGCTGTGGTCGGGGGAAAAATAGAAGGCAAAGTCATAATCTTTCAGACGCAAAAAAGTTATTTAATTAGCCCCCAAAAGCTTGAGTTTAGCACTTGCAAACCCCAAAAGCTTGAGTTTACGACTGCCACACATTAGTTTTGGATTACTAGTAGTAGTGTGATCCCTCCAATAGTCCTACTGGGAAAATATTGGAAACATAGATCGATTAGAATTTTCCGAAGATAACACTGCTTAATATTTTTGGCTTTGGCATATGAAATGTTTTCATTTCCTATTTTTTAATTTAATTTATTTATTTTCTTATTGAGATATACTTAGTAACCCATGCATTTTTAATCCCTTACAGTAAAACAGGTCATTGGGAGGTTACCATCTTGGACTTGAACTTGATATTTTAATATAATGACACCGGGCATCACCATTTGTGGTCCTTGTGTTTATTGTTGTTTCCCTTTTGCACAATTATGCATGTTTCATAGGGATTAATTTTGATGGAGAAATTCACCTAGTGAAGAGCTACTAATTGCACGTCAACGAGCATGGGTATTGCCAATTTGGCCCACTCCTACCTGTCATGAAATGATTTGATGTGGTCATGAGAGCATCTGTGTTGTTTGCGTGCATTTTTATATGATAATAATTAATTATCACAGAAACTATCCTTATGGCCCATAAGCCATCAAGGTTTCATCCATAAATTGCTAAAAATATCTAAATCAAAGAAAATATGGTATGATAAATAAAAAATGATTCCAATTTGAATGGCAGCAACTTAACTGGCATTTTTTTTTTTTTTGGAAATCCTGCATGAAGTATTGTGCACCATATTTTTAGGGGTGGTGGGTGACGTTTTGCCGGGAATGATAAGAGAGTTGTCTACCTCCATTCTTGAAAACTTATAATCAAACAGCATTAATGCCCTTTTGACAACTTACAATTGGTATAGTCCCCTATCTCTTAAGGTGCTATTGCTGATTACTTTGGTTAATGAAAATACAATCATATCGGTATATTAACTTATTTTGACTTGTTGCATTGATTGATATTTTGATTTTGATTCTATTCTTCTTTTCCTTGGGTGAGATAATAGATTTGTTGACAACGTACTCATGCAACTGGCTATACAGATTTGTTTGGCTTCTGTGAAAATTTTAGAAGTCTTATATTTGATTATGGTTTTGTTTTTTACTCTGATCTGGTGTGTTTTGTGCTTTGCAGTTTGCTGCCTTTTCGGGATGATTAATAATTTCTTAAGAGACTGTTTAAGCTAGAGGAGTTGTTTGTCAGGGTACTGATCTAAGAAATAAGCAAAAGCTCATTTCTTATTTCAGAATCTCTGAAGGCATAATTATGATTTTTGGAACGCTGAATCTCTGCTAGCAAAATTTGATTGGTGATGTACCGTATAATGGAATGTGCACAGAGTTTGTGCTGATAATGCATCATTTGATGTTCTTGGTATTCATCTAGGGTGTTTATACCTATGCTGTTGGACTAATGGAGAGAAATACAGGAAGAGGTATGAAGGAGCAGCATAAAGCCTATGAGCAAGTTCGATACAGTTCTGTGGAAACTAGAAACGAGGGACTTGGTTCGGCAAATCAAAGATTTTTTCATGATCCTTCTGGTTCCATTAATTCTAATATTAGACCTCCAGATTTCGTCATACCTCTCGGTTCTAGACCTGTACTAAATTATTCCATTCAGACTGGTGAGGAGTTTAATCTTGAATTCATGCAAGGAGTGAATTCAAGGCAGAAGCCGCAGAATTTTATTCCAAATCTTTCTGGTGACTCCAAGAGTTCCACTAGCTATGCAGATCTGAAGGGAATATTGGGAAACAGTCATGCAGGTTCTGAAGGCGGATCAGATATCTCCACCATTTCCACAACGGAGAAAGGCAGTGTCCAAGAGAATGAAAGGAAGGGTTATTCTGTGCATGAAGACAAAGTGTACCATGAGTCCATGCAGTCAATACCTCAGACTTCATCAAGAAATGACAGCAGTCGGAGAGGTCATACTTATTCTTCGTCTGAAATTTCTGATAGCTCATCTACAAAAGTCAAGTTTCTCTGCAGTTTCGGAGGTAAAATTCTGCCTCGTCCCAGTGATGGAAAGCTTAGATATGTTGGAGGTGAAACACGTATCATTCGGATAAGCAAGGGTATTTCTTGGCAGGAACTAATGCAGAAAATATTGAAAATTTACAGTGAAGCTCATACAATCAAATATCAGCTTCCAGGTGAGGATCTGGATGCATTGGTGTCTGTCTCTTGTGATGAGGACCTGCAAAATATGATGGAGGAGTGTAATTCAATTGAAGTTGGAGGATCACAGAAACTCAGGATGTTTCTCTTTTCTAGCAGTGATTTAGATGATTCTCAGCTGGGTATGGGCAATGTGGAGGGTGATTCTGAAATTCAGTATGTAGTTGCTGTAAATGGGATGGACTTGGGATCGAGAAAAAACTCATTTGTTTTGGGAAGCACTTCAGGAAACAATTTGGATGAGTTATTGAATTTGAATATTGAAAGGGAGACAGAGAGAGTTGCAGATGTATTACCTGGGGCTTTACCTGTACCTTTGACAGCTACTATGCCTTCATCAACAAACCTATCTTCCCAGCCAGCGGCACCAAGTGATAGCAAAAGTGCAGTTCCTTCATCTGTTCCACTTCAATATGGTTATGTTTCTCATCCCTCTACATTTTCACCAGTTGTAGAAAATTTTGTTCCAATGTCTTCGCATGGTTATATGACTGGACTTGAAGGATCTGCTCAGCAGCAGATGTACAGTGGCTCTCAATTTCAGGATCCCAAAGTGTCAACAAAGGAGGATAAAGTGAAAAGAGATAATATAGTTCAGACAGTGAGTGAACCTGAAAAACATCACTCTCTAGAGAAGGAAGGGCTAAAGGAGGCAAAAATGAAAAGAGATGTCTCAACAAAGAAAATGAGTGAACTCAGCAAAAATTTGTATTCAGAAAAGGAACACGCTGTCTCTTCACATCCCCATGACAGTTCTGTTCCAAATTATCTTCCTGGGGAAGCTTCAGATGTCAATTTTGCTGCAGACACAGTAGCACCTTTGCTGCCTACAGAAAAGTATAAGAAGCACGATGAGCCTGTACAGAATGTAGTGCCCCTTGGAGTTTTGAATGAAGGGAATTCAAATAAATTATTTGAAAAAGACCACTTGAGTGCATCTGGTAAACCATTTTCTCCTGGATGTGGTGAATTCAAGGTTGATTCTGCTGAGTTTAGCTATCTCGAACAGCCAGTGCTTCCTCAACGGGTTTTTCATTCTGAGAGAATTCCCAGGGAGCAGGCAGAACTTAATCGTTTGTCAAAATCAGATGATTCTTTTGATCCTCAGATTCTGATAAGTCATGCACGTTCTGATTTGTCACAGCAGACGGTAGAATCAGTTGAGAAGTTGTGTGATGGGCGTGCAGCTTCCCATGTAGAGCAGTCTGTCTTATCTGTAAAACCGCCCTATGCAAATCTTGATGCTGTGGAAAAAGAAGGACCAGTGCAATCTCACAAGTACAATGAGGCAGCTGGTTATGTTGACAAAATGAATCCCAAAATCTCTGAAGAGGCTTTTGAGTCAAAGTTCCAGAACTCTGCGTTAAAACCTTCTGAAATGGCCCGAGTTGTGAATATTCACAGAGATCAGCCTAATATCGACAAAGAATCACCCGAAGTGAATCATCCAGTAGTAATTCGAGCAGCTTCTGGCAAACGGCATGAGGAATCTATTTCTGGAGCGGCGCGGGTTGATGTAACTGTTAAAAAGAACATAGGCAGTAATACTGAGGGGCATGCACTATCATCTGCTCAGGCGGAGAACCAAGTTATAGCTCCTTCTCAAGGGGAGTCTGCTCGTGTTGGCACTTCAGGGCAGCGGGATATCCTTATTGATGTTAATGATCGATTCCCTCCTGACTTCTTGTCTGATATTTTCAAGGCCCGAAATTCTGGGGATCTGACTGGAATAGGTCCACTGCATAGCGATGGAACTGGCTTGAGCTTGAACATGGAGAACCACGAACCTAAACGTTGGTCATTCTTTCAAAAGCTAGTCCAAGGTGATTTTGTTAGAAAAGATGTTTCCCTTATGGATCAAGATCACCTTGGTTTCTCATCCCCTCTTACAAATATTCAAGGAGCTCCCATAGATTACAGTTTTCCACCTTTGAAAGCTGAGGGAGTTGCTTTGGGTCCTTTGGATTCCCATATCGAGTATGAAGCTAATTTTCAGCAATCTAGTGCAGTTGAACTTAGCACCATGGATTCGCATCTGGAAAGCAATCAGACTAATGTCAATGAAAGTATGCAGTTCGAAGGTGTGGCGAATCCTGCTGCACCAGAATCTGATATTAAGGTACTTCTATTAGCATTAGATCCAATAATAAGTACCTTTAACCAAACTTTTTTTTTTTCATTCTGTGACTATTCTAATATATATTTCTTATTTTAAGGATGGGAAGTTAGAGGCTCAACATGATGGTCTTCCCCTTGTAGATCCTCCTTTGGGAGAGTTTGATCTCAGTACCTTACAGGTGGGTTACCTTGGTGGTATAATGGCTTTCGCTAAATCAATTATGTGTAATGGGCTGTTTGTATAGCATTTTGGAGTATATTTTTGCTTTCAGAAGGATAAACAGCAGGAGAAGTTTGGATGGAAGATGTCTACTTTGGTTAACATAAAAAGGTCTTTTGCATGTCATTGAAATTCAAAAAGTAGAAGAAAGATAAAGGGGGAAAAAAATTATTGTAGCTTTAATTTCGTTTGTTTGTCAAATGATTTGCTGTTACTAACAAACATGCAACCACCTTCTCCATAGTCAATAGCCACAAATACCTGTAACATATCAACTTGTTACTCATGCAAGCCTCTGGCGTAAAAAAATGAGGAAGCCTGAATCATGTGTCTTTCCATATTTTGGAGTGCTCTCTGGATGTACAATTTTGATTTGTTTTTTGTTTTCTTTTTTTTTTTTTGGTGCGCGCGCGCGCGTCTTATGATAGTTCAAATTTCCTTTCTTTTTTCTGCTGTTCCCTAAATACAATGAGAAAGAAAGATGGTTCAGACTTCAGAGTTACATATCCCCTTCCATATGTGGCAGATAAAGATGGATTGACATGTGGTTGTTTGTGGGATAAAGATACTAGTGACACAGATTGATTTTTTTTTTTTTTTTTAACACCTTCTCTATGCTGTTCAAAAGTGGACATTTATTTTCTCCTTAAATGGTTTGGGTGCTCATAAAAGTGTGTTACAAGCTGCATATTGCCTGGCTGCCCAATTTCATAGAATTATTTTTCTAGGGCATCATCAACTTTACTTTTGGTTATCTTTGTTTTTACCTTTAAGGTTCATTAAATGAATTCTCTCTCTTAATCTCATCTTTAGTTGTTCCAACTCATCTCAGTTGATGCACATTCCAAGTATTGAATGGACAATGTGGAGACTTGTTAATTGATTCTATTTAGTTGTTAAGACTGCTCAATTGATTTTAGTCCCCTGTAGTTGATTGTTAAATCTGGTTGATAAAGCAGATCATCAAGAATGAGGATCTTGAAGAGTTAAGGGAATTGGGTTCTGGCACTTTTGGGACTGTCTATCATGGAAAATGGAGGGGAACAGATGTTGCCATTAAACGAATAAAGAAAAGCTGTTTTACAGGGCGTTCATCTGAGCAAGAGAGACTGGTGAGCTTTATATTCTTCTTATAAGTTGTCAAATAATTTTTCATCCTGTTCCCTTGATGGATCGGACATTGAACTATATAACCAGCAATGGTGTAGTTATTTTAATGAAGGCTAGTTAACTATGTACACTTCTATTGCAAGATGGATTGATAACATACAAGATGGAAGGGAAAGATACACTATTGCTCTCATATAGTTGAGATTGGGCATTGTGGTTAGGTCCTCACAAGTTCTTGTGTTTCTAAAGCCTTGTCTCATTGAGGACTAATAGTTGCTGTTAATTTTTATGATTCCACAATAGATAACTTGCGAGCATTTTGCAGACAGTGGAGTTCTGGCGTGAAGCTGATATTCTCTCAAAACTTCACCATCCCAATGTAGTGGCATTTTATGGAGTGGTGCAGGATGGCCCGGGAGGAACACTTGCCACGGTGACTGAATACATGGTGAATGGTTCTCTTAGACATGTTTTAGTTTGCAAGGAGAGGTAAGATCTTAATTCTTGAAACACTGCATTCACACTTTGTGGAACTATTTCCTCTTATCTTCTTCATCCTTTATATGTTACATAAAATGCATAGGCAACTTGATCGTCGCAAACGGCTAATAATTGCAATGGATGCGGCATTTGGAATGGAGTATTTACATTCAAAGAATATTGTCCATTTTGATTTAAAATGTGACAATCTCCTGGTGAACTTGAAAGATCCTTTACGACCCATTTGTAAGGTGCTGATTCAGTGGTACTGAAATTATATTTTTCTTTAATATTTTCATCTTTCCTAAAGCAGGATCATTGTTTTAGCAAATGGTTTCTACTATTTTCATGGTTTTGTGTTCCAACCAAAACCAATGTCTAATCAATTCTTTATCCAGGTGGGTGATTTTGGGTTGTCAAAAATTAAACGAAATACGTTGGTTACTGGTGGTGTCAGGGGAACCCTTCCATGGATGGCACCAGAGTTATTAAATGGTAGCAGCAGCAAGGTTTCTGAAAAGGTGAGGTCTTGCTGGCTGTATTTTATTTATACTAGTATAAAAGGAAGGTCATGTTTATATTAATACAGTTCTTACAGTTAACTTTCAAAATAAATAAATAAAAGGAAGGTCTACAAGCAGTTAATGCTCGTGTTTCAAAACACATCAGAATATGAATGCACATCTTTTGTCATTAGCTCAGAAATTGTACAATTCATACCGAGGAATTTTGGCCTGGAACTTTGTTTTGACAAAGCTTCAATCAAAAGAAATATTTGATTGGGCATGCTTTAAATTTTATAGTTTTCCGGTATTCAATTTGTTAATGACAAAAAATTGTTGGCTCTGACAGTTTTTATTTGTTATTAGCTCGTCCTGATTTCCTTCGGTTCGCCCTTGCTGAATTTTCATTAGCTGGCTAATTAATTTATTTTGACAATAGAAGAAAGTGTATGAGAAGAAACAGAATGGATCAGAGTTCTTACAAAGAAAAAATAAAGGGGAAAAAGAAAAATAATGGTGATGCTCCTTGCAAGTATTCTTGACCAACTTTCTTGGTGATGGCAGGTTGATGTGTTCTCCTTTGGTATTGTCCTATGGGAGATTCTCACCGGTGAAGAGCCTTATGCAAATATGCATTATGGAGCGATTATAGGTGTGCTCTTAGTTCTCTCCTTTCATCCCCCCCCCCTTCTTGCTCAATTATGTCCACTCGAGTAGAAATTTTACATGCTTGAATCCATTCTCAATTGATTGTGCTTTCTTTCCTGAATTTGTATCTGTTATTATATTTTGTTTCACATATTGAAGATTTAGGGACTCCAATGGCCAGTTTTTCCTGTGGAGGCAACTTGGCTGATCATATTTATTGAATCTGGACTTTCTACGTGACTCTTTAAACTTCATTACACTCAAGCTGGATTCCTTAAAACTGGACTTCTGTTTGGACTTACATCTACAGTGAAATATCATTGTATTTATTGTAGTGCGTGTTGCCAACCACCAGCATTTTCTTAGATGGAATTACATGTCACATTTAGCTAGACATTTTCAGCAGTCAGGCTGATGTTTGGCGATATTCCCTTTTGATTGGTTCTTATCAAATCCTGCAAATTTCCTTTTGAGTGATATGTCAAAGCTTCTTAGAGGCTGCAACTTAGAAGGAAGAATGTAGCTGTTTTTTGTGACTGGTTCCTGTTAAATGACTACTACTGAGTGGAAACCGCTCCTGTCATGGATTAACAAAAAAGGATGATTACAGTATGGAACGGGTGCCTCCACCTGTACAAACATGCTGCTTGTACAACTGCTCCACTTATGGATGTGCAACTCAATTGAACTCTCCTTTCTAATCTTTTCGACTGCCTTGTGGAAGTCAGATCATTGGACAGCCTAATTACTGGAAGAATAGTCCTTGTATCATACTCCATGTTTGTTGGTGTCCTTTTGCTTTAAAACAGTGTGTGTTGATGAGAGAAATATCTTTGACACTCATGGAACATATCGAAGTCAATTTTGGTTAAAGGAAGTGCATTTAGAAACTTCTGTTTAAATGGGAGGGAAGAATGGCACTTGAGAAAAAAGGGAATATTCCAAAAAAGTTGACTTTTGGACTGATAATTCCATTTTAATGAACTAAAAATTTGAAATTCTAAACACATGAACATTTTAGTTCAGGCACAATTGGGTGCAACTTTGTAGAGCACTTGGAAGTTCATTTGCAACTGGAATACAATAAAAGTTCATGTATTTGAAGTTTTAAGTTTTCAGTTCAAAAATTAATTTTTTCAGAATAAAACCCACCCACCCCCCCCCCCAAAAAGGGGTTATTTATTTTATGAATACTAGTTTTAGTATTGATCAAGTTCGAAACATATGGTAGTGCAAATGGATACTCTCTCTCTCTCTCTCTCACACACACACACACACACACATTACCAAAATGATGGAGGCAGTAACATCATATGATTCACATCGCACCGCACCCCCTCCCCCCCCCCCCCCACACACACAAAAAAAGGGTGGCGATGCCTGCCTTTCTGCTGTCTCATCTGATGATGCATGGTTCATGTGGTTTGATGACCTTTAACCCTTGGTCGCAGGAGGTATTGTGAATAACACATTGAGGCCACCTGTGCCAAGCTATTGCGACTCTGAATGGAGATTTCTAATGGAGCAGTGCTGGGCTCCTGATCCTGTTGCACGTCCATCGTTTACAGAGATCGCTAGACGGTTGCGTGTTATGTCCGCTGCTTGCCAAACGAAACCACAGGGTCATCAGGCACTAAACCAGGTAACCAAGTAGCCCCACTGGATATTCTCCTAGTGAACCCTTTCTTAAAGCTTTTGTTATCCTGAGCTCCAATGATAGGTTGTTTGTTCCATTATGTGTGTTAAGGTATTTCCTACAGGAGTTAGGGAGAATGGGCTTCTATTAGGAGTATAAGGATTTATAGGTTGTTGATGGTTTTGGACTATTGGAAATAAAGTATATATGTCTTGTGTAAAACCTGTAGAAATGTATTTACATGTGAAAACTATTATTGTATCTATGGAAATACAAGTTTCGGTATTGGTTTGTTGCATCCATGGCTCTTTTTAATTAATTAATTTATTTATTTTTTTGGTTCGGGGTCTCTCTCTCTCTCTCTTTCTCTACACACACACACACACGCGCGCATACACATCTCTCTCTCTCTCTTTCTCTCTCTCAAATTGGGTGGTGTAGAAAGGTCTACTTCTCGTATTGGGAGGTTGGATCCAAACCCTGTAGTGGCAGTTCTACTGAACTTAGAAAGAAGAAAAAGTGATCTGTTATTATGGTTGAAGACTAGGAAGCAGGACGCTTCAAAATAGGTGGTATATTCGTATTTGACATGCGTTGGACATACATATTTTTCGGAGATTTCAATATACTTGTTGGATACACCATGTGATGTGTTTTATCATTTTTTCCTTCAAATATTTGATTAAGAAAATTTTAGATTTGATTTGAGTAATCGAAACTCTTAAAATTATAAAATCTTATTACTTATATTTTGTTATGTTTTGTATATTAAATTATATGTTAAATTAGTTTTATTGTGGATGTTATATTCATATATATATATATATATATAGTTATTATTAAGGACAAAAAAAATTATATTTTTTGATTGTATTTTTGTTGTGTCTACATTTTTAGTCTTATTTTTATTTTTTTAAATTATCGTATTTGTGTACAAATTCTATATCCATGCTTCTTAAGTTGAACATAAACATTAGCCGATCATCATACGGCGAGTTAAAGTAAACCTTAGTTGTTTCTCTTTTATCTAGGTTCACATTTCCATGCTTCAAATTCAAATAGAGCCAACCGTTTTGGAAAATTCATGTCAACCACTTGTTCTCTAATCGATGAAAACTTTGCAAGAATAAAGAACGGAATGAAATGAGTATTTATATTTTTTTTATTTGGTTGTTAAGTTTAATAATATTATTAATGAAATTTAAATATTAAAATGAAAATAAATGTGATACTTCTTGAAAGTGATAGATGAGAAGGGAGGGTATGATCGGTGGCGGTGATAACGATGGCAATAGAAATTAGGGCAAATGAAACGAAGGTTGGAATTTGTGGCAATGAAATTAAATGACATTGTTGACGAGATAGTGGTGATAGTAACTGGTAACAACGGCAGAAGGTGATAGAGAGGGCAAATGAAAGTGAAGCATGGCGGTGACGGGTGACAATGAATGTGATAAAGTGTTGGTGGCATAGATGATGATTGATGAGAGTCATAGAGGTATTGCCAGTTGTGATAAAGAGTGTTGATATTGAATAACAGTGGAAGTGGTGTGTTAATATTGAATGACAGCGGAAGTGGTGGAGAATGTTACTTGCAGTGGTGAAGCTGGTGACAGCAAAGGCGACAAAGGTGTTGGAAATTGATAACGGCGAAGATGCTGAATGGCTGTACACGGTGATGAGGAGCCTTGGTGGTGGCATTAATTATAGCGAAAGGTAGCAAATATGATGATGATCATGGCAAAAACGATAAATGACAATACTAACAAAATGTGATGGTAAAGCTGATCGTGAAAATAGTGGGTACTGTTTGACGATGCATTATTTATTCTCTCTCTCTCTCTCTCTTATATAGGTTTGAAATGAAAATTGAGAATAACCAATCATCTTAACTTAAAAAGAGAGAGAGAGAGAGAGAGAGAGAGAGAGAGAGAGAGAGATGGTCATTCCGGATTTTAATTGCACGGCTAATATAAAAATGGAAATTTGTGAAAATGAATATTCCATTTCAGCTCCTTTTTTTTTTTTTTTTATAATTATGTTTTATTCGCTTACCGTTTGTGACCTAATTATATATTGTCTATAAATTCTTCTCTGTATCGTTGTCTTATTTGTGACATATATTAATACCCGCTGGAATGAAACTCTTTTCAAATGGTGTTAATTAATTTTATTCTATTTTATTTTATTTTATTTTTAGAATTGACACTTTTAGATGTTTAGAAGATTCACATCGAGTTTTATGATATCCAAGACATTATAAGGGAGAACTATTATATATATATATATATATTGATTTTATAAATAAAGACTTTAACCAAATCGATTAAATAATTATAAATCAACATATATAGTAAATGTAGAATTTAAATAAAATTCAAATATTAAGTAATGATAATCAATTAATTGACAACTTAATTCAGATAATTATAATATTAACGGATAAATAGTATTTAATAACATAATATAACTACGGCTGCTTTATATATATGTTTATACGAAAACGACATTGTAATGACACAGCAAGCCTTCTCACATAAAAAAAAAAGGTATCCGTTTAACAAAATCTGAGTAGTGCTATACCATCACATATATATATATATATTGGATGCATTTGGAGTAACAAAAAAATAACGAAAAATATAATTTAGGTTATTTTTTTATATTGAGTACACAGTCACCTAACCACGTTTTCAGGGATAAATAGTGAAATTTTTTTACTTTTGCTTCAACTTTTTGAAAAGAAAAATCGTCTAAATAATTTTTTTTAAATACGTTGGAACAGTTTTATGATAGAATTTATTAAAAATCTTTGAAAAGTTTTTATAATTTGTAGAAAAGTTATTGGAGTTTGTAGAATATTATTGGAGTTTGTAAAAAATTTATTATAATTTGTAAAAAATTGTTGAGATATGTAAATATATATAAATTCATAAAAATTTCACGAAGTATGAGAAATACAAAATGTGTTAGAAAATTTTAGAGATTTTAAAAAGTTTTCAAAATTTTTCAGCGATTTTGATTATACCAAACACCCCCAATATATGGAAACCAGAATGAGCAAGCCTTATCACTAATAATAATAATAATAATAAACCTTAATAATGTCAATATCACTAAAAAAATAATAATAAAACTTACTAATGTCAACATCATTAAAAAAAAAAATGAATTTTACCAACGTCATTTTTGATTCGCGTCTATCCTATGCGAACTCCACTTAAATTAACAAATGTAATCACAACTAATCGACTAACGATGACAATAATGTTCTTAAAAAATTAACCCACTAAAAGAGCCAGATAAAAATGACATTCCCAGGTCATCATGGTTTCAAATTATCTAAAGAAATTTTCGAAACAAATAGCATTTTCCTAAAATCTTACACATGAATTGGCTACTTTCCAATCTGCATGTTACTAGCGCTCTACCTAGTTTTCTATTTCTCCCAATTCTAGTAAGGCCGCCGCCACCCGACAAATGTTATATGCCCCTAGTAAAGGCAGTACATTAAAAAAAAAAAAAGCTCAATTCATGCCTGAAATATAGCTCAAAAAAAAAAATATTATTCTCATGGATAATATATATATTTCCAAAGAATTTCTCACACATAGAATATCTGCCCCACGTTCAGGAGACTTTCATGAGGAACATTGAAGATGACACTATTTTCCCTGCAAATCTTCCTAAGGAATGCATATATATAATCAACAGCTATTTTCTTATAGATCTTAGAATCCCTCCTAGCTCTTACCACTGTGTTCCCCAGTATGTGCACCACCCCAGCATCTCTGCACTTGGTCAAGAACTCCAACTCATCC
This sequence comes from Vitellaria paradoxa, assembly GCA_019916065.1. Taxonomy (NCBI): domain Eukaryota; kingdom Viridiplantae; phylum Streptophyta; class Magnoliopsida; order Ericales; family Sapotaceae; genus Vitellaria; species Vitellaria paradoxa. Next base: position 4,171,030 of record CM034237.1, on the reverse strand, counting down.
ACCTCCGTCTGGTTGCTATTCTGCCCAGACGACGTGACAGTGTGATTAGCTTGCGGCGGAGATTTTACCTGCACGATCGAGTCCACCGATGAAATCGTGAGGACGTCCCCAGCGTCGGAATCACCCCTCAGCAGAAACTCTCTAGACTGCTCGGTCGGCTGGCCATACAAGCTGTACTCATCAGAGTCCGAACACCCTTCCATCATCGACTCGAGCCTGACAAACATGAACAGGTTATCGAAAAGCTTGTTCTCAAAGTCGTCATCCTTCTTGTGAAGGTCCTTGTAACCGTATCTGGCGACGCAGCGGAACATGTGAAAATTCTTGGGTCCGATTCGTTTAACAAGGAACCTCTCCTCTTCCGGGACTGTATAAACGGGAAGGTACTTCACACACACAAAGACAACAACAGAATGGATGGCTGGTAAGTTTGTGATGAAGTGGGAAAAGATACGAGGTACCCCACTTGCGAGCTCGGTGTACACAAGCCCTATCCCAGGAACACGGACCAGTCCTAAACTGGGTCCCAGTCCTAGAATCCACGCCATCGAGACCTTACTGTGCATCTCGAACGCGTATCTTTTCACTGTCCCGTAATGCCAGACGCACATAATAACAAGAAAGGCGGCTGCAATCACAAGAGGAACCCAACCACCCTGATCCACCTTGAAAAGTACAGCAGAGAAGTATGTGCACTCCACTACCAGAGATAAGCCAGTGAAGACGACAACAATGATCCAATGGCAATGCCATACTAGTAACATGATTAAAGTCATGAGCAATGTTGTCACCAGCATAACAATCACCACTGCTGTCCCTGTTGTGACATGAGATATAAAATGGAAAGTGAAATTTGGTTGGTAAAAAAGCTTAGAGTATGGTTTCAAGAAGGAAAAACTAAATGTGTAAGCCAATGAAAAAAATTTGAAGTAATGTACATATATATTTTGGCTAAATGAATTTGCACTAGTATACTCTAATTGCAACGACAATCTAGGTCAGAAATGGAGTCAATTTTTCGCTTATGTTTAATCATGGCAACTACAAATGTTACAAGTTAGATGTCAGAGATTTGGATGAATTCTGTGATGTGAGGAAGACCTTTTTTTTTTTTTTTCTTGGCTTCAAAGAAAAAGCATATGCCTTTATAATCTATCCATGCATGGAATGGGGCCAATAATTTGAAACCTTATGAATAAGGTATTTTGGCGAGTATGCCATATGCTGATAATAGTTTAAACAATCATATTCTTTCCCATTGCATGCATATTCTTCTCAGTTGAAATAACTAGAGCAAGGCTACTGAATTAATCTCACTAGATGCAATATACTAACTAAAAAACGAAAATCACTCTAGAAGCAATCCAGGTTGAGCTCACCGTAAGCATTGCCAATTTGGCTTTGATTTTTGAATCCCGCAGTCACAGCAATGCAAAGAACCATAAGGATCCAATTAATATCTGGAATATATATCTGTCCAAGGAAATTCTTTGATGTGTGCACAACCTTGACTCTAGGGAAACAGCCAAGTGCAAGGGCCTGCTTGATTATTGAAAAGGTAGCAGTTATGGTGGCTTGACTTGCAACAATAGCAGCTAAAGTTGCAACAATAAAGACTGGCCAGTATATGCTGTCTGCAGAATAAGAAAAGTAAAACAATTAGTTAGCACAACTTACCTAAGGCAGGATAGCAAAAGGTGGGAGGAAGGTAGCAGTTGTTTTTTTTTTTTCCCCCCTTTTTTTGGGGGGGGGGGGGGGAGGGACTGAATTGCAAGTCACCTTTTCTTTTGGGTAGCCAACCTGAACTTTCACCCATAAATTTAGAGTTATCAATTGTCATCAACTATTCAAGAATATTACACATCATTTAAATTCTTTAAAAATTTCTGATTTGATCCACCTTGAAAACATATGCTTTTCTCTCTCTCCCTCCCTTCCTCCCTTCCTCCCTGTTAATGTGTAACACCTTTCTTGGATTCAATTTCAATCTAAAACTTACCAAAGGCCAAAGAAGCGCAAAACCACTAAGGTCTGCCAATAGCTCAAGTGCATGGCATAGGGCATAAACCTAATCCTAAAAGGATTTAGCCAAATAAAAATAGGTTTGACATTAGGTCAGAAATGAAATTGATGTCTGAAAATTGCAGCACAAAACTAGCCTTCTTTTTTTATTTATTTTTTATTTTTTGGTTGTTTGAAAGGAAACCTGAATTTTGTCGCATATAACTAATAGTGTCGACTAAATGAACGAATATACAGGAATTGTTGTTTACAACGAAAGTTTAATATAGGCTACACAAATCAATGTGAACGGAAAAATGAAAGGATAAAGACACAGATATCATAGAGTAATAAAATAGAAGCCCTGCTTCTCTTATACCCTAGCCTTCTAAAATTGTTTGCTTAGTACCTTCTCAAGTGACTTTGACATGGGCTAACGAAGGTGGCCAGGGCTTGTGGCCCTCTCTTGGGAGTCCACAAGTTTGGATCCAACCACTAGAGATTTATCTCCCAGGAATTCCCTAGTCCTGGCATAGATGGCCTACTTTTGACTAAAGGATTAGTCAAGTTGTGCGTAAACTAACCCAGATACCCCTTAATTGTTGTTAAAAAAAAAAAATACTAGATGGCCACAAAACTTCCATGTGCTAAATAACAATGCCTAAAACATTTTGGAATGCAATTAATTGGCCTTTGCAGCCAAAATAACTCCTTGATCTTGAACACATCATTCAAGTGCTGTTAAAAAATTTGCATATTCATTTCAAAACTTGCGTATATTTTTAGGCAAAACTTCTGAGGTTCCCAAAAAAGTTTCCAAAATTATTGTGCTTTCCATTTCTTTTGGGGTGGCAAATGTTGGACAGAGTATGGGGCCCACTTAAACCAGTCTATTGTGCACCAGATTTTTTTAAAGTCCAACCCATCCCCATACTTCCTGCATCAGTAATGCTGATTACACCCATACTTCAACAGTTCTGCTTCTCTTATTGGTTTGTTAAGGTCAAAACAGCCCCCCCCCCCCAGGGGGGGGGGACTTAATAATATCTGAACTAACCTGGGATAGAACGATAGAATGCATCAATCACATGTTCCTTGTTTTTCATAAGGTAGGCTGCTTGTCCAGAGTAGGCTAAAAGAAGGCAAGGAAACACTACAACTGTGAAAGCAAGCTGTACAGCCGAAACAGGAAAATGGGCTAGGTCAGCAAAAAGTGCCTCTGTTCCTGAAATAGTTAATAATTGATCATCAGAATACAAGTCACTGTTTTCTACATGATTTGTGAAATCAGAAATGGTCTAAGAAAAATGGGGTCAACAGACAACATAAAGGTTCACCTGTGATACTAAGCATGATCCCCCCGAGGGAAGTCCAGCGGTCTCTCCCTCCCCTTCTGAAATACCGATATATATACAGCGGTGAAAAAGCTTTCAGAACACTGCTATCATATTTCCAAATGTTGAACATGCCAATACCTCCAATTAAGAGAAACCAAAGTAGAACAATTGGAGCAAAAAGCCACCCGACTTTATCAGTACCATAGTGTTGCATGCTAAACAAACCTACCAAAATGACAACAGCAACCAGCACAACTACACCTGTTGTACCAAGTATACATTTTATTAGTCCAAAATACATAAAAACTCATAATAAGAAAATGAAAAATAAATTGAAATTAAATTGTACACAAAAGATTCCAATCATAGAGATGGCAAATAGAAGTCTTAGTTCAGCTTTAGGTAAGGAAATACCATTACTCATATTGGGGTGGTCTACCTTGATTCCACCAGAAGCTGAAAGAACTGTCAAAGATAATTTAGTTAAGCATCTTATAATAGGGGGAAAAAATTGCAAAACTTCAAATTCAAAGTCAGAATGATACCCACCACAGAAATATTGAAAAGAGTACAAACAATAAATGTTAGAGATAATGTTCCAATTATGTTCCTGACATAGCAAATTTAAGTACAAGGACATTAAACAGTTTTGGTCACAGTCAAACTTGTGTTGTCACATTAGGCAACCTCAAACTTTAGTCTCTTTTTCTAATCATGATCCCAAACAATTTCCCTATCTTCATCCACAGAAACCCCTTCTACCAGCATTTGGCCAAAAAAAAGAAAAGGTATAAGCAGACCTTGAAAGAACTCTCCCATGCTGCCCTAAATCAATTTTGGGATCAAAGTTTGTAGAATGTTGTTCACAATTAATCCTACAATAGGTTGGTACCAAAATCTAAAAGTTATGCCAGTTTCATAAAGTGGGAGATCCATGTGCCTAAACTAACAAATTGGCAGCAGGACTGCATCATTCTTGAGATACTCCAATGAATGGGTGACCTCTTTGCTCGAACAGCTGCACCAGAGAAAAAACTAAAATAGAAGCAATGTTGTACTTATCCAACTAAAATCAACAGCAGTGCAACTCGTCTCTCAAATAGCATCAAACAGAGATAAAATAATGCAAGTTAAGAGTTGCAGTTGGTCAAAACAATCAAGACCAACCCAGAAGAATAGGAAGGCAGATTATAGCCCGAAACAATACAACAAACTCAATAGCACATTCTAAAAAACAACATTAGAAATACTGTAGTGCAAGAAGCTAAAGAGACGGAGTCACATTGCCTTATGCCAGCATACAAACTTCAAAAGGAGCTAAAATGGGATGTGAAGAAGGAAGAGGGGAAAAGATGACATGGTTTTATTGCACAAAAGGGTTCAAATGGTTATTCCTCTCGGATTACAAAATGGGTTCTTCAAATAACCAGGCTCGTTGTTCAGTGAAAATAATTACATCAACTTGCTGAGCCTCAGGAATTGAACGAGACCAAATTGAGGAATGCAATCATTTCCCTATGAACAACAATTTGTTTCCTCATCATCATCTAAGAAAAATCAAACTGAGATCTACCAAGCAGCAAAAGATTAGTAAATGTTTGGTGTCCAAGACAATTCTTGCTTGTGGAACAAATTTCTATATATATATATATATCTAAAGATTGAGCTTGAGTTGGTCTTCCAAGTAACAGTGGACTCTGAAAATTCAGTTTCTTGGTGTGGCATTGCAGGGCCATCATAAGTGACCTGTTTATTCTACTGGGGCCACAAAATTATGTTATCATTATATTACGTTGACAACTTGGCACAGACTAGTAATGAATGATAAAGTTGAAGGTTTTTCTTTAAGTGCTGGTTGAAACAAAAGCCTGCCGTTTGTGAATGCCTATGAGACATATGATTCAGAGTTTATTCTGTTCAGAATGAGAATATTTAATGCACAAAATATTAGCAAGAAGGAACCACACCACAAGTGAATGGGGTAGCTAGACGCTTCTTTACAAGTTCTGGAGGGCTAAGAAAGGGTCATCTTTCCCATGTATATGTGAGGGGTTAAAGTTCAAATGGGATTAGAGTAATTCTGCTAACGTGATATCTTTGGAAAATTGCCAGAATTTTACAATTAAAAGGAATAATTTATGTCGTGTTAGAAAAAAGGCCAACACAACATATCAAATAGGCGGATGATCGCCACCAAATACAAATAATCTCCCCGTCTATACTGTTGGTTGGTTATCCAGGGGAAGGGAGCTGGACATACATAGTTTTTCGTATTACATTGAACACATGGATACTCCATAGTCTCTTAGGGAGATTAATTTTGTAAACGGGCTGCATCCCATGATGCCTTTTTTCTGATATGTCTTTTACTCATTAAAAAAAAAAAAATAATTCTCCCCTTCCTTCATATTATCGTAACGATTGTCACAAAGTATTACAGAAGCGTGGCTTCATCAGTTGTAAGTTTCATTCCACACGTCAAACATGAGTACATTATATATAACACATAGGTTTCTGAGCAAAAGGATAACTAGAAAGGATTCAAATGGTTCAAGCATGAAGAAGGTTGTACTTCTCACCCCCTCCCCCCCCCCCCCAAAAAAAAAAGAAAAAAGACAAGAACAATAAAGGAGAGTATACCTGATATAGCTGGAGTGAGAATTCCATCCCCAATCACCATACAAGTGCCAACAAGGACAAGTATAAGAAGAGCATTCTTTCTGGAGGCACGTTTCTCTAACCATCTCTTGGTTTTTGCGGCATATGAATGCTCATGGAAAGTGCTACGACTATATGTTGTCAGCTCTTCATCAGTCCGGTGTTGGTTAGGAATCGTGTTGATTTTTGCATGTCGACAAAGTAGCGAATAAAGAGCAAAAGTTCCACCTGCACAGTCAAAAATATTAGTGACATTAGTCTACCTGTACCTCATCAATACATGAACAAAAGTTCTCGGTGTTATAGCATATTATCATTGGAAGGGTGCAGACAAGACAGCGAAATATCCAGGAATGTACAAATTGCAATGCAAATGAGGACTATTTCAAATTCGATGGTATAAGTGTTAACTGTAAAGTTCATGAACCTATGTGTAATAAAAGCTTCAGGTAGTTGGATGTTATATTATATGGACTGGATGCCAGGATCATATTTAGGTGTCAAAACTCCCAAAACCAGATATATTAGATATATGTATTCAAAAGTTGGTGATGGGTACATGGACACGTTGTGAACAATTAACTACATTATATAATATATAATAAACTAAAATAAGATATAATTATTATTTAGGAATTTACTTGAAATTAAATAAAATTTAATATAATATACATTTTATCTTTTACCCATGTGAAAGGCTTGAAATTTTTCTCCACCATCAAAGGGAGTTACTGTTTCATCTAATATATTTCTTGATGCAAAACGAGTAGCCCTGGATTACATGGGTCAGACCTATTGAATTTAGACACCTAGGGGGTGTAATGGTACTTTTGCCACAGGTGATCGATTTGAATGTGTAATACATCAGTTTTAAGTATATTGGGCCATCCGGAGTCATTTTCACCACCTACGTTTACGATGCAAGCCTTCCTCTGGCCAAAGTCCACTGTTTAAAGCCCCAAATTGACAATTTTATTGCTCATTTTTATTTCGGAAATTGTTGTTAGGGCAGAAGCCAGAATTGATCCATGTCAATTCCGTACTGATTTAATTTTCTTTTCTTTGGAGATTCTGTAATCATCCCATATTTGCCAAATTTGGTAAATTTCAGGTATGTTGTCATTCTTAGTTTAGCATTAGGGTTTTCATTATTTAAATAACTTGTAGGCCTATGGGTAAGATATCTTGGATTGAAAAATGTACTTATAATTTTGAGAATTATTTCTCCATCTCTGGTGAAATCTAGAATTCTATTGAATTAGGGTTCTTCATTTGGCTAGTACGATAAGTAGCAACCTTTAGGTCTAACTTGAATCATATCAAGTCCACACGGTTTTTCGTTCTGAATCAAATTGTGACGTCTTGAATTTTTAATTATTTTTAAAAGTATTATTAATTTTATTTTATTTTATGTTTAGAAATTTTAATTGTGATAATTTGGTATTATTTTAAATTTTTGTTGGAATAATTTGTATGCTATTATAATACTTTTAAAATTTATTTAACTTTAAATTGATTAGTAAATTAAGTGAGCTATTAATATAATAATTAGATTAAATTAATTAATGCTATATTGATATGAAGGTTGACGTGGCAATAATGTAACATATCTGAATGTGTGGAGCATGATAGCTAAGCTAGCCACATGGTTTGGTATTATATTATAAAAAAAAAACAAACAAACAAAAAAAGATAGAAAGGTTGAGGCAGTGAACTTTCAACAGCCAGAAGGCATATTTATATATAAATACCTATATGATATATGTATTGGTAAGGAAAGAAACAGTAGGGAATAAACAGTAAGGAAGAAAAGGTAAAGAGAAGGGAAAGATAAGAAAATTTTGGTCGACTTGCTAAGGTAATTTATTTTATTTTGTCAATTTAAAATTAATTCTTCAAAAGATTAAATAAATTAGGCATATTAAAAATGAAGCAGTTACATTCTATTTATCAGGTTTATATTATAATTATTTGGCTTATATTTTAACCGTTGAATTTCTGATTTGTATAATTTGTTTGGATTAAAATTAGGATACGAGGATAATTAAAAGCAACCACCCCAATAATTTGTCTTTCTTAAAATATTTGCTTTTCAGGTGGGTGTATTAAACTTAAAGGTAAAAGGTATTAAATATAAATTGATAAATTTTATTTATTTATTGTTGTTATTAATTATTTATTTTGATAATAAATGCTGATTATTTATGAATTTATTGTGTTAAATATGAATTGTGATTATTTGTGGAGTGATAAATTTGGGAAATAATATTTTATTTGGAAAAAATGATATTATTACATATCAGCATAAATTGTGTGCATTACACTTGCATTATGGTCAGATAGGACCATGGCAAATGGGGCCAGAAAATAACAATATGAGGCCAAATAGGGTCAGAGAAAATAACATAGCCAGATGGGGCTAATGGAACATGCTTATTAAAGCCACTGTCCATAATTAAATGTTAATTCATAGGCCAGATGGGATTAAATATGTGTTGCATTATTATTTAAATCAGTTATCATGAAAATATTTCATGAGGCAGCCAGTTAGGGCCTAGTGATGACGATAATAGTTGATAAATGAAAAGTGACGATAAATTGTGTGTTGAGATATTTTTATCACTGTTAATTATGCTACATTTAAATTAATTATTATTTGATCGTGGGACAGTTGTCCATACAATTACTGTGAATTATTTTTTGTGTATATTTACTATCTTTTACTTTAAGTACAATACCTCAACTGAGTGTGTGACACTCACACCTAAATTTACACATCTCACGTTAAGTCTAGAAGTGGCTGTACATACTTGGAGGAGAACTTGAGTCGGCTATTTTCTTGTTTTAATCTTGTATTAGTATTTGGAGTTTGTGTAAATAAAGCTAAAATTTCAACAGTATCAGATTGATGTTTGGTTTAATGTTTTAAAAGTTATAAATTTGTACATATTTAAGTGCTTATGAGATTTCTGTTTATTAACCGAGGAAATGATATAAATTTGACAGGTTGTGTTTTATTTTAATGTGAGTATTTATAAGATTTGTAATTATTAAGGAATTAAATACGCATCCTAGAGGGGTGCGACACAAATATTTAGAAAATTTTCTATATTGAAGGGCACAGTTCTAACCGTACATGTTATTCTATCTGTACTCATAAAAATATATATACACATTAATAATAATGTTCTATCTGCAGTTTCTACAAACCGGAACTCTCTCTCTCTCTCTCTCTCTCTCTCTCTCACACACACACACATACACACACACACACACAAAATGCATGATAGCATGCACACTAGCCACTGCCTACAGGCACACACGTGACTCACAAGCATTTGGATATGCGTACACGGATAATATAGTCGCGTGCAAGGTAGTGTCCAATGTAATCTGTTAGCTCATTTTAATCAAGCCTGTTTATTTAATTCTTTTCCATTATTCATATTAATCAATTAAAAACTAATTTCAACTACTGAAAAATTGATATACTTGCATGCATTATAACCATCATCTCTGTGGGCTGCTAAAATAAGGAACAGACAGAAACACCCACTAACTTCCCCTAAGGCAACAAAGAAGAAATTATAGTGAGATTGACTCCTCTAAGCAAATTTTAAGGCTGAAAAAAACTAGGTAAATTCAATTCCCTTCCCTTAGTAGGCAACCACACAACTTCTAAAAGGACAGGCCATATAAGTAGTAATTTTTTTGTACATCCGGCGTATACTCCTTAGACACTTGTAAATTTATCTCGATCAATCCAAATTATCTTACTTACCAATCCAAATAATAACAATAATAAATATATTTCTCATGCGACTATACATTATTTGTTCTGTAGTTCCACAAATGCAGGCTTTAATAAAACAAAATTGGTATCAGCTTACCTTGCCCATTGTCATTTGCCTTGCAAACTATGAAAACATACTTCAGCAGCGGTATAAGAGTCAGGGAGTATATGATCAACGAAAGAGCCCCAATCACATCCTCTGTATCTTCGATTCCGCGAGGAAAAGTATTGTAGAACACATACAAGGGCGATGTTCCTAGGTCTCCGTAGACGATCCCAAGACTCTGAAATGCAAGTCGCAGAAGCAATAATGACGAGAACTTCTGCAGGATTCAAAAGCAAATCAGGAAACAAAAATGACAAGATAAAGTAACTTGTTGATATTTTGATATAAAATTCCCCAAATTGGAGGAATACCTCAAAGGAAAATGCTTCTAGTAACGTATCATTTCATGCAATAATTTCTTCCATTTGGCATGCCAAATTTTCAAATCACCAGTGATGCACCGCAGTTTCATCTTAGTCATTTTTAAGATCATAAGAAGTCTACAGTTGGAAAAGCCGAAAGAGAAGACTTTATAAATGCCGTATTATTAAATCACTTCCATAAAGCAAATGAAAATCTCTTCAATTCATCGGCGATGTAACATAAATCCAGTAAAATTGAGGCCTCCATGGCTTGAAATCAATTGTTTTAGATCAAATGATTCTAAACAACCAAACCAGTGGCACAAACGAAATGGGACGCAGGGTCTTACGAGTTAGGAATTCAAGCTACTGGATTTAAATCTCGTCTTACTAATTTTATCAACATCAATAAGTAATTGTCTTGAACACCAAACAAGTAGAAGTGATTCACTTTTATCGGGGGGGAACCAAAAAAAAAAATAGATGTTGACTTAAAAACGGGGAAGAAGAGGGAATCTTAAATACCTTTTCTCTGTACATATTTCTGAGTCTTCCAGCTTCTTCATCCATGGGCTGGTCAAGCTTCTGCTCCAAAACCCACATGCTTCCTTTGTTTTCAGTTTCATCTTCAATTTCCACTCGATTATCCATGAAACGCTAACAACTGATTCCCTCCCCTTTCTTCTTTCTGCTTCTAATCACTACCCACAAAACACAAATCCAAACCCTTCAAGAACAATTCAAACACAATTCGCCAAATTGAATTCTCACAACAACTCCACGCTCAAATCCAGCCAAGAAACGAACCCACCAGAAGACTTTAGATAAAGGGAATAAATTCAAAAAAGGTTGTAACGAAAAACCCACACAACTATATAACACATCTTACTTTAAACCCCACAAAGTCCAGAGAGGCTATTGAGGACAGAACAGCTTAACAACCAGTCATTTAACCAGAAAAAAATACTTAAAGAAAAGAAAACCAAACCCAGAAGGAGATTAATAATAATTTCGGTAGATGTTGCAGTAATTCAGCTCAATGAACGGCTCAATCTATCTCAGCCACACGCGCAAATAATCCCACACAAAGATGAAAAATGAAAAAGAAACGAAACCCAAAACACTAGTTCAAGCAGAGAGAACAGAAAAACGAACAGCAGAACATGAAAAAAATGAGTAAACTAAGATAAAACAAACTCTGTCTTCCAGGTTCTGACGGCTCTGTTTTTATTGTTTAATTTTTTTATTAAGCATTTTGACAGATAAAACTCTACTCGCCCAGTGCGCCCACCACTGTCCCTCTCTCTCTCTCTCTCTCTCTCTCTCTCTCTGCCATTATAGAGAGAGAAAGAGAGTCGAGAGAGAGAAGGCCATTGGCTTATCAGATTCCCACGCGACACGTTTGTGCAGATCTCAGCAGAACGACTATACATAATTAATGCTTTCTATCAAATTAAATAATAATTTAATAAACTATGCAAATATTTTTAAATATTTAATTGGAAGAAACCAATTAAAAATTATTAATTTTTATTAATTATTTATATTTTTCAACTAAAATTTATCACATATTATTTTATACAAATTTTTATACTATTATTATATTTTTTAATTAAATTTTTATTAATCAAACAACCATTGCTTAACCGGGATGGTGTGCGAGGCTTGTTGTTTTATGATTATTAGTTTTATCATCGCGAGTGGGACCTATCACTGATTGGCCTGTCGAATCTGCCACGGCCTAGCACATGATACGTGCCATGTCGCCTTCATTTACCCTTCTGAATTTCACATGTTTTATTGTATGAGGAAAACTTCTTTGTTTTTTTTTTTCCCCTTTAAAATAAGTTAAAAAAAAAGAGGTTAAAAAATTACAGCAAGATTTTCGCATCATTTCTATTTTAGAAATCCTTAGAATAGTTTTCATTTATATTTAAAAAAATTATATTAGTTTTTAAATATAAAAAGATACTATAACATTTCTTATTATAAATAATTATTCACATTAAATAAAAAATTTCTAAAATTATTTTTCACTCTTATTGGCAAATAAATGAATTCTGCTATGCAATATTTTTAGGTCAAATTATTTAACCCTCCTTTGAGATTTTCTAATAATAGTATTCATTTTTTGAGGTATAAAAACTTTTGTAACAATTAAACCGTAAAATTGTTTAGTCAAATTTTAAATTCCTTTTTGTTCCTAGGAATTGAGTCCGCCACACACTATTGATTAGGAGTGAAAACGAATCCAATTATTAGTGAAATATTCGAGTTTAGTTCAAACTTGATTCGTGATTAAAATGAACTCGAATAAAATTTAATTTGTGATTCGTTTATATTCGAACTTAAGTTTAAATGTAGAAAGACTCGGCTCAAAACTTTGCAAGCAGGTTTGATAAAATAAAATATATTTTTATAATATTTTATTTATTACATATTAAACTAAAATGACGTTATTTTAATTTACTTTATTTATTTGAGCACTAATCTCGAATTAAAAATTTTTTTTATTGAGTCAAGCTCGTACTATATAGAAGTTTGAACCAACCTCTGCATAAATATTTCTAACCAAACTCGAATAAATTAAAGTTTGACTCATTTTCACTCTTACCATCGCCTATTGATCAGCTCCTTTCGATAGGAAAATTGTTTTAGATGCCCTTAATTAGGGTGTTGCTTGATTATAATGTGGGCTTTTTGAATATGTGATAACTATTTTTACTCTTTTATATGATTTATATAGAACTAGTTGTATACTTGTGTAATGCACATGCACCTCTATTGCTTTTAATCCTTGATTTTGATATAAGAGATAAATTGTTAAAAAACTTTGGTAAGCTGGATGTTAATATTGGATTTTGAAGTTGTAAAAGTAAAGATATACAAATATATTACATTTGTATGAAAGACATAAAGGTAAAAAACAAAAAATAGGAAATAAAAATCAATCAAAGTCAAAAATTATAATTTTATATAATATTTAGGTTGCGTTTAGAGTGACAAAAGTGAGATAAAGTAAAATAAAATAAGATAATTTGTGAGTTTGTAATTCGTACAATAAAATAAAAAATGAATAATTTTTAAAAATTTTTAAAAATTTTCAATAATTTTTAACAAATCAAACACACCTTTAATGTAAAATAAACATATGCGGAAGAAGCATTAAAATAGAAGATAGACAAGACGCAGAAAAAAAATTCTAATTATGACACCATCTTTAATACTTAGGACTCGTTTGGAGCCATAAAAAAATCAAAAATTTTCAAATCCCTTCAATTACTTTTTATCACTTATCATTTTTACATCACATCAATCCTATTTTTTTATTTTTTTTTATTTTTTTGAGACTCCAAATACCCCCTAAGTCATTATTGTAGATTTCATTCATTCAAGAAAAAAATTACAGACAATTCACAAATTTAGTTCGAGTCCTTGAAGTTGAGTTCAACCATTAACAGGTGAAGAATCAAAAGCTCAGTCACAAAACAGGGGCACTTAATAACCAAGGGATCTATGTTGTTTCACATGAGAGAAAATGAAATTGCCTTGGGGATCTAGAAATATATAAACTAGCAGAACGCGCGTGCCCGCGCGTGTACAGAGAGAGGGGGGAGGGGATTGAGAGTGAAATAGTGACAATAGTAGATGAACTTTGAACGCGTTCAAAGCGTTCGGAGCGGAGCTTTAATTAGCCTTTTATTTTAATTTGTCCTATTCAGTACGGAAAACAAGACTTGTGTAATTTATATAACAAATCAGCTCTCAGTTGATTTGATATATATATAATATTTATTTGTTAAAATTTGATGGTTGAGATTGATATTTTTTTTTTTTTTAAACTTACAGGGCAAGAAAGAAAGTCAATTATGAATTTACGTGCCAAAGGCACGGGTAAACGCTAGTATATTTATACCGCTTCCAAAACGTGCACCTAAGGTTGCCTTCTTGATTATTTTGTTTTGGCCTCGTTTAATTTGTTAAAAATAATAAAAAATTTTATAAATTTTTGTTAATTTTATATCATATCAATTTTTTTCTTTCACTACACGTATTATAAATTCTCAATTTATCTCATTTTTTTTATTCCAAGCAAATCTTTTATTTATTTAACAAATCAGTTCAATTGATTTGACATTATATATCAAATCAACGGTTAATATTTATTTGTAAAAATTTGATGGCTGAGATTGATTTTTTTTAGAAGCGTGCAAGATGAGAAAGAGAGTCAATGATGAATTTGCACGGACAAACGCTAGTATATTTATAATACTTTCAAAACGTGCACCTATGGTTGCCTACCCGACCATTTTATTTTATTTATTTAACAAATTAGCTCAATTGATTGGACATATTTATATATATATATCAGATCAACGATTAATATTTATTTATTTGTAAAAATTTAATGACTGAGGTTGATTTTTTTTTTTTGAAAAGCATGCAGGATGAGAAAGAGAGCCAATGATAAATTTGTACAAGCAAACGCAAGTATATTTATAATGCTTTCAAAACGTGCACCTAAGGTTGTCTTTTCGACCATTTTGTTTTATTTATTTATTTATTATTTTTTAATTATCTCTCAATTGTAAACAAGTCTTTGCTAGATTTTTGATATTTAGTTATGTATTTATTTGATAAGATTAAATTTTTCTAATCATCACACTTCTCTCGGGTGTTTAGTTGGTCAAAAAGTATAATAAGGGTGCCTTTGACAGACCAAATTTTGGTAAAAATTTTTAAAAATCTCTATACATTTTTACACATTCTCGTCTTCTCAAAATTCAAAAAAAGTGTAATACATTTCTAAAAAAAAAGTCAATAACTAGAATTCGGTTAATCAAATAGTAAAAATTTTTTTACCATTCTCACCATGAACTCTCGTGTTACCAAATGACACCCACTTTGACTATTTTTTGTGGGGTCGTAGAAACCGTTCCAACAGATTGTAAAAATCGTTCCGACAGATTTGTACGGCCAACTTTCGTGACTGTCCAAAATTTTGAATCCGTCCAAATAAAAATCTAATCCGTCAGAACGGGAATCTTACTATTCATCTCCAAAAAACGCAGTTTGAGATGTGTGTACCAAATGCAAAAAAATTTCTCAAATCACATTTTATCTCATTTTTTATCATTCCAAACTCACCCTAAAAGTATAAAAATTTAATATAAATTTGTATACGACATAATTTGATTGAGAAAAATACAAAAATTAGTAAAAACTAATATATTTTCGTTAATTTGACTAACCAAACACTCTTGTATCTCTGTCAAATTGATCAATACGCACACAAATAGAACGGTCAAATTAACAGAGCAATATATTAATCATCAATTAACTAACGTTATTGACTTTAAAAATGTATCTTCATTAAAATCAATGCTCGCAAGTCGAAGGTTAAATAATATAGATTATTTATGGCCCAAGATTGAAAAAGACACTTTTTGAATATTAATTTATCTGATGCTGGAACTAGATATAGCAGAGGATATGCTTTGCTCTCTGCCCAAAAGTCAAAAGAAAAACCATGCAACAGGTAAGCTCATACGTACGTAATTTATAAAATACATGCATCGTATATTATAAAATTAGAAGAATCTTTGGATGCATTCATCTGTTGGGTTCATATCAATTTCTGACTCTTACAGATCCAATCACTTTTATATTCTTCTGCCAATAAATTTTGGAAATATATATATATATATATAATTAAATATAAATTAATTGAAGGGTGACAGTTTTTGCTTATTCATTTGTTTTTTTGTGTTATTTTAGAATAAATTACATGAAACTCTCTTAAATATTTGACCAAATACAAATAAATATCAAATCATTTTAATATTATAATGATACTCCTTATTTTACAAATATTATTAACTTTTAACTTCAACCATTAGTTAAAGTATATATTTTTATCAGAATATTTTTAAGTAATATACTTTCTTTATCTCTCCATAAACATGGTTTAAGATGATCTAAAAATATTTGTGCAGTCTAACGATATATGAATTGTAGATATTGATAAGTTTTTTTTTTTTTTTCATTTAATTATCAAACTAAATATTAAGTATTAGGGTTTAGTGTTAATAACATTTGTAAAACAAGGGGTGGTACCATAATATTCAAATAGGATGGGTTTATCTATAATTAATCAGTGAGGGTGTTTGGAGTTGTAAAAACTAATATAAATTTGTAAAAATTATAATTTCATAATTCGTGCAGTGAATAAAAAAATTTAAATTTTATAGAGATTTGTAGAGTTCTGTGGGAATATATGGAGTTCCAAACGAGTCTCAAATATTCAGGGAAGTTTCCTATTATTTACTTTTTATTTTTATTTTTAGATTAATTATTTTTATGCATCCTGTACTAAGAGTAAAGATCACTAATATTCATGAACTTTAAAAATTTATTTTCACACATATTAAATTAAAGTAAAAATGTTAAAATTTTATAAAAGTCAAGGGCTTATTTGGTTTATTCTTTTATTTTTTGTTTTCTATTTTTTTGTTTTAAACTCATTTTCCAATTTATACTTTTGAAAATAAGGAAAAAACTCAAAACACATTTAGACACTTGTATTTCAAAATTTATTTTAGAAAATAGAAAATTAGTTTACACCTAAAATAAAAAATGATAAAAAGTAGTTTTGAGCGTTTTTAATCTAAAATAAAAAAAATTTCAAAATAATGAAAAACAGAGCATTTTCTATTTTTTTATTTAAAAATTTTTAAAACATAAAATGAAAATAGAAAACAGAAAATAAAAAAATAAATCAAACGTCACCTAAATGTTTTGTCTCTAGCTTAATAACTTAAAAAAATACATTTATATCCATTTTACTTTATATTTTTTACATTTACGAAACTTTTGATTTGATTTGACTTTTAGTAATTTTTTTTATTTTCTATTTAAAAGTTTAACATCGTTGGTAATGCGCTTTAGTCTTTAATAGAAAAGCTATAAAGGTAAAATTTTAAGGTTAACAATTTATTTATTTATGGCAGTTTTTATTATTTTTGGAATTACGGGTGGTATTTTGCTATTCAATCCGTCAAAGCGATTAGTAGATCCGTAGATGGCAAGTTCTTTTCATTGAATTAATTACTCGTTATAAGGCTGCTTGAAAAGAAAAATGTTCATCCAATCATCGTACGGTGACTGATGACCAATTCTCTGGCTTGACTAATTACTTACATAAGATGATTACAAATTTGATTAAAACTCGTTGAATGACGAATATGCTTTTAGAAAGAGAGTCTCTTTACATTTTCAATACGATCACTTTGATTTCATATAAATCACAATGAACTAATGAAGTAAACATATAATTGTGCCAAGTCTCACAAGTAGTTAATTATTAGAAGTAATTATATTTTACTCCCTAGAATTTGGTTAAAAAAAATATATGTATGTGATTTTTTATTTAACTTAAAAGTCAGCACAAAATTTTTTTCATGATTTGGATTAAGGTGTAAAACTGAATGAATCTATTTAATTTAACTGAATTTGTATCTTATGAGTCAAAATTAGTTGAGGAGAAAAGAGTTTCACAAAAATAGATAGATAAAAGTAAATTTTTACACATTTTATGTTAAAATTAAATATTAGTTTATTTTTTGAATTAGGAGATTCGATCTGTCTCTATTTTTTTAAATAATGTCTTTCAAATAACTACATATTTGTTTATACATATGCGTGACATAGATCTAATTAAATTTAACGTTTTCTTGACAAATTAATTAACAAAACAATAGATTCAAGGCTTTTTATGACACCCGGCCAATTGGAATACAAAATTGACTAGAATTTGATATAAACTAGGATTGAAGGTCTTTAATGTCTATTGCAGAAATATAGTTGGAAGGTTATGGGAAATTGCAAGAAAATACTAGAACTAATTTGAGTGAGATATGAGTTTGGAATTTTTAAAACAATGTGCAAAGGTTTAGTTATTTTGTCTGAGATTTTGAACTTTATACACATAAAAAAACACCAAAGGAAGGTTTTTTAATGTTTAAAAAAAGTCGAAAACATCAAAATCAAGAATTTATAACTCAAATGAACTTGGAATCATGAAAATCCTATCCTAATCTCATTGGCCTATATCATGAAATTTATTCTAATTCCATACTAGATTATTATTGTGCTTTATATAAAGGACTTATTTCTAAAGTTTAGAGCATCTACCATATCTAGAAATAAGATCATATATATTGAGTATTTCATTGTTATTTCTCTCATATTTAGCTAACGAAAATCATACATATTGAATGGTTCGTTATTATATTTCTTTCATACTTACTTAACAACAACGCATCTTCATAGAAGATTGATGTTAGTAGATTAAGGTTTCATTTGGGTGGACAAAAAACTCTGAAAAATACTGAAAAATTTTAAAAGTTATTTACTTTTTATCTCATTACACAAATTACGAACTCATAATTTATTTCATTTTATCTTATTTTATTTCACTTTTTATCATTCCAAATGCACTCTAATATTTATTTAGTTCATGGTGCTTCATTCACTTGAAATTAATGAATCACATAAGCGTGAATAAATCGTCCATACGACGAGATTAAAAAGTTGATTATATAATATCGCGGAGGAATTTTCTTAATCTGAATTATACAGTGAATAGTTTTAAATTTTCCGTACTAAGATCTGAGATTTTTCTTTACCATTCTTAGTCTTTATTAAATCCTGTGCCGTAATTTCTTTATTTTGTTTACACTTTCAATTACTATATTATTTGATGTGTTAGAAGATTTACCCGTTAAAAGAATTAGGTAATTAATCAAAATACTAACATGTCTTTGTTTGTTGGAATGTAGGTTATGAATTCACGTGGAGGGAAATCATATCCCCAGTGCTCTTCTTGTGCGGCAACAAATTAGAAATTCCTTGCCCTGCTTGATGGGTTTCTCCTTGCATGTGCATTGTGGGTACCTCAGTGAAGTCTATATGTACCCAGCTGGAATGCTGGTGTCGCTTTCTTGGTTGCGAGTAGCATTGCATGCTCTCTTTTGTCTTTTTGATGTGTATATGTCATATATGCATCGTGTATCTCTACTTTTTTATTTCTTCTTGTTGATCTTTATTCATAATATAATATTCATTTATTTAGAATGGAGTTCCATGGAAATTATGGAATGTTTTAGCTCCTTCACCTTGTTAGAATTATTATAAACAAATTATATTTTATAATTAATAAATAAAGTATAAGTATTTAATCTCTTTGTTAAAATTTATTATAATTTTTATACTTTTGGTAATTTTAACTATTTTGACACCTTATCTGATATTTACGACTCGACTTTCACATATTCACAATATATACATACATACTACTTTCAATTACTGTATCATTTGATGTGTTAGAAGATTTACCCGTTAAAAGAATTAGGTAATTAATCAAAATACTAACATGTCTTTGTTTGTTGGAATGTAGGTTATGAATTCACGTGGAGGGAAATCATATCCCCAGTGCTCTTCTTGTGCGGCAACAAATTAGAAATTCCTTGCCCTGCTTGATGGGTTTCTCCTTGCATGTGCATTGTGGGTACCTCAGTGAAGTCTATATGTACCCAGCTGGAATGCTGGTGTCGCTTTCTTGGTTGCGAGTAGCATTGCATGCTCTCTTTTGTCTTTTTGATGTGTATATGTCAAATATGTATCGTGTATCTCTACTTTTTTATTTCTTCTTGTTGATCTTTATTCATAATATAATATTCATTTATTTAGAATGGAGTTCCATGGAAATTATGGAATGTTTTAGCTCCTTCACCTTGTTAGAATTATTATAAACAAATTATATTTTATAATTAATAAATAAAGTATAAGTATTTAATCTCTTTGTTAAAATTTATTATAATTTTTATACTTTTGGTAATTTTAACTATTTTGACACCTTATCTGATATTTACGACTCGACTTTCACATATTCACAATATATACATACATACTAATATATAAAATGAGAATTATTTTAGATATCTCTCTTATTTTGAAATATCACTTCATAATTATGAATGTCACGAAACTTTTTTAACTTTCTTGCAGTTAACTGCTTTTAATTTCTATTTTCAAAGCTTTAACTTCTATTTTCAATGCCCATTTATAATAAAACTAGATGAAACTTTATATAAATTAAGAAAAAAAGAACAAATTCACCCATGCAATATTTATATGTTTGCCCTAACACGCACGCACAAATAAATGACATCTTATTCCATACTACTTTTTGGTCTCATGTAATTTTTTTTTTTTGCTTTGAAACATGTTATTCACATATTTAAAAAAATCCTTAAAGTAAGAAAAATCACATATAGATGAAAAAATCAATTTATTTGAAAAAAGATAACTTTTTTTATTTTTTTTCTATTTTATGCATTTTTATAAGTTTTTTTTTTTTGTTTTAAATGAATATCATATACAAACGCTATCAAATGAAAGTAAAAATTAAAAATTAAAACTCCATTTGTGAGTTTAAAAAGAAAAGAAATGAAACGATAATATTTTCTTTTTATTTATTTAAAAGTTTAAAAAAGAAAAAAATAACTTTATTTATCTTTATTTGTAAGTTAAGAAAAAATGGAAGAAAAAGAAAGTGTATATTATTATTTTATTATTAAATCCTTTGAGAAGTTGGAGGGTAATTGTTAATTTAATTTGCCTTATGATATATTTATAATTTCTTTTTTCTTATTCTTTATTTTATGAGTAAATAGTTATTTTAGAATTTTTATTAATCACTTTTCTCTTCTCTCCACTTTTGGGAGGATAAAATTTTTAAAATTTTAAACCTCACTTTTTTTTTCTTATTCCAAAAAAATTCACAAATAAGTGATAAATTTAAAAAAATCTTTTATTTTCTGTTATTTTCTTTTAATTACACTCTTTCTGTAAATTTTGATTAAAAAATCATATATAAGATGAAGAAAGAGAAATTGAACTTTGCTTGTCACAAACCCAACCTCAATGTAATTATGTAAGTTCGTTTCACGTTTTTTTTATGGTATTAAAAGTTGATGGCCTTGGACTTGGAAACTGCGTGGTGGAAAAAAAAAAAAAAAAAAAACGAATATTCTAAAGATATTCCAAGTTTCAGAGCGGACAGATGGCGTGATGGGTTTACAATTAACCGCGGCTATGTTTGGTGTACAAAAAGTTGATGAAAATTTTTAAAAATTTTTAAAAATTTTTATAAAATTTTATACATTCCCGCCTTCTTAAAATTTAAAAAACGTTCAATATCTTTTCAAAAAAAAGTCAATAACTAGAATTTAGTTAATTAAATCACAAAAATTTTTTCGTCATTCTCACTATAGACTCCCAAACTACCAAATGACACCCACTTTGACTATTTTTTGTCGCTATTTTAAAATCGTTCCAACGGATTATAGAAATCGTTCCGATAGAATCGCGCGGGTAACTTTTGTCCAAATTGTTTTTACAATCCGTTTGGACGAATTGTAGTGTAAAGAAACTATGATTGCCTAAAATTTTGAATCCGTCCAAACGGAAAATCCGATCCGTCAAAACGAAATTTTATTAATTTATCACTAAAAAACGCAGTTTGAACGATGTGCATTAAACATAAAAAGTTTCCTCAAATCTTATTTTTTCTTACTTTTTGGTGTGCTAAACGCAACCTTAATTTGGTGCCAAAGCTAATTACTTACACTATTTGATCATAAAAATTAATAAAATTTCTAAAAAGTTGTTAGAATTCTTTTCTCAACTTTTTATCGAAGAATAAAAAATTATTAGAAGTTGTCAAAAATTTACAATTTTTACTAAACATGTGAAAATTTTTAAATGCTAAAACTTTCTAAAACTTACGTTTTTTTTTTTTTTTGGTGGGCGCAACCTAATGCACAATAACATTTCCTGGAAGTTAAGTCGGCCGTTGCATCTTGGGGGCAGAAGAGCGTTGAAAGGGTAGGAATTTCTTAGGACACGTATGGGGCGTTGAAAAATAATTAAAAATAACAAAAAAACGTGATTCAGATAATTTTTTGATAGAGAGAAAGCAATCATTCCAACAGATTTTTAAATTTACTCTGACAACTTTTGTCAAATTTTTTGAAAGTTATTAAAAAGACTTTAGGATTCCTAGAAGAATTATTAAAGTTTGTGGAGTTGTTAATGGGATTACTAAAAAATTTATTAGAATATATAGATATGTATAAATTCATAAAAATTTTATGAAATGGTAAAATATGTTAAAAAATTTTAAAAATTTTTAGAAATTTAACCATTTTTTAGCATACTAAACACACTCCCTCAATAGTGTCAAAGAGTAAATTTTTCCCCCCAAAAAAAAAAAAAATTATTGTGATAAAGATTGAGTGGGTCAGATTTGGATATTGACGAATTTAATTGGAAGCAGGAATAGACTCGCGGAGCTTAAGCCCCTTATATGCATCAAAAGAAATTGCTGGTCGAAACCATTTTAGGAAAACACGTGTGCGAGCAAGAATAGATTTGGATTTGGAATTAAAAAAAAAATAGTACATTTTCCGAGTGCATCGGTTTGTTCTATGGATTATGGTAGGAATATGCTCGAAGAGCTCAAATAATTAATTTTATATATTGGGCTGAGTGGAACTCCTTTTTGGTATAATATTCTTAAAAAAATTAGAATTTTTATTATTAAAGAATAATTTAATTAGAAGAGGGCGGACAGTGGAGGGTGATTACCCCGGTGGGGGCAAAAGAGGCGGACAAGATCATATTTGAGATGAGATTATTAGGTAGGGGCAAAAGAGGTCTTTTGAACCCATCATGAAAAAATTGGAAAGAATATGAGAGAGAAAGTTTTCTTTATTGGGGTCGGACACAAAATTTAGGCATCGTGTGAGATATAAGGTGTTAATTGGCTTATAATTAATTGATTTATTTGTTAATTTGTAAAATAATTAAATTTACTTTTTTCTATTTTAATTTTCTTTTAAAATTTTAAGAGTAAAAATGTCAAATTAACAAAGATCAAAAATTCACCTTAAAAAAATCACTTTTTTTTCCTTCCCATGTACAAAAGTGCACTAATTGGTTAAAAATAAACCAATTACTTTTCTTTCCAAACCAAGCTTTAGCATAATTTGAATAGATTTTCATTTATTATTATTTATTATTATTTTTATTTTTATTTGTCGGGCCCCATCAAGACAAAATTGATATGAACTTGGGGGAAAAATATAAAAATATTATTTTATTAATTTTTTTTTGAAAGGTAATTATTTTATTACTTTCTCTTACATAAAGTTATACAAAAATAATGAGTTAGCAATCTTTTTCTAATAGACATATATTTTAAAAAAATATATTTTTTAAGTGATCAGCTCGCAAATGAGTTATATCATTTTTGTGTATTATTACCGTAAAAAAAATTATATATTATGACATAAGATTAGTAGAAATAAATGAGGATTTTCTTCACTTGTTTACAAGTAAATTGAATCAAGCCCAGCCCAGTCCAAACTAGAAAATGGTTAAACAATTAATGGGCTTTGTTTTCTAGAGCTTTTGACTGGATTTTGCCATTTTAGCTGGGTTTTAACAATAAGGCTTGGCTTGGAAAGTAGAAAAGATGTTTTTTTTTTTTTTTTTTTTTTTTTTTTTTAGTTAGTTAAAAAAAAAAAGTTATTTTTTTTTTGGTGTTTGGAAAAGGAAAAAAGTAAACTTTTTAATAGCTGACTTTTTAGTTTTTGTTAATTTGACATTTTTATCTTTAACGGTTTAAAAGAAAATTAAAATGTAAAAGGATAAATTTAATCATTTTACAAATAAATAAATAAGCCAATAAGTCAAGGTTCCCAAACAGAACCTAAGTGTCGCACCTCAATTAATCTGAAATCAGAAAAGAAAATAAGAAATCTAACTGGGTCAATTCAATTCCTCTCCACTGATTCTATTTTTCTGTGCCACATTGTTGTAGAGTCGATCAATGAGAAGTGCACAAAAACTTCAAAGGGGAAGGGAGCTATTACTGAAGTTTGAACCCCAGAAACTAGCTGGGGCGGCAAGAACCCTAACTACTGGCTAATCCCTTGCTTATGACATGTATATCATATTTGATTGTATCATTATAGGTGAGTTTGGAGTAAGATGAAGTGAGATAAAGTGAGATGAATTGAAATAAATTGAGAGTTCGTAATGCGTGCAGTAAAAGAAAAAAGTTGATGTGATATGAAGTTAACAGAGATTTATAGAAATTTTTGAAATTTGTTTACAAACCAAACCAATCATATTTTGAATTAGTTGATATACGGCAATTTTTTATTTATATTTTAATGGACTGAGTTAAGTTGTGCAACTATTTATTTATATTATTATATAGACATAAAAATTAGGTCGGCCTTATTAATATTAATCCTTTGAAAACAAGAGTCAGGTTGAGTCAGAGATAGATTTTTGTTAATATTTTTAAATTTTTTATAGGTTAAATTAATTATAATTTAACTTAAAATAAAATAATTATCTAATTGATCTTAAAAAATAAAAATATTTATTAAAAAATTAGTAGTAAATTTCAATTACGCGCGTTAAATTTTGTAATTCCAAATTCGAATTTGCAAAAGAGAAGAGCAAGTCATGTAGTGAGTGAGGGCTGCACAGGTGCTTGGGGTGGGTCAAATTATGAATCAAGTCTTGAACCGACTCGATTTGGCCCTCTTTACATGTTTACTAAAGCACAATTTTTTATGAAATTATAAATTTATGTAAAGTCTTTTTTTAGGACTCGTTAGGTAATATTGTTATTTTTTTTATTTACGTTAATGTATTTATGTTTTTATTTTTTATTTTCTGTAGTCCTTTTTTGAAATGAAAAATAAAACTAAGTTAGAAATATAATTTTGTCTACAATTATTAATTTTTTATTTTTATAAAATATTTAATTTTATTAGTTTTTAAAAAATTAATTGAATTTAATAAATGTATTTTATATTAATTTAATTTAAGTATATTATTTATTAAAAACAATTGAATAAAATATAAGTATTATATCGTTTAATTCAATAAATATAAAAGCCCTGTTTGGCCGCCCAAAAAATACCAAAATTCATCAAACTTTAACTACTTTTTGTACTTTCCTTCAATAAAATTTTAACACATATCACCTTTATGTCACATATTTGTACTTTTTCTATACTTTTTCCTCAACTTTTTTTCAACCAAACAACCCTAAAATATATTAATTATAGTTTAATTATATTATTTACTAAAAATAATTGAATAAAATATATTTCATAATAATTTAAATAATTTAATTATGATATTGATTAAAAGTAATTTAATTAAATATATTTCATATTAAATAAATTAACTAAATTAAGCTAATTATTAAATTAATTTAATTTGCTTATGATATTTATTGAAAATAATTTAATAAAATATATTTAATATTAGTTAAATTTAAATTAAATAATTTCATTATAATATTTATTAAAAATAATTTAATAAAGTATATTTATTAAATTAAATTAAATTATTTTATTATTTATTAAAAATAATTTAATAAAATATATTTATTAAATTAAATTATTTTATTATTTATTAAAAATAATTTAATAAATATATATTTCCTAATAATTAATTAACTAATTTAATTTAATTATTTATTAGAAATAAATTAATAATATATATTATATATTAATTTAATTTAATTATTTATTAAAAATAATTTTAGTTTAATAAATATTTGAATAACATAATTTATTTCAATATGTTATATAACAAATATGGACAAAGTATTAGGATTAATAAATGTTTACAATAAAAAAAGGGTAAAAATATTTTTTTTTTTAGGTTTTTCTATTTAAATTTTTATTTTTTTAAAATAAAAAAAGTAAAAAAATTTAATAAATATATTCTTATTATCAATTTATAAAATTTTAAAAATATAAATAAAAAAATAGAAAACAAAACATTACCAAACGGCCTTACCATCCCTTAATCATTCTTTAACCGCCTATAATTTAAAAGAAATGCGTAAGTAGTTTACGCATGAAAATATCTTATGAAGTCAATGATTCGAAAACATGTAATTTACGGATTCGGGGTTTGTCAGTTCAGGTTTTGTCCTCTTTCTTCGTTGGGCTAATATTTTGATGCTCCATCTTGTTTTGGAGATTTGACTTTGTATTTATCAATACAATAAATATATGTAAATTTTTTTTTTTTTCTCCTCTTCCGTGTTTGGGTAAATTATACCTAGACTTTTTAAATATTAAGCTAATTACACCTAAATTTTTTTGAACATTTGAACTTTACACTTAAACTCTTTATTCTCAAATATTTGTAACAGTTAAACCTATCCGTTAATTTTCTCTATTAACTGACCTATAAAATGACGAGAATGTCCCTAATTCAATAACACTCCCCCTTTCTCTCGCTACACAGCTCTCTCTCTCTCTTTCCCTTTTTGTCACAGTTTTTATTATTATTGAAATGATTTATTTTATTAAAATATTTTATTAAATTATATTAATTTTATTAAATCTAATAATAATTTATTATTAAATTAAACTATTATAATACATTTTATTAAAACTTATTATTATAAAAAATAAATATTTAAAACATTAAATTAATTAATTTAAATATTATTTAAATATATTTTATTAAATTAATTAATCAAATAAAATTTTAATATATTTTATTGAATTCAATTAATTATATATTTATAATAAAATTATATATTTTATTTAAATAAAATTAATTACTTTAAATAAAATTATATCATCAAACATATTTATGTTTTTATTTATATTTTAATAAATTATATATTTATATTCTTAAAAATACTCAATAAACGATTTTCTACTGGGTATAACTCAAAAACGATCGTTCTATAACCGTTTTTATCTAAAAATTTATTATTTTTAATTATATTCATCCTTAAATGTATGAAACTAATTCTTTAAATTATTTTTCTATAAAACTATCCTCACTAATAAAATCTTCCAAATTATTTTTGTTTTAAACTCATTTTTTATTTTACACTTTTGAAAATAAGTAAAAAGTTTAAAATGCATTTGATCATTTATGTTTTCAAAATTTGTTTTGAAAAATAAAAATGAACTTGCACATAAAATAAAAAATGATAAAAAGTCATTTTGAGTTGTTTTAATCCAAAATAAAAAAAATTTGAAAATAATGAAAATAAAGTATTTTTTATTTCTTTATTTTGAAATTTTTAAAACATAAAATAAAAACAAAAAATAAAAAACAGAAAAATAAATCAAATGTCACTTTAATTACTTAAAATACCGGTTTGGACGTCAACCTCACATCCAACCTCTCCCCTTATCTCTTTTATCGATAGTTTAAATACAAGGGAAAGATATTTAAAAAAAAAAATTACAGAAAGAATACGAAGAACAGAAATCAACATCCATGTCAAACTTTGAAGGATTACTGTTGAAGCCTCCATATTGATACAACTAATATATTGAAATAGAATACTAAAATTAATTATTATTAAAAATAAACATTTATAGCATTAAAATAATTAATTTAAATATATTTATTAAATTAATTAATCCAATAAATTTAAATATATTTTAAAATAATTAATGTTTTTAATTTTTAGTATTTAATTACTTTTAAATATATTTTTCTTCCATGATACATATCCACATCCAGAAAACAAATACATATACACACGAATGAAGATATATTATACAAACATATATATATATATATATATAATGGATCTTTTTATAGAGGTTTGCTTGAGGCACAAACTGTTAAGGTGAAGGTTTTTTCATATTTATTTATTTATTGAAAATTCTAGTCATGGGTAGGTTGGACCGAGTCTTTAGGTATTTGGTTATTTGATTTCGTGGTTAAGAAAGTGTCTTGTTTGTGAACCTATTTTATAGGAGTTGTGGTTAGTGCTAGGAAGTGTTTATGTAAAGCCTATTTATAGGCCCTCTTCTAGATCAATAAACTGAGCTTCACAATTTCAATTCTTCTTCTCTTGTTTTTTCTTCTCAGTGTATCAGTGATATCAGAGCCTCGGTTGATGAGAAAGCAAGAGAGAGAGTTCCCAAACCTGTGAGTTCCCTGCGCCGTGATCTCCGAAAAAAAAAAAATAGTCCAAAATAGCAACAGTTGTTTTCTCCTCTATTTTTTACAAGAAACGATGGTTCAGATTCAACTTTTGTACAGGCAGCAATCCCACGTTTTGATGGTCATTATGACCATTGGAGTAGCTAATGGAAAATGTTCTACGGTCAAAGGAGTATTGGCCGATTGTTGATCTGGAATTGAAGAACCAGCACCAAATACAGTCTTGACAGATGCCCAGAAAACAGAAGTGGAAGGGAAAAAGCTCAAAGATCTGAAGGTAAAAAATTACCTTTTTCAGGGCATTAGTCGTCCCACTCTTGGAAACAATTCTTAGCAAAGAAACTTCCAAAGATATTTGGGATTCCATGAAGAAAAAAATATCAAGGCTCTGCTAGAGTGAAGCGTGACCAGCTTCAAGCCTTGAGAAGAGAGAATTTGAGACTCTACAAATGAAGGATGGGGAATCTGTCACCAGCTACGTGCCGGACTATGGAGGTCAGCAACAAAAATGCGATTTCATGGTGAGAAGATGGAAGATGTCACCATTGTGGAGAAGATATTGCGTTCCCTGCACCAAAATTTGATTATGTCGGTGTTCAATTGAAGAATCAAAAGATATAGATGCATTCTCTCTTGATGAAATGCAGAGCTCGTTGTGGTCCATGAACAAAAAATGAACCGAAGCTCAACTTCAGAGGAGCAAGCTTTAAAGGCTTCTATCTCTGCTCATTTCTCCGACTCTAGAGGAAGGGTAGGGGTAGAGGTAGAGGTAGAGGAAGGGGAGATCGAGGCAATAGAGATGGCAGCAGGCCTCCAAGCCAATGATGACCAATTTCAGGGCAAAGGCAGAGGACGTGATCAACATTTTGACAAATCCAAGGTAGAGTTGCTTTTCGATGTCATAAATAGGACATTATCGTTCTGAATGTTATACTAAGTTGCCTAAAGACAAAGAAAAGCAATCGCATTTTACCGAAGAGAAGGAAGTAGAAACTTTGTTAATGGCTGTTCAAGCTAATCAGGAGCCTGAGTCTGATGTTTGGTATGTGGATACGGGCTGCAGTAACCACATGTGTGGAAGTAAGTCTTTTTTTTTATTTAAATGAAGACTTTCATTCTACTGTCAGTTTTGGTGATAGTTCTACTGTGAAAGTAGTGGGAAAAGGTGATATTAATATTAGAACCAAGAATGGTTTTGTAGAAACAATTTCCAATGTTTTTTATGTCCCTGACTTGAAGAGTAATTTGTTAAGTGCTGGTCAGTTGCAAGAAAAAGGTTATGTGATAACTATTAAAAAAGGTGCTTGTGAGATTTATGATCCTTCAAGAGGAGCAATTGCTGTGGTTCAGATGAGTTCAAACAGGTTGTTTCCTTTGAAGATAACAACATCTCAACCTTGCTTAAAGGCTGAAGTAAAAGACACTCATGGCTTTGGCATTTCGCTATGGCCACTTGAATTTTGGCGGATTAAAAACTCTGCAACAGAAGGATATGGTTATTGGCCTTCCTCAAATTATCATTCCTTCTCAAGTTTGTGAAGAATGTGTTGTTGGCAAGCAACATCGTTCCCCATTCCCTCAAGGAAAGTCGTGGAGGGCAAAAACTGTCCTGGAGCTCGTTCATTCAGATATTTGTGGGCCGATAAATCCATCTTCTAATGGAGGGTAAAAGATATTTTATTACCTTCATTGATGATTATACTCGAAAAACTTGGGTTTATTTTTTGCAGGAGAAATCAGAAGCTTTTAGTGCATTTAAAAGCTTCAAGACACGTGTTGAAAATGAAATAGGAAAAGCCATCAAAACTCTCCGCACTGATCGTGGTGGAGAATATTGCTCAAAGGAATTTGATGCTTTCTGTGATGAGAAGGGTATTCGAAGAGAACTCACAGCTGCCTACACACCACAACAAAATGGTGTATCGGAGAGGAAAATAGAACATCCTCAATATGGTGAGAAGCTTGCTGGCAAGAGGACACATTCCAAAAAGGTTTTGGCCCGAGGCAGTCAATTGGAGCATTCATGTGTTGAACAGAAGTCCTACTTTTGCTGTTCAAAACATGACACCTGAGGAGGCTTGGAGTGGACGCAGACCAGCGGTAGATCATTTCAGAATTTTTGATGCATAGCCTATGCACATGTTCCAGATGAGAAAGGAAGAAGCTTGAAGAAAAAGGCGTAAAATGTGTCTTTCTTGGAGTTAGTGAACACTCCAAAGCTTATAAGTTGTTCAATCCAGTTACTGAGAAAATAATTACTAGTCGAGATGTGATCTTTGATGAAGAAAAAATGTGGGATTGGATCGAAAAAGGCCAGGAACTGCAGCAAATTCAAGTTAATTTTGATGATGCAGAGAATGGGACTGAAATGCAGCAGCATCAGCAGTCCTTAGATGAACACTTGCCTAGGTTCCTCAGTGCCTACACCTACAAATGAGCAGCCACCTGAGAATCAACGTTTAAGAAAAAGACCAGCCTGGATGCTAGACCTATGTAAGTGGAGATGAACTCTCTGATGATGAAACTATTGCCTCACTTTGCATTGTTTGCAGATTCTGATCCAATCACATTTGAGGAAGCAGTCAAGGATGCTAAATAGCAAAGGCAATGAATGCTGAGATCAAATCCATAGAGAAAAATAATACATGGGAACTAACTGACTTGCCAAAAGGACAGAAACTATTGGTGTGAAATGAGTTTTTAAAACCAAGTTGAATGAGAAAGGTGAGATAGACAAACACAAGGCTCGTCTGGTGGCAAAGGGATACAAGCAAGAGTATGGTGTTGATTACAAAGAGGTGTTTGCTCCAGTTGCAAGACTAGACACAATTCGACTAGTAATTTCTTTAGCTGCTCATCACTCTTGGCCTATTTTTCAATTAGATGTAAAGTCTGCATTTTTGCATGGGGACTTGGAAGAAGAGGTGTACATTGATCAACCTCCCGGATATGTGAAGCAAGGTCATGAAAAACAGGTATACAAGCTAAAAGGGCATTATACGGACTAAAACAAGCACCTAGAGCTTGGTATAGTCGTATAGATGCTTACTTTGTTAAAGAAGGCTTTTCTTAAATGTCCTTATGAGCCTACACTCTATACTAAAGTTAGAGTAGATGGGAAGATGCTTATTGTGTGCTTATATGTTGATGACCTTATTTATGTTAGTAATGATGGAGCCATGTTTGCTGATTTTAAGAAATCTATGATGAATGAATTTGACATGACAGATTTGGGGCTGATGCACTATTTTCTTGGCATTGAAGTAGTGCAAGCTCCTGTTGGTATCTTTATTTCACAACAAAAATATGTTTTGGAAATTCTAGACAGGTTCAAAATGCAAGACTGTAACTCAGTTTCCACCCCAGCTGAACTTGGTTTGAAGCTCACGAAGATTGGATCAGGAAGAAAGGTGGATGCAACTCTTTACAAGAAAATTGTTGGAAGTCTTATGTACTTGACATCGACAAGACCAGATATTATGCATGCTGTTAGTTCAATCAGCAGATACATGGAAAATCCAACTGAAGTTCATCTCTTAGCAGCAAAGAGAATTTTCCGCTATTTGAAAGGTACAGCAGATTTTGGAATTTTTTATAAAACTGGTGGAGAGTCAAGTCTGATTGGTTTTTCAGATAGTGACTATGCTGGAGATATTGATGACAGAAAAAGTACTTCAGGTTTGTTTTATGATGAGTTCTGGTGCTGTTTCATGGTCATCTAAGAAGTAATCAATAGTTACTTGTCAACCACTGAAGCTGAATTTGTTGCTGCAACAGCTTGTGCTTGTCAAGCTATCTGGTTGAGGAAAGTTCTTAAAATGCTGCAAGTCAAGCAAGTGGGTGCTACTACCATCTTTTGTGACAACAACTCAGCCATTAAACTTTCAAAAAACCCTGTGCTACATGGTAGGAGTAAACACATTGATGTGAAGTATTATTTTTTAAGAGATCTTAGCAATAATGGAACAATCAAACTGGTTTATTGTCGAAGTGAAGATCAAGTTGCAGATATACAGACCAAGCCTCTCAAGTTAGCTACATTTGTGAAGTTGCGTGGTCTACTTGGAGTTTGTTCATGTGCTGCTGTAAATGAGAACTTTGCAGAGAGTTGATTTGTTTTTTTTCTTTAAACTGATTTCTGCAGATTTCAGTTTAAGGGAGGGTGTTAAGGTGAAGGTTTTATTTCATATTTATTTATTTATTTATTGAAAATTCTAGTCATGGGTAGGTTGGACCGAGTCTTTAGGTATTTGGTTATTTGATTTCGTGGTTAAGAAAGTGTCTTGTTTGTGAACCTATTTTATAGGAGTTGTGGTTAGTGCTAAGGAAGTGTTTCTGATGTAAAGCCTATTTATAGGCCCTCTTCTAGATCAATAAACTGAGCTTCACAATTTCAATTCTTCTTCTCTTGTTTTTTTCTTCTCAGTGTATCACAAACGTGTGTGTATATATATATACACACACGTTTGTGCCTCAAGCAAACCCAGAAAAGCCTCTATAAAAGATTCATTGAGAAATTTGATAAAATCCTTAAAACAAAGATTGATCAAGGGCCCACCATCATCAATCCAAACATTAAACTCTCAAATGTTAAAAAGATTTGCCTTCCCCTTTGGAATGAGTTTGAATTTGAGCGAAAGTCTAGAAAGTGGTGTTTTTTGATCCGATGTGTCAAAGAGAAACATTGAGGATAAGTACATGGTATATATGGAGCTGGGTTGGGGGAGTTCGGGGTCACCTACTTGCGTATTAATGGAGCTTGAGGGAGTTGTTGGCCTGCAAGTCAATCTCGAAGTGGAAGCTTTCGAACGGCGGTGGATGTGAGGATGTGAGGAGAGAAGTGGATGTGACGATTACTTTTCCTCGTGATTCAATCACCAAACTGTCAATCTCAAAACCCCTAAATTCTTTGACGGTGGATGGAGAGCGAGGATGGAATGAAACTAGTATTGAAAAAGTGAGCCGTTGATGGGTTTAGAGAAGATATCGAAGAAAAGGGGGAGAGAGACTGTGTGTGAGTGAGTTGAGTTATTGATGGGTTCAAAGGGAAGAGGAAATTAAATAGGGGTATTTTTGTTATTTTATAATATAGTTAATAGAGTAATTTAAGGGATTGACATAAGTATCATAAATATTTAAAATAAGGAGTCTAAAGATAAGGCTCAAAATATTTAAGGGTTTAAGTGTAATTAACTTAATATTTAAGGGGCTTAGGTGTAATTTGCCCTTCTTGTTTTGGTCCAGGGCCGGCCAGTCAAAATTCATCACCCATATTCAGCAAATGGGTGTACCATTCTTTGTTTCTCTCACATTTTTTTTTTGGGGGGGGGGGGGGGGGGAGAGAGAGAGAGAGGGTTGTTGAATGTTAGAGTTCAATGGAGTCACCATTCAAGGCTGATATAATGAAAGGGAAAGTAGCTCTGTTGACTGGTGGTGGATCGGGTATCGGGTATGGGTTATCTGAAGAGTTGGGTAAGCATGGAGCCTCCATTGCCATCATGGGTAGACGCAAGCACGTCCTAGATTCCGCTGTCTCTGCTCTCCGCTCCCAGGGCATCCACGTAAAATCCGATTTCCCATCTGGGTTTTTCCTTCTTTTTATTTATTTACGTTTTAATTTTTGGGTTCCTCACAAAATTTGAGGAAAATAAATTAATTTTTGTCTGTGTACTTCTTTAATATAACAATTCATTACCTACGGCGGTACTTTTCAATGGTTAAATAAATTTCCACATGTTATTTGTTAAACTGTTGCTGCTATTGCAGGCTATCGGGATTGAAGGAGACGTTCGCAAACGAGATGATGCAATTAGAGCTGTGGAATCAACTGTTAAGCAATTCGGAAAGCTTGATATCCTTGTGAATGCTGCAGCCGGCAATTTCCTTGTTCCGGCTGAGGATTTGTCTCCCAATGGCTTTCGAACAGGTTGTAGCTTTACAGCCATGGACTAAAATTGTACATCACGGATTAAAATGTACCATGTGGATATTGTAACGATACAATATCCACATAGTACAACATTGTGAACTTTAGATTTTTCATCTCTCATAATTTTGTTTACTGAGGCCCACATAGGCACCAAAAAAGGCCTTCTACTTGGTAGATCCTTGAATCCTCATTATAAAGAGTTACCTCGATTACCACCAATATAAGCTCTCCAAGATAATAAATCCAATTATATTATAAAATTTTCAAGATCCAAATTCCATCTCTAATTAATATATTCAACTGCAATGTCCAAACTCCATCTCTGATTAATATATTCAACTGCAATCAAATTTCTGTTCAAACTCTTCACTAAAATCTCATTAATCACAAGAGACCAATCGAAAATATGAAGCACAAGTTCAAGTAAATCACATTTGTTATAACCCAATTCAAGAAGTACCCAAGATCGGAAAAGTCTTAAGTCTCTGCTGCTCCTACACTTTTGGTTAGGCTAAGCTCTGATATTATTTGTAACGGCCCAACATCCACTCAGTATATACTTAATAATTTGATTCTCCTTTTGATAAGCTCAATACATATTTTTATCAGTGGAGATATTTAACTTGGTAATTGGTATCAATACTAAGGACCTTTCTATGGAAGATAGGTTGTTTTTTGTTGATTTGAATTGTCATTGATTCATCTTGGGTGCCACATAAGTGAAATAGAAAGAATTAATATAAACTTGTAGAATTTGTCACATTACAGTGTCTATGACTACTGCATTTTGTTAGTTAAAGTACGGGACTAGTTTTGCCTTTATATCATAAAGATTTTGCAAGATCCTACCAATGGAGAATAATTAATAACAGTTGAATATTTCAATTGCTGTCTGCTCTCAATATTCTATTGAAATGGGAGCATTCTATTTGCTTTCATGGAATGAGGAAAAAGACTTTATTATGAATCTTTTCTACGTTGTTGTGTAAAGCAACAGCCTTTGCAATGAACTATTTGCTGAAATTGGAGCCATGGCATATTTTTCAAAAATCATCAACATCAAGTAATTAATTTATATATATGGCACAATGGGTTGACTTACATGGTGGTGTAAATTAGCATTCCTGCTTAACACTTATGTTTTCTAGAATTGCAATCATGAGAACTGCTCCTGTCCCACATGAAACTACTCTTGGTACATGTTTTTCCTCCCAAACAATGGCCCTTAGAAGGTTTGATAAAATGTGTCTTTGTTTCATTTGGTCTTTGCAGTAATAGACATTGATGCAGTTGGCACCTTTACAATGTGCCATGAAGCACTCAAGTATCTAAAGAAAGGAGGACATGGGAAGGACCCATCCACTTCTGGTGGGGTAATTATAAACATAAGTGCAACTTTGCATTATACTGCAACTTGGTATCAAATCCATGTTTCTGCAGCAAAGGTTTGTCAAAGTGACGTGCTAAACTGGAAGAATTTTATTTTTGAACTGTGCTGGATATTTACGGTTCACCCTTTATTGCCAGGCAGCCGTTGATAGTCTCACAAGGAGCCTGGCATTAGAGTGGGGGACTGATTACGACATTAGAGTTAATGGGATTGCACCAGGCCCTATTAAAGACACTACTGGAGTTAGTAAACTTGACCCTGAGGAGATAATGCAAGGATCAAGGGAGAGCATTCCTTTGTTTAAACTGGGTGAGAAATGGGATATTGCTATGGCTGCTCTCTATCTTGCATCTGATGCAGGTTAGTAATCTTATTCACTTATCCACTGGAAAGGTTCATTGTGTTGATAAAATTGCAATAGTCTCCCAAGGATGTGCTTATTCTCCAAAGTCCGTGCTAGAACCAAAAATTTTCTTTCACATAGGGGGATAAGTTAAGCCATGCAACACTTATATTTATTGAGAGATGAGGCCAAAAGAAATAATACAAAAAAACTGACTATAATATTTATGCACGTTTGTTCTATCTATCTTATTTGGTTTTTAATCTGCTTCATATTGCTATAGCAACTTACTGTGGCATCACTATTTATGCTATCTGAGTAGCCATTTTTGGTATCTTGTCTTTGGTTAATCTTGTTGTGCGCATCCTATACACCAGAATAGAAATGATTTAAGGGTTAGATTACATTTCAAAGTTGTTCTTTGTAGTATTTTATTTTAATAGTTGTTAACTTGTTACCCTGCTAGTAAGAATTGAAGTACAATTTTTGGTTTGTTAAATTATATTCTTCTTTTTTTGTGTTGATTTTATTTGTGGCATCTTGACTGAATTGCTACCCTAAATGCCTGCTTGATTATCCTTCTTGCTTTATTTTTTCTCCTTCATTCTCAATGCGGCAATGGGTGACATATTCAGTAAATTAAGTCATAATGAATCAACTTGGTAATCATTTCCCCCAGCAATTGGTAGGATTTGTAACAAAACTTGCATCCGTGTAAAAGAAATTACTGTTGAAACTAAAAAGTGCTATCAAATTAGATACATGTTTCACAATTATCAGAGACATGAAGAATATCAGTATGCAATATTTATATGAATCCTTTATAGTGTTTTTCCGTTCCTACCTCCCAATCTGTTCTTACAAAGTAGAAGAATAAATTACCGTGCTCATATATTACCTAATAAAGGCCTTACCTTCATATGGTTTGTTAACAATAATATTACACAGGCTTTTTCTGTTTCCACTAAAGTACCTGTGTTCATCGAATATGACAAAGGTATGGGTACATGGAATATATGTTTGACATTAACCCAAATTATGCACTTGGATTCTCTAAATTTTAATGATTTTTGGACTGGTAAAGAAAATATTCTAACATTTCATATTGATGGAAGATAAAAATCTCATTTTTTTTTTCTCTAGCAAACATACTTATATAAGAAATAGACATTATATAAAAATATATCTGCTTGAAAATAAATGGAACATAAAGAAAAGAAAAAAAAAGTAGAGATTTTTATCTTCCATCCATGTGAAAGGTTAGAATGTTTTCTTTACCAACAAAAGTAAACTGGTGCTTCTCCAAACATCATTAAAATTTAGAAGATCCAAATGTCTAATTATAGGTACTTGTGTCAAATACATATTGCATAATACCTCCCTTACCCTCGTCATATTTGATAAATACGGGGACCTTGAGGAAACATGAGAGTCTGTAATATTGGTGGCTTGGCAGCTAAATGAAGTACAATTAAAACAACGTGTTATCATGATCAACTTTCAAGAGATTCATGGAGGCATTACGTGGTTTATATCAAAATTCTTGGAAGAGATCCTGTAACTATTTTTGGATAGAGCAACAATTGTCCATGTAATCCCTTTTTCATGAATGTTGAGGCAAACATAGAAAGCTAGTTTTATTCCCATTTAGTTTTCAGTGCATCTAGGCTATTATTAATATGTTGCATGGACTTGGTTTCGAGGTGTGGGGTGCGTCTAGGTTCTAAAACTCTCAACTCCAAAGTATTGATGCTGATACATGAACAAGTTGAAAACATTAAAATATATTTTATATTGTATAATATACTGATATAAGAAATTGTCATTATTTAGAAATATACTTGAAATTAAATGCAATTTAGAGAAAAATGAGAAATATTTTTTTTCTTTTTTTTTTTTTATCATTCCATCCTTATGAAGGGTTAGAAGACTTTCTTCACTATAAAACATGAGGTGATGTTTCTTGAACCATTGCTAAAATTTATAGGATCCAAGTGTTTTAATTTGGTTATAGATGTCGAACACATATCTAATACCCTTACCCTTATCATGTCAAATGGACATGAATTTGAAAAAAATAAAGAGTCAATGTAATATTGGTCGATAACATTGGTTAACATTGGCTGATATAAGATGTAAAACTCATTTTGAGTGTTAGCGTTCAACTTTTTATATGGGGAATTGGTCTCTGGATCCAGTAATATGGGCATTTTTTGTGAAGGTGTGATAAGCTTAATAACGTTACTATGTCTATATGAGTTTTTTTATTTTTTTGGGTTTTTCACCCAACCTAGATCATTGAGAAAAAATTTTTTTTTTCCAAAGATTGTTTTAAACTTATTTATTTATCCAAGTATTTTTTTATTTTTATTCAGGGATAGAAGTTGTCTATTTTTAGCTTTTAAGATATTTCTTTTGGTTTCTAGAATTAATGGAGATAGTTCTCTAGTATAATTATTGTTTCCATATTATTGTTAGGATTTCTTTTTTTTGTGGGGGGGGGGGGGGGAGGGAATATAAATAGAGCTACAACCCTTCATTGAAATTCATTCGTTGATTAATTTTGGCCTCTTGGTAATTATACTTTTTCCCTTGAGTTTTACTCCAAAATCACACTTTTAGGGCATGAGTGTTTTTTTTTTTTTTTTTTTTTTGGGCAACAATTAAGGGCATGAGTTTTTAATTAGTTGTAATAACCTTCATCAATAATTATTTTGCTCTTAAAAATTGAACAATTGAGGTGAAAGTGCAGGGGTAAAATAATTATTGAACGGAAGGCTGTAATCAATTAAAAATTTAGGCTTTTAATAATTTAAAAAAAAACTTAAGTTTTGAATAAAATTTCGAATAAAACTTAAGAGCAAAAAGTGAAATTTAACTGTTTTTTTGAATTTTCTCCTTTTTATCTACTAAAATTTATATAATAAAACACAACATATCGATGTGATGGTTATGTACATAGCAACAAAAAAGAAGGGAGGAGGCTGAGAGACAAAGAGAAGCAGGTGATTGAGTTTGAAATTTAAATTTGGACTCATAAAAAATCATGTTTTGCACGGGTGTAAAGCTAGTTATATTATATATGACGACTATTTTTTGTTGTTGTCTATATGTAGTACTTGTTATTAACAATTAAGAGAGCTTTTTATTGATGCTTGAAGGTAAATACATCAACGGAACAACAATGGTGATTGATTAAGAGAGCTTTTTATTGATGCTTGAAGGTAAATACATCAACGGAACAACAATGGTGATTGATGGAGGACTCTGGTTGAGTAGCATTCCCCGCCTTCCAAAAGAGGCAGCGCAACAAGTCTCTCGAACAGTGGAAAAAATATCCAGAGCCCAACCAGTTGGGGTTCCCAGGAGCAAACTATGACATTTCCTTTCGAAAACTTCTTTTAAGGATTTCAAAAATACTTGGCATTTGCTTCCTTTCTATTTTTCTGGATAAATTACATTTAATATTTATATATTTTGCATTTAGTCTCACTTCAAAATATGTATTCTAAATTATCTTATTTTGGCCCTTACATTTCTAAATTATCTTGGCTTCTTGTTGGTTACTGAAATAATTTAACGAAAATTATCACATGTTTATCGCTACGTGATATTTTCTATTAATAAATTTAAGAATTTAAGAGAAGGGCGCAAAGTGTGTTACTTCAAGACGATTCTCTAATGTTCGCACACAATATGCACAGTCCAAAACAGGAGGAGCCCACAACTACACCTTCATGCATTCCGACGTACCAAAGCACATGTACATATGTACCCAAAACATTTAAGCACACCACAATAATATACACCTATATATTTATTTGCATAAATATGTACCAAAAACACTAAGCACGCCATAATAACATACAGCCTCAACGACCGTTGGTTCAGCTGTCTAGTGTTCAAACCGCCTCTCCAAATGACTGGTGTTCAAGGTTCAGCTAGAGTTCAGACAGGCTCTTCAGATGACTGGGGTTCAAGTTTCTCCTTCATACAGTTATGGGCATTTACCTCTTGGACGCCCTGCCCTGTTACTGGACTCTCTTGTACGCCCGGCCTGCTTACTGGGTAAGGCCACGCTGCTACCAAAATTATTAGTAGCAAATATATATATATATATCTCTGCCAATGTGTGTATATATATATATATATAGATATATCTATACAGACCCAAGCATTGCCACATCCCATACTATTATCTTTTACTCCGTTATTCAGTAATAAGGAAAATGTTAAAAGTGAGTTCTAGACTTGAAATTTGTTCCAACTGTAAAAGAAACTACCAGTAAGCAAAACAAATCAAAATAAGACCCACAACCACAAAACGCGAAACCTGCACAACCACAACAAAATCTTACTATTAAGGTGTGAATAAAGATGCACAGAAATGTTAGAAATTCCCAGTAAACCAAGCTAAGATCAAATAGTTTGTTGACAAAACTCTCTTAACAATTAGCCATAATGTTCCTTTAAACAAAATGAAATTCAAGCTTGTCATACTCATTCATGTCGTGAAAATGGGAATGGAAAACTATAAGAAGAAAACATAAATACAGTTTGAATGCCTAGATAGCATACAGATTGACATTTCAGAAGTTAGAAATAAGGCGGCATACCCGAATACAAATTTCAAACCAACTTGTTACAACTTAAGAGAAAGATGAAGGATATATTATATCTAACTGTAACAATTTTTAAGTTCATTTTGCATCTCAGCATACATAATTTTTAGGTTGCTTTTCCTTGTTACTTATATTTTATTAGATTGCAATTCACAAGCTTCTCTACCTGCTTTTCTCTTAAAAGGAAATTTTAATGAATTGTAAAAGGAGTATCCCACATGCATATGTGATCCGAACCATGAACTATAGGGCTAATAATGAATGGAATTACACTAAGCAGGGTTGAGCAATATCAGTGTAGAAATGGTATAGGAGAGGCTTCAAAGACTAATATGCAAAAAGGAATGTAAGAATATGAGAAATTCATAGGGGTACAATAAACCCATGAGCAATAGGCACCTTGGTGGTCACCTAGGAATTAGCATCCAAACTTGTCCTGAAATTTAACTTATCAAGACTTTTCTTTTCCTGGATTATGCCTCCTGTGTTCTGCATTGGAGAAGTGAGAAGCCAAATGTAAAATTCTAAGGCCTATTTCTGTACAAGGAAATGGAATGAAATGGAATGGCCACCCCCATGCTATCATTCCATTCCATTCCCTTCATTTAAAGTAGCATTTCAAAAAAGCATAAAGTAATGGAATGGAAGTGTGGACATGACCATTCCATTATCCTCTACCAAACTAGGACTAACTGTACCACTTCTTCATCCTCAAGGCACATGCCTAATAATCACTGCCAATTAAGCCATTTATTTGATAATCCTTCTAAGCAACATTTTTTAATAAAGTTCTTCTCGTACATCCATAACGTAGGAAGCAAAGAAAAACTTCATCCAAGCAATTGAAGGTGAATATAATGAAAATATATAGGAAACAATTTGAAGAAATAAGCAAAATTTTTGCAAAGTGCAACATCAATTGCTTAAATTTGATTATTTGAGCATACTCCAATGCGAATAATGTCTTACTCCTTCCACACTAAGCATTGTCCTCGTTAAAAAAAAAAAAAAAATCATTAATTTAGAATTGAGAGGCCTAATAAAGTTGACAGGTATAATGAAAATAATGATAATAAGCAAAGAGCACATTCCATTCCACATCTGAAAATTTACAAGTAGAAACAGCATGATGAATCCAAATATTAACAAGTAAAATTAGAAAACCAAATTACCCACGTACGATTGTCAAACAAATTGAATAAAAAAAATAAAAAGTCAATTTCTTCTACCAATAAGGCGTGTTTGATTAGCGAGATTGGGTTACTAACCCGTGTCTGGCTTTACAAAAACAGTTTCGTTAAAACGGTCATCAAGCAAAGCATTGCATTAACGATTACATAAAACTACAGCCAACAAATATCCAATAATTGAAAAAAAAAAAAAAAAAACAAAGACTACCTCGGATATTTATTTTGACAGTCAAATATGAGTACCCAAGAAACAGAATACTCAGCCAGCCATTTCAATGCTTTCCCCTTTACACATCATTCTCATTGCATACAACGGCAAAAGTACACATAAGGCAATCTTACCATTGTCTCAACCATCCAAGTTTTCCATCTGAATGTTGCTCTTGAGAGGAACATATTCCCCAAGATAACCTCCAAGATGGTCATACAGAGCACTCTTGTCAATCCCCTGGTGGTGGTAGCTCTTGCAAACATAGTAAAACACACTCTGCACCATTAATCCCACTAAATTCACAATCACCAACACCCCAACCAAGAACCCACCAACCGCGATCCTCACAAACACCCCATAGTCCTCTCCACCATGAACCACCACAGCTCCAAAAATCCAATTGATCACCCCGCAAATTGCCAAATACGCAAAAACAAGCACCGCAGCCATTCGAGTCCTCCCCTTCAACAGCTCATAGCTCTTCCTCATTGCCCTAAAGCCGTAGAGGGGTTCGAGCACCGAAACCACACTGGCCAAGTGCCACAATGCGGTGATGTACACGTGAACAACTAGATAGAGAAGAGCAATCACAATCATCGCGAAGAAGAAGAGAGCCGGGTTCTGAGTATCAGCTGCGATGAAGAGGAGGACGAGAAAACTTACGAAGACAACGTTGTAGACGATCATGATGAGAGAGACCCAGAGGTAGGTGATGAAGAGGCGCCTGAAGACGTTGGGGATGGCAGCGAGGGTGGAGGAGAAGGAGACGGGCTTGGAGGTGTAGAGAGAAGCGACGGTGAATACGACGGCGGCGGTGGAGAGGAGAGAGAAGGCGAAGAGGAAGATGAGGTAGCAGAACTGGAAGATGAGGAGCTTGGTCCACTGGGAAGAGTGGGAGCTGGCTGGGGAGGTGTTGATCTGGGTGAGGAGAGGGTGGGTGAAGAGGGAGTGGGCGAGAATGGCGAAGGAGAGAGGGAAGATTAGGGTTAGGGTAATGAGGTAGAAGGTCTTGGGGGACTGTTTTGGAATTGAAATTGACTCCTTGAGGATGTCTCTAATGCTTAGGAATTGAAGCTCTTCGGGTGGGAGATCCATGGCGGATTGATCCCTCTCTCTCTCTCTCTAAACGGAGAATTTGGGGATCTAAAAGTGAGATTTTGCGGTCGGTTGGGACTTGGGAGGAAGGGAAATTGATAGATTTGTCTCTCTCTTTCTCTCTCTCTCTAGAAATACCTTCGAGAAAGAAAGGGGGGCCCTCCAGAGAGAGATAAAGAAAAATGTGGGAAAATGGTGAAAGTGCTGGCTGTTCTTAATTTGCCACCGACCTGCACACACTAGAAATACCGAAATATTAAAATTACTAAACTCAGATCCTAAAATAGTAAAATCACAAAAAAGGGGTGTTAGGGTAAAAAAAAAATTAATTTTAATAAAAATTTAAAATTATTTTTAATTAAATTTCTATCATTTCTAAATCAATTTTTTTCTTTTCTGTTTGTTTCATTGGCAAATCAAGCAATATCAAAGTCCTAAATTTTTAATGGTAAATTTCAACCGTGAACTCTAATTTTTTTCTTTTTAACTTTTTTTTTATTTCATTCTATAAGATTATTTTTTGTTAAAATTTGATTCCTTTTATTTTGTTTGGGGACTTTTAAGTATACTATTCATATATTCATAAAAATATATATATAAATACAAAAATTCAAGTATATATGAATTTTTTAAATTAATTTTTTTCACTCGTACCTGAATTTTTTATTTTTAATTATTTTTTATATTTTTATCAATGTAAGTAACTTGTTTAAAATATTTCAAACAAAAGGATTAAATTTTTTTTAAAACAAATCATGAAAAAAAAAAAAAAACTGGAGCTAATAGTTTCCTCCAAACTAAACTTGAATTGAATTTTATAAGCTTTTCTTTTTTCTTTTTTTCTTTTTTTTTTTCTTTCTAAGCTGGGGAGTGTAAAAC
Source organism: Vitellaria paradoxa (assembly GCA_019916065.1). Taxonomy (NCBI): domain Eukaryota; kingdom Viridiplantae; phylum Streptophyta; class Magnoliopsida; order Ericales; family Sapotaceae; genus Vitellaria; species Vitellaria paradoxa. The sequence goes on along the minus strand of CM034237.1, from coordinate 4,127,087 downwards.
TGAATTGACCCTGAATAATCAAATTGAAATTTAAAGTTTTAGTTTTTCAATTTGGTTTTAGTTCCATCTAATATATATTTTTTTAAATTCAAATTATATTTCAATTCAATTTCAGATGTTGTATTTACATTATTGTGGATATATAAAATATATATTTGTTAATAATCAACTTATTAAAAATTATTAACAAATAAGCGTGAATTTCATAAGCATAAATATGAATTTGGTTAATATAATAATGAATTTATAAAATAAAATAAAATTAGATATTAAACATATATATATATATATATAAATATAATTTTGATAAATACGATTTTCGTTAATCCATATCGAATTATTTTAGTTAATTTTGTTCGATTTCCACATTGATACTGTGAAAGCTTTAAGAGCTCTCACTATCAAACTACCCCAGTTTCAAACTCCATGTACTACGTTGGTTTAACTTTGTTTGATCTTGTTTGGTTGATCAAAAACAAAATTCACCAACTTTTATCTACTTTTTCTATCTAATTAAATTTTATTGTATATCACTCTTACGTCAAATCTTTATACTTTATCGTACTTTTGAACCAAACTTTTACTAACAAAACACTCCATTGTAAGTAAGGGCGGAGCCAGAATTTTTAATGAGGGGGCACCGAACACTTAAAAAAGAACAACAATCGAGTTACTTTTATATTAAGAATAGGAGAAAAACGATATTATTTTTAGAGAAAAATAAATTATTCTTAAATATTAATAAGTGAATGTACTTATTACGATTAATAGTTCAAGCACCTGAAATTTATTAAAGATATCTCTTGCAACAAAAAAAATAATTATTATTAAATTTTATTGTCTATAGAATTTATTGTGTTATATGCTAAATTCACTGATAGTAAGAACAAAAGTATGCAATAGTGTATTAAAAAGGATACACTTTATTTTACAAAAAAATGCCCAAGTTTAATTCTTGTAAACTTGTTTTATGTTAAAATTTTTTTAGTTAATTTTAAATTTTTAATAAAGCCAAAATATTTTATTTTTTAATTAATTTAATTTTTAAATAAAACTAAAATAATGAGATGGGTATTTTAGTAATTTTGTATTAAAAATTGAGGGGCCACTTGCCTCCCTTGCCTCCATGTGGCTCCACCACTAATTGCAAGTGTAATTTTTTTTTTTTTTTTATTAACTACTGTGCATACTTTCAATATGCCTTTCTATGATCCTCAGTTACTGAAGGCTATGAAAGTTCAGATTCGCATAGAGTGATAGATATGAAAATTTTGGATTAAACATCAGTCCTCAAAAATCAATCCTCTTTCTTGAAAACAATTGTCTGGGGGAAGTTTGGTAGCAGGAGCTTTTAAAGCTTTCACAGAATTAGTGTGAATAGTGGACAAAGCCACTCCAAGTTATACTTTTGTTCTTTGTCAACTTTCAAAAAAAAAAGACCTACCGGCTCATTTTCCAGAATTTTGGAATTACCAACTATGAAAGTTAAATTTGTTTAATAAGTTTTTAAAGTTGGTTTGTGCACTGGAGCCTACAAATAGAAGTATTTTGATTCATAAGAGGGCATAAGTAGGGTGTGTTCTGACGTCTCTTTAGCTATCTTGCCTTGATTGTGTTAATGTCTTTTCTTTTTTCTTTTTTTTTTTTTTGTAAATGAAGGGTTATGAAAAACTCATTGTTTCCCAGAATTTTTCACACTTGCATCTAGATTAAGTAGGATGAAAGTAGATGAACATCAAAAGATGAAGGATATACCGTAAGAGTTTAAACAGAAACCATATTTCACTCTCACCTGCTACTGATGATTCTTCAGTCATTCATGATGCTCGAGAAATTGCGACACAACGATATTTTCAACAATTAATTTGGTTCTATTTATTAAGGCATCGAAATATTTTGAATAATTCAAATAGAATCGAAAGTTAAATCATCGCCTCCGTTCTTATGTTTCGATTAATTAGGCTCACTTCTAGATATATGCAACCAAGAAATCAATTATACTTACAGATGCCAAATCACTCATCATCTAGATGCCATGGCTTGAACAATTTCAATTCTAATGTAACTCTTCACTTCTTTGACAATTTTAACTCATCAAAGGTCATTCAAGACCTCTTAAATTCATCCTAACGCTAAAGTTGAGGGTCCTAGGCTTGCTGGAGGTAAACCGCTATGGAATTTAATGCATTTTATATTTTATCCTCCATTCTTAGGGAGTTGAATAAAATTCTAGGGGAAATTGCCTTTATTTCTCTTGTATTTAAGTTCAAAATCACTTACACCCTTTATACTTAAAAAATGTGTACTAATACCTTATACTGTTCACAAAAGTGACAAAACCGATGCGGATATGTTAGGTGTTAAAAAGTAAAAAAATGCCCCCTACATAATTAAAACCCTAAATCAATCATACACCCACAAAGTCGATACATCCATATTCTGTCCTCTCTCTGTAGGATAAAGCTCTCTAATGGCAGTTTTAATGGAATTATCTCCTCCAAACAATAATATCAAAAAGGTCTAATTCTATGAAAGATTAGTGCTCCGCAAAAGTTCATCTCCTACAAAAATTCGACTTCAACCCTTCATCGGATAAGTGCTCCTAAAGCACTCTCCGTAGCCGAATCAAAGCTCTTCTCAAGATCACAACCCTCTTGATCTATCATTCCCCATCCAAACAATAGTTTGTCTCTCTGTCTGTATTTGTCTATTTTACTTGTATTTTTATGCAGATTGATTTTCATTGAAAATGGATTAGCTGAGTTCTCTTGAATATTACTCTGTGTAGAATGGATTAGCTATCACAAAATCTAAACAATGCTCTTCAAGTAAGCAAATAAATTCTTCCATTTTTCTTAAATAATTGGTCGAGTCTCTACTTTTAATTAGGAGAAATTGGGTTCATTGTTGCAGATTTTGTTAAAAAAAAAAAAACACCAATTTTCTACTTGTACAATTGTCTACATGTTGAAGGCTTAGTTATACAGAAACTCTAAATCCAATTATTCATTCCTCTGTTTTCTTTCAGGGAGCTAAAGATCTTGCAAAACAACTCACACTGACTGAATCATATCACAGTACGACCGTAAAGGTCAAAAAAGAAGAAGAAGAAGAAGAAGAAGAAAGAGATGTAAGGAAGATAGAATTGAAGGGGAAGATTGATGTTCAAGAATGTTCCAGCGAATAAGGAAATGATTTGTAGAAAGAAAATAATGAGAAAAACTTAAAAGAAGAGGGGAAGCTCAAGAAGGCTAAAAATGTTGCTCTCTCTCTCTCTCTCTCTCTAGACATCGATAAGAAATGCCAAAATTTTTGGATTTCTGTTTTTTTTTTCTAGGTTTTGAACTTTTTAGAGAGAGAAATTGGAGTAGAGAGATAAGGGGACCACTTAGCAAGGAGTAGAGAGGCGGAGCAATGAAGAGTATTTTTATCCATTCTACCATATATGTTTATTATTGGAGGACATGCCCTAAACAGATCTAATTGGCGTCGACAAATCCATATAGCCGACCCCACCTAGTGGGAAAGTGCTTGATTTGGTTTGGTTTGGTTTGGTTTACCATATATGTTTATGGGTTAATATAGCACACATACACTTATCCTAAGCGTGAAACACACGCGCTATTAACTTCAACGATTCTGTTAGTTTTGTCACTTTTGTGAATAATACAGAGGCATTAGTATACATTTTTGAAATATAGGGGGTGTAAGTGACTTTGAGCCTAAGTATAGGGGTTAAATGTAATTTCTCAAAAATTCTATTTTTCATATTGTTGCTCTTTTTCTCCTTTTTCTTTAATTTATTTATTTTCATCTTGAAATAATGATCACGAGGTTTTGAATTATCTAGGTTTGGAACCAATATTAGTGGAGGATAAGGTGGCATATAAGATTATGAATATAGATTTATGCTTACCTTGTTTTACTTTATATTTATGTTTATGATACTGATTTGCTTCTCTAGAAAAATATGAACATCATGCAAGATGTTAATTCCATTATCAGTAAAAACATCTTTTTATATAATGAAAATTTACCTCATTTACTCATGTTTATATAGTTCTTGATATGATAAAATCAAATCAAGTTTGAAGAAATCATATCTTGGGTTAATACTAGAGTCCTACAAGAATTATAAAACTTTGAATTCTTGTGCACTTCCAAACATAACTTAAAGGATATGAACTTACTAGGGTGGTAAATGGGTAGGTTTAAATTATGTCAAAATGGGTTGTGAATTAAAAAAAGCACTAACCTATTTGAAAGACCAGTTATGGTTGGATGGACCTAAACTCAACCTATTAGTTTATGACTTCAATTTTTTTTTTTTTTTTTTTTTTTTTGGTGTAAGAAATAAAATAAACCAAAAAACATAAAGATATATTATTCTTTTTAGAAAAATAAAAGAATATTTGAAAATGATGTTCGAAATAAAATTATGATAAAACTAGTAAATTTAACATATGAAATGAAGTTTAATAAATAAGAACCTATAATATAATTTTAAGACTTAAAAACACACTCAACATTTGGAGAAGCTCAGACTTATCATTCTTCGACCCGATTTCAAATTAGACTAAAATTTGTTTAATTGATAGGAAATATGGATGTGTAAAATATTTACGACTGAGTTTATATAGGTTTGAATTGCTGAGTTGGTCTGAATTTACTAAGATGATATGCAACTTCATTAGAATACATTGTCAGCCTTTTTTAGATAGGTTTGAATTTACTAAGATGACATAAAACTTCATTTTCATTGGAATACATTTTCAGCCTTTTGAGATATCTAGGAGTGAAAATGTCATTTTACAGTACTAGTTTAGATTTGTCCAAATTTTGCTAAGATAATATGAAACTTGTTAAGAAATTGATGAACACATCTTATTTGTGGTTGTCATCTAATTATAACACATCTGGATCTAGGATTGATTCAAGGCCATTCTAACTTTCAAGCCAATCATATCCAACACAAGATATTAGACAATAAGGTTTTCTATTTTTTTGTCAGTTTCTTCCAGTGAGCTCATGTATTAGGTGGCATTTGGAGGCACAATTTTTAGTAATTTTTTTGATTTTTTTTTCCAAAAGTTACTAGTTGTAAGTTTTTGGTGTATTTGGCATATCCAACACAAGATATTAGACAATAAGGTTTTCTATTTTTTTGTCAGTCTCTTCCAGTGAGCTCATGTATTAGATGGCATTTGGAGGTAAAATTTTTAGTAATTTTTTTGATATTTTTTTTTCCAAAAGTTGCTAGTTGTAAGTTTTTGGTATATTTGGTGAATGAAGTAGCAATTTTTAGCAATTTTGGTATTTTTTTACCAAATGTTGCTAGTTGTAATTTTTGATGTGTTTGGTGAAACAAATAGTAATTTTTAGTAACTTTTGGTAACTTTTCCCACACCCCTGGGTTTCGGGACTCGATGAGTGAGTGAATGAAATACACACAATATGCATCAAAATGTCCATATCTTTGGTCAGAGCATTCAACCACCTAGAGCATACATTCGCAATAAGACAATAAAGTAAATAGATAAGCTCAAGTCAAGCTAGGCATCATTGCTCCAACTACGTCCCAAATAAATAAAAAAATTTAGGCCTTATGCCATTTACAATCCTATCAAAAAATCTCCAAACCTAGTAAATATTGCAGCTCTGAATAATTAAACTTAAATAAAAATACAACATATCTACCACTGTAATACATCACTTTATCCAACAATAGCCAACTTAAGTCTCAGCCTCGAGACTTGTAACACAGTCTGTAGGGACGTGAGTACTAATCCACTTGTACCCATTATACATAATAAAGATATGTATGATAACTAACAAAATAACATAAACAATAATCTACACTAGTTTAATTGGTAACACAATTCATTATAATATGTCATCATTTAAAATCAATACTCAACATTAGCATGAATCTTAACAATAACTCTGGTTATTAGTCTTATTAATCTCATCATCATCATATCATATCCACCATTACATTCACATTCACATTTATGGGTTGGGTACCATTAACATCGTTATTTATGGGCCAATACCCAATGAAAACAATAAACAAATACATCGTTGTTTAGGCCAAAGCCTCGGGCCATGATTAGCCAAGTAAATGTTATGTTATAGGCTACTAACCTACTGGCATGAATACTAATTTCTGCACAGGTTTTAGGTCTTTCAACCAAGGGTATCTATGTTCCCTTCCAATTTTCTAGTACCCTCTATCCCTATATTCACAATCTCAATCTCAATCTCATTTCATCATCTCTTTCCATAAACATTATCACAAAGATTTTCACTACCATTTATTATAGACAATATTTCATTATAAACAATCCATCACACACAATATCATCTCATAATAACAATTTATCATAACCATTGTCATAATCATTAATGTCATCTTTAGAATCATTTATTATAAATAATCCATCACAAACAATTTCATCTTATCATAACAATTTACCATAATCAAAATTATCTCATCATTTTATAACAAGTCCATATTTTATCATAGTCCACTAATAATATTGTCTCATACTAATTCATATCACAACAATTCATCATCATCTACAATTATCATATTAATATTTTTCATTTAATATGAAACTTTTTTATAAGGCATTTACCGTTTAAAAAAAATCATCCGAATATTTTAAAATCACACACATTTTTCATTTATTTAAAAAATACTCCTTTTTATTAAATCTTTTTATATTAAGAAATTTTTACCAAAGAACATTACTAAAATAAAAAATCAGAATTATTTCATGAGTCAAACTATAATTCCCCACAACTCTATGGATAAAATTGTAATTTTTCACAACTTATGGGGGCAAAATTGTAATTTCACAAGAAACTTAGGCCACTTCATAATTATACAAAACTTTTGGGATCGCTATGTAATTATTCAAAACTTTGAAATTTTCAGTAATTATGGGGTTAAACTAAAATTTTTTAAAACTTTCAGGCTAGATCATAATTATATAAAACTTTTGGGGCTAAATGGTAATTTTTGAAACTTTCATGGAATATGCTTTGGCATATTCCTCTACAAGTTTCCCTCTAGCAAACTCTTTTTCCATCCAAAGTGTTTTGGTTTGGTTTGGACTAAATTTACACAGTGTAATTTAAATTTAATCATATTTATACAAAATAAACACATAAAAAAATTCATCATACTATTTTGACTTATCATATGTGTAAATAAATTGTATTAAATCCCTATTTCAAATGTCCAAATGAAGTAAAAGAATGCCTGTAAATGGCCAATAGGCTCCTTGTTTGCTCAAGCTATTATCCCTAACATCAAAATAATAAAACTAATATTTTTAATATACTTTTAATTACAAAACTATGAAATAAATTTGAATTTGGCGAAGGTTTATTACAGTTACTCACAGCCTGATTTCCTCTTGCTCTCCACCTTTTCTCCCAGTATTCTCAGCTTTCTTAATCTCTTCCTCTCCCAAACTCTCAATTTATTCTCCAACAGAGCAAAATAAAGCCTACCTCATATGCATATATATATTTGTATAATAGTGTACAACTCATTTAAAAACTATTCCTCTCGCAAACTATAATCGATGGCTGAGATTAAATTTTATGAAACAAAAACTAAGATTGAGTAGATAAAACCTTTTAGCAAGAAAACTTCCCTTACAAGTTCTTGCTTCCTCACTTTCCTCGTTCCTCCTCTCCTGCTCGCCCAAAAAGCACCGCAGCCACTCTCCTACTTCTGTTTTCTCTCTTCTTGGGTGACAGTCACCGGCGCAAGAAACACCACAGAATTACCATAGACTTGTCATCAATGGTCGAGATTTCTTTCAAGATTATTTAATGGCTGAGATTGAAGACATATCAGAATGAGGGGTTGAAGTCCTCGACTATGGCTTGCTATCATTCTCTCTCACACACACATTCTCAAATCCATTGCCACAGGTGATACCTCAGCGTTGTCGCCGCTGCCTTCTTTTGGGTTGCCAGCTCTGTACGCGTCGGTGGTGCTAAGGGTTATGTTTAGGCTGCTTTGTTATTTTCAAAACTCTCAAATTACAACGCTTTCCTTAAACACAGTGATTTAGGTACGCATGACTCTCTTCGATTCATTTATTTTCTTCAATCAAAGATTAGGTTTCGTATAATCAGTTCTTTCTCTCTCTCTCACTGGTCACAGACTAAATCAAAGACTTCTTTCAGGTGAATTGAAATGAAACGATTGAAGTGAATTCCAGAAGTAGCACAATGTAAGGATTGGTCAGATCCAGTATGCCGAGAAGTGCTTCGACGACACCTATAAGTACAAGTGCTCGATTTCAAACACTTTTCATTTTCTATGGATTTCAATGTTGTTCTCTCAGTAATTGCATTTTATTATTTTAGATCTTGATTGATTTTCGATTTGATGAATTGTAGGCATATGGTTCTTCCCCATGAAATGGTCAAACTACTCCCTAGGAATCGGCTTCTATCTGAAGTGAGTTATTCACACTTTGATTAGGGTTTCATGGAAAATGATATGCAGCAGAATATGAAGTTTTTTTTTTTTTATGTGGTATTATTTGGTGTGAGGTAAAATAAATAAAATTACTTGGTTTGGTAGCATTTGTCAGTTTTTTCTTGAACCAAATCGTGGGGTTTGATTTTTGTTTTTCTTTTCTATGATAATTTGGTTAGTTTCTCTTGAATGAAGTCATGTGGTTTGTCGATATCTTAAAACGTGCTACTATGATATATCTTCTGATTTCATAACAACTTAATTTTCAGTTTTATGTTCTGTTGATTTCTCTATGATCAAACAGACCAAGGTTTTTCTTTCTATTGAAAAACTTGCTTGCATTGTTGGATGAATACAAATTTGTTGCCACATTGTATGTTTAATCTTTGTGCATCAGAATGAATGGTGTGCAATTAGAGTACAGTAGAATGGATAATGGGTCTACTACACAATCCATCGACCAGAGCCATACATCATGCTCTTTCGGAGGCCCTTGAATTATCAATAGTAGTAGAAGAATCTGGCTCAGTAGAACATTGTTGCCAAGTGAAGTGTCATTCTCATTTCTTTGATAATCCTTCTTGAAAATACTGCCTTCATTTCGACTAGAAATGATTTCAATATATATGTGATACCTAGGATTTGAAGTTTGGATTCCTTTTGGAAACCTTTTTTTTGGGGGGGGGGAGAGGAGGAGAAGGGTACTATAATGTGTAATTCGTTATGACCTTTATACGTGAGACTGTTGTTGTCAATAGGAAATGCATTCATGTAGAATGTTTGTGAGTAGAATCTAAATATCTCTTAAATCTTTGACCTGACTTGGATGCTTGGTACATGCCCTAGTATAAAACCAATTATTAGATTTTTATATAGGTTGCAGATGTGTTGAATAGTGGCTAATAAGGTAATTATTAATTGAGACTCAAATTTTGCTTGGATAGTAATTACACTGGTTAATTATGTGAATAGTTAGATTTCAATTTTTCTCCAAAAATAGCTTGTCTTTTCCATAAAATTTTAAGATACATGGGTACTTTGTTTTATTTTATTGGTTGTTATATCACATTCTCACAGGTTCACAATGAATTGGTTCCATTATTGTAACCAGTATTTGCCTGGATTATTGGCTTTTAAGTTGCTTTATTTTTTTTATTATTATCTTCTTTTTATTTTTTGTTTTTTCCCTTTTTTCGCTATTGTAACCAACAATGGTTTGGCCTAACTCACAGATTTACAATGAAATGGTTCTATTATTGTAACCAATATTTGTCTGGATTATTGGCTTTTTAAATAATTCTATTTTTTTATTTTATCATAATCTTCTTTTTATTTTTTTTCTTTCTCACTATTGTAACCAATAATGGTTTGGGTTAACTTTAGCTGTTCACTTGCCTAATCTAAGCATAATTTTCTTGACAGTGCAATATATTTATTCTTGCATGATCTTTTTGCTGTAAATGTCTATTAGTTTGCATGTAGGCTATATTCAACAAGCATGTATATATTGTAACAAATTTTGCATGATCTATATAATAAAGTAAGACAGTTTTTGAAAATATTTTTTTCACAAATTAAGATTTAATGGTTAATAATTTTTTTCTTCATTCAACGGTTGAGATTATTTTTATATTTCTAACTTTTACTTAATTTTATCTTAATGGACCCTACTATCATTTACTTGCAAAACGTTCAGGCATTTTAAATTTACCATATTTCAAGAGTGGAATTCATATGTAAATTAAAATTGCCAATTTAAATTTCACTCAATTATAGTTTCTAAGAAGTTTAAGTTTCCAAATTAAAGAACCACGATTTGCGTTTTTTTTATGATGCTTATCAAAAATTAATTGGAGAGATACACTAAAACACATGTAGTAACTGTTAGGGTTTAAAGTTTTGAAAAAAAATTAAAACTCATAGATTATAATAATTTTTTTGCAATTTGAACTTCTTATTTAAAGTTTTAACTATATAAGAAATTTAATGATAATTGTTTAGAGTGCCATAGGCACGCACTATTGCTAGTATCCATACATGTCGCAACATTCATCGCCATCGTCAGAATATATAAATACAAATATATATGTATACATATATATATCCATCCATGTTGCAACATCCATCACCAGTGTCGACGGCCACCCCATTTCGGTGCCACCAGCTGACTCACAATTTGGTTAAGGAATGTCTGAAGTAGGAAGAGAGAAGACAGAGTTAAGACTTGATATTATTGACAGAACCTCTAAATATATATATATATATATAACTCTTGAATGCACAAATTTGAAAAAAAAAAGTTTGTCTATGAAAACTCTTGAATACATGGGATCGGAAAAAGGTTTGTCTATGAATATCTATATAATAAAACATATCATTTGATTTTATACTTATCCCAATCATGGCAAAAGTTTTACCATATTATCACTTATTATATATCTATATAATAAACACATTATTTGAATTTGAAATTCAAATATATATATATATATATATATATTATACAAATTATATTTTACTCATATTAGGTGTGTTTGGAGTGATAAAAATTAAGATAAGGTGAGATAAATTCTAAATTTGTAATTTGAGATAAAAAGTGAATAACTTTTAGAAATTTTCAGATTTTTATAGCAAACCAAACACACTTATTATCTATTATTATTAAATAATGTATGGATGCTTGTTAGATAAAGTCAATTAAATTTTTTATTTAAAAATATATTTAAATTCTAAATTTTTAAAAATTTTATTAAAAATAAACATTTCAATTAAAATTTTAATTTTATTTTTAATTGTTGAATTTACTAAATGATAAGTATTATTTTTCTTTTTCTCTTACTCTTTTCATATTTTTTAATACTTTTTATATAAAAGATTTTAAATTAATATTTTAAAAAAAGTAACATACATTGTTGCACTCTGTATTATTTATAAAATAAGGAAGTTTAAGATTTTGAATTTGAGATATTTTCAATTGTTAAATTTATTAAATAGTCAGGATTATATTTCTTTTTCTCTCACTTTTCTTATATTTTTTGAATACTTTTTATATAAAAAATTTTAAATTAATATTTTAAAAAATATGTTGATATTTGAATAATTAATAAAATTTTATACTTTATTTTCTTTTGGTTAATAATTTTTATTTTTATAAATTATTTTTACACTTTTTTATATAAATATAAGTTCACTTTATAAATTTAAATTTGATTTATTTACATGCCTAATTTTTTTTTTTTTTTGCCTTTAGACACATACAATTGCTTTTATATATATATATATATATATATGCGGTAGAAATTGAAACTAAAAAATAATTGTAAACGCCGATATCATCCTTATTTGATTTACAGTAATTGTTGGAGACGGAGCCCACCAATACTGTACCGACCAAAATTCCATATGACTAGTATGATTTGAAAACAAGCACAGAATCAGCAGAAAATTCTGATTATATAATATATATAGCTAGATTGTTCTTCGTGCTCCCACAGAGAGAGATCTATCAACTCAAAATCTTCAGCCTCCTCTGAGAGAGATTCACAATTCTAATTGGATATTCATCGTATCTCCGCCTCATTGTATCTGCAGACCCATTATTCTCAGGACCTCTGGAAAATTAAATTTGTATTACCTTCCATCCCTTTGTTGATTATAATCAGATCTGTGTATCATTTTTAGATGCATAATCTGAATTTCACAAAGACAATCTGGTGGGCTTTGAACTGTGATTTAGCTGTCTTTCTCTCCTCTCAAATTCATTTTCTCTCTCTCTTAACACGCGAGAGCACACGATCCCAAAATCCCAACAGGAAACCTCAATGTTCCCTCTCTCTCTCCAAACACCACACAAATTCCAAACCCATCTCCCAAATCTCCTCCTTTCCTTCTCTCTGATTAGATCCGTTGCTCTCTCCCATTCTCGGCCAAGACCCACGAAGTTTTACACAGAGAGAGAGAGAGAAAGACACAGAAGGAACAGAGCTAGTGCTTGTTTCAGCGTCAGATGTTTCATGTGAGATGAAGAAGGAGAGTTTAACCCATCATTTTGTTAAAATAAAAGGAAAGTCAATATTAAAATTTGAATATTAAAATTGACTACAATAAAACTGTTTTATTATCATTTTTTTAATAGTAAACGGAAAAATTAGAATAGATAATAATAAACTGTTATAAATTATAATAATAGTAAAAAAAAACAGAATAAATTTTAGTAAAAAAAATAAAGGAAAAATCAAGAATTGTGATTGGCACAGTTTTCTTAAAACAGATTCGTCCCCTCTACTTATACTTGAAGTTGGTATGAACGTTTGTCTCCGAGGATACAATGGTAGGTAGTGATGAAGTATGTATAGTATTTCAACACTTTCGTCGAACTTAACAAATTAACACCAAAAAAAAAAAAGTATGCAGAGTTTAAAATGAGATGAGAGAAGAAAATTTTCTGGGTGTATATAAAACTAAAAAGGTGTCTGTATTTATAGGCAAATGAAATGGGGGCAATTCTAGAATTTATGTTGCATATTAAACCTGTAGTTACATAATTTAAATTCTGTATTAAACCTGCTGTTATAGAGATTTAGAACAGAAATTTAATTCTGTAATTTCTACTGTTACAGGATTTAAAATAGAAATTTTTTGTAATTATGCTACAGATACAGAATTCAAATATTTGATTTTGTGAAATTATTTGGAAATATTAAAAATAGGCTCTTTGCGAGACCCACTTTTCAGTCTGGCATTCGTGTTCGCCGGCCTCTGTTGGGGCGCTGAATTTGTATCCCCTGCGCAGGCACGCGAGGCATAATACTTCTAATAATTAGTTACCATTTCTCAAAAGTGTAATTATATATAAAACACTCAATCTTTTATTTTTTTTACAATGTTAGACTAGTAGTTGCACACTTTCCACACACTTTCTGCACACTTTCCACACAATTTCTGCGCACTTTTCACATACTTTCCACTTAAGTATAGTACTCTAATAATTAGTTATCACTTCTAAAAATTGTAATTATACATAAAGTATTCAACCTTTATTTTTTTCTAATGTGAAATGAGTGGTTTTACACTTTTCACTTAACTTTTTCCCTTTCTAGCAAATATGATCTTTTGAGATACAATTTCTCATTCATCTTTTTATTTTTTTTACAATGTTAGACTAGTAGTTGCACACTTTCCACACACTTTCTGCACACTTTCCACACAATTTCTGCGCACTTTTCACATACTTTCCACTTAAGTATAGTACTCTAATAATTAGTTATCACTTCTAAAAATTGTAATTATACATAAAGTATTCAACCTTTATTTTTTTCTAATGTGAAATGAGTGGTTTTACACTTTTCACTTAACTTTTTCCCTTTCTAGCAAATATGATCTTTTGAGATACAATTTCTCATTCATCTTTTTATTTTTTTTACAATGTTAGACTAGTAGTTGCACACTTTCCACACACTTTCTGCACACTTTCCACACAATTTCTGCGCACTTTCCACATACTTTCCACTTAAGTATAGTACTCTAATAATTAGTTATCACTTCTAAAAATTGTAATTATACATAAAGTATTCAACCTTTATTTTTTTCTAATGTGAAATGAGTGGTTTTACACTTTTCACTTAACTTTTTCCCTTTCTACCAAATATGATCTTTTGAGATACAATTTCTCATTCATCTTTTTATTAATATCATGTTTTCCAACACATTTGTGCTTCTTCCTTCTCTCTCTGCACTTGTTTATTTTTTCCCAGTCAAGAAATGGAAAATTAAATTCGTATTACCTTTTTGTGTATAATTTTTAGATGCATAATCTGAATTTCAGAAAATCCAAAACCCATTTTTTTTCTCTTTCTAAAAGTAAACGCTCTCCGGAACGGGATTTCGCCGCCGCCGCTGCTTCTTTCGCATTTTTTGGCGCCGCCAGGCTTTTTTCTGGCAATTTTGCCATTCATCCACACTCGCCGCCGCCTCCTTGCCCTCCGGTGAGCTGGCCTGGTCATTCCCACAATCAGATTGAACAGCCATGCACAGACGGCTGTGGTAAATTCCAGCCATGGCGACAGCAACTCACGAAGAAGGATCCAAACCGGCAACCTAATGGAGTCAAGTCTTTCCAATAAAGTTTTTGGGTCTTTTTCCATTCCATAAAGTTGAGAGTAGATTTGTCTTTTTAATAAATTTTTAGCGGAATTAAAGTTACAGCTAAAAGATAGAGGTTGGGGATTACCAATTTCTTAAAAGAAGAGAAGTATTTATAAATTCTAAATCTTAAAGGATATAAGTGTGATTATTTAAATATTTAAAAATTTTAGATATAATTTATTAAAAGAATAATTTTTTTTCCAACACCCATCATCACTCTCCCATCACCCTCCAAACATTATTATTACTTTCCATCATTTCTTTTCTTTTTGTTTTTAATTCTCTTGTACAACAACTCAAACTTTACCCACAATCATATAGAGCCCTCTTTCCATCATTCTTTTCTTTTCTTTTTTCTTTTTTTAATAATCCTCTCGGACAACAACTCACGCTTGACCCACAAATCACATCTCTTTTTCTCTCTCTCTCTCTCTCTCTCACACACACACACATACACACACAAATATATATATATATATATATATATATATATAAAAGTGTGAACTCGTACTATGTGCAACATTATAAAATATTTTTTTAAGTAAAATATAATTTTAAATAAAGTTGCACAAATTCATAAAATAATTTTTGAGTTATTTTTTTATATTTTTTTATGTTCATTAATATTATTGAGTCAATAGATTTGATAATAATTAAGTTTTCATATGAATACAAAATGTTTTTATTTTACCAAATTTTGATTGACCTAATTTTAAAAATTAAAATTTATTTTAAAATATATATTAAATCATAGACTTACCTAATCGACTTGATTTTTTTTTATTTCAAATTGTTTGATAATTTTAATATATGTTTTTATTTTTTAATTCTTTACTCATTTTGCAAAAATTAACTTCAGCTAGAAATACTATTAATCTTAATTTATTAAATTAATTTTGACTGATTTTATAAAAATAATTGAAACTAAAAATATTATTTTTGTTAATTGTTTGTTGTACTTTATAAAAATAACTTAAATACTAAGTATTATTAATTAAGTTTTTATCTGGTGGTTAATATAACTAATTTAAATTTGAAATTGAACTAAAAAAAATTTACTCTCTAGCCTAACTAAAATTTAAGTACTTCCATGCCTTATTAATAATAAGAATTTTTTTTGTATTTTGAATTTAAAATATACTAAAAGTTGTTATTGTGAGAAGAGTTAGATTTCTTTAAATTTAATTAATTTTTTCTTTCAAGTCTAATAAATTATTTAAATATGTAAATTTTGCGACAATGGGGACCAATAGGAAAGTGTGTATATATATTTAATTCAAAAAATTTGTGAAAATAGAAAAAATAGAAGGGTGAATATAGAGGGTGCTACATAAGATTCAGTAACAATATTTCAATTGACTTTAGAAAAATGACTTAAATTAAAAATATTATTAATTTAAAAAATAAGATCAAAAATTTAAATTTAAAATTAAAATTTAAAAAAATTACTTCCAAAACTAATTTTATTCGAAGGTTTGTAAAAATAGAAAGTAGAATGATAAACATATAAAGTGCTATATAGGATTTGATAATAAAATTTTAATTAATTTTATAAAAATAACTCAAATAAAAGATATTATTAATAATCATATATATTTTACAAAATAAAAAAATATGGTCAATGTGACCAATTTGTATTTAAAATCATTTAAAAAAACTACTCCTGAGCCTAATTAATATTTGATAATTTTAAATTTTAAAAATACTAAAAAGTTATTATAAGAGAAATAACCTAATTATTATTTAAGTTTTTCTTTTCTGTGCTATTTTATTTAATTTTATTTTTTGTTTGTATTTTTAAATTAATTACTAACATATTTGAAATAAATAAATTTTACAACTAATTGAATTTACAAGCAAATGAGTCATTTTTTGAAACTCATGAGTTCAAGTAAGTCCCTTTTTAGAATCCAAGCAAATGGGTCTCTTTTCCAAAACTCATGAGGTTTTTTTTTTTTTTTTTTTTTTTTTTTGCATTTATTAAAATCACATGCCACAACTCTAGTGCTTTTATAAGCAAAAGAAAATGTAAAATTGTAGTCTTTTGGCGATGTGGGACAAAAAAACAAAGTTATTGTAAATAAAAAAGGAAAAGAGAAGAAGAGAGAAGGAAAAAAAATATAAAATAACTCAAATTTCTATGATAAAAGGAAAAATGGAATGGAGATCAAAGAGGCATGCCATTTAGGATTGAAGTGAAGGAAAAAAGGAGTGAGAAAATATATTATTTTAATATTATAGTATAGATATATACATACATGAGGCAACTTGGTGCCCAAATAAAAATAAAAGCAGAAGGCTCTAGAAGGTTTCGACCAATTTTGACTAAATTATTTTTTAATAAAATAATATATATATATATATATATATATATTTTAAAATAATATATTTTAAAATTTAAAATTTTGGGTTATTACAACTTTTAGTAACTTTCGATAATTTTTAACAATTTTTAGTAATTTCTGAGTTTGATACTGAGTTGACAAATTACTATAACTGAGTAAAAAAGTGACAAAAATTAATAGTTTACCAAATACTCAAGTATCAAAAGTTAATAAATTTTTACTAAAAATTGTACCTTCAAATACCCTATTAATCAAATTTTGTGCAGCTTTGTAAAACATACATACTAACTTTCTAGCTAGTATCCGAATCCAGCTAGGTCAATACCCAGCCAAATTTCACTCCACTCAACATAACATATTTTCTAGAGTTTTGAGCGAATCCAGCAAGCCATGCTTTTTGGAGTTTTTAGCAAATCCAGTAAGCCATCCAACGAAGTTCCCAGTAAAGTCCAAATTGAATTGCCAAAAAGGCTTTGAAAAGTTGGCTTGCCCTGTAAAGTAAGATAAGAAATGTGATTTGACGTAAAATAATTTTAGACTTTTAAATTTTGGGAGAAAGCAAATTTGGGGTGGGAAATATGTCATTCCACTCACCCCATGGTATTCCTAATCCCACGTTTTGAGAGATCAGTAATATAAATCTGCTCTTTTTTTTTGGTTATCAAACATGAGATTTGTGGACCCTGCGAATGGCAAATCCAAACCCAAGTCTCACATCCCCAAACAAACACAACTTATATGCCCTGGTTGTTGCCATCGTTATCTCTCACATTTTGTAACGTCAGTATTTATTTTTGGTCACTTATGTATTATTTTGGACTGATAAAATGTTTAGACTGAGATTAGGCTTGCTTAATTGACTTTATTTTATTTTTCCTAAATTGAGTCTTGCCCAAAGTGGTATTAAGTTGGACAACTTGGCCAAAGGGCCCAATATTTTTCTTTCTTTTATTCATTTCCTTCTTTTTTTCTTCTTTCCTTCTCGTTAGTCTTGGCCATTCCAGAGCGAGGGAGAGAGAGATAGAAGAGAGAAGAGAAAGAGAGCAAAGAGAGAAAGTGTGTTCTGGGAAGGAAGATCGATAGATTAGGATAATATTTGGCGCCGTGAATATCGTGGTGGTATCTATTTTCGATGAATTTGCTCGAGGTAGGAGAAAACGGTGCTGGAAGTTCAGGAGTCAAAATTCAAATCTTCTCATTTCTTCGTTTCTCTTTAGATTCAAGGTAGGTTCAACTTATATTTGTGTTCTAGATGTTATTAGGAGAATTTTGATATATTATAAGCTGGTTTTGGATGAATATTTAAGGATTTGGGTTTATATATATATATATATATATATATATATATATATATGTATATATATGTATATGTGTATATATATGTATATATATGTATATGTGTATATATATGTATATATATGTATATGTGTATATATATGTATATATATGTTGAGATTTTATATTAATTTAAATTATTGTTGAAATTAATGTTATAAAATCATGTTATTAAAATGTTTGGAGGCTTATAAATGATTTATTGTTGAGTTTGAGGCCTAAGAAGGCCAAATATTAGCCAAGGATGGTTGGAAGAGATGAGTTGTAGACCAAAATAATAGTCTTGGTGGAGGCCTGAAAGTGCACGCTCCCATCAGATAGGGTTTGAGGTATTTTGTCTGAGCCCAAAGCTGTGAGCTCCCATCGGGTAGGATGTGAGGTCAACTAGAAGCCGCACGCTCCCTACGAGCAAGCTGTGACCCAATCTAGATTTTTTTGTTTGGGCTATTTTGACCTCATTTTTCTTAGGTTTATATATTTATGTGTCTAGAACATGTTAAGATAAAAATTATGTGAATTGTATGAGATTTAATTAAGGTTTGAATATAGTATGTTTTGTTCAATATTGAGATATAAATTACAAAATCTATATGATGTTAAATTTATGCTTAAGGATAGCATTTTATTATTTTAATGTTGAGATATTAATGTCGATTATACATGATTGAGCATATCATGTACATGAGACTAGAGTGGTATCATCCGGATGTATGTTATGATTATTGATTGGTCGTGAGTGCCATATGGATATTATTAGCATGCTGAGATACGGGTCATGTATATAGATGGGATCCAAGATTTTGAGAAAAAATAATAAAATGAGATTTTGAAAAATATTAGATGATCCCAATTCAATATATATGACTAGAGTTTAGTCATTTGGAGTTGGAACGTTAATTATAAGATATGATTATGAGATTTTCTCCGAGCTGCAGCGAGACCCCACTTGATATAAGCAGATGCTTAACTAAAAGTGTAACATAGTTCCCCTGAGTCTTGCACCGGTAGGAGTGTAACACGATTCCCTACCTGTGATTATATATATTGTGATTATAGTTTGTCGTATGCGTTAAACGATACGATTGGTGACCTCGAGTGTTTTGCTAAACATCACCATTCCCAGGATAAGGTTAGAGGTAAATGGAGATTAGAAAATACATTGGCTATTACATTGTATTACACTTGTATTGTTATATTATATTTTTGTGAAAATTGTTGTGAGTTATATTATATGTTTGATTACTATTCACTTGTGCACACTTGCATATACTACCTATTGGGTAAGTTTCTCACCTCATTCATATTTCAGGTGACTCAGCGAGGCCAAAGAGTAGTCACCTGGAGCTAAGTTGAGACTAATGGATTTGATTTAATTCTAGATTATTATTGTACTTGTATTTTTGCAACTCGGGGCGTGGGTCCCAAACTTATTTACATTTGAGATTATATTATGATCATATTATTATGGTTGTGTAAGTATTGGATTGTACCACTGGACTGTAACATTAACTTTTATTATTATGATGTTGTTTCAATTATTATATATGGAAAAAAAGGATGATGTTAGATGCTTTGATTGTCATTATTATATTATGACTTGACCTTGGAATATATTTTTGTTTATTTTTTTTGGTTCTCATATTTTCATACCGTCTGTCCCGGACAATTAAATTAGGGGCGTGACACATTTTTCTCGAGCTGGGTTGTTACATTTGATAAAATATTATTTTTCATAATTATATATATATATATATATATATATATATATATATATATATATATATATATATATATATATATAGGCCGTTTGGAGTGTAAAAAAATTTTAAATTTTATCAAACGTGAAATTTTTTGGAATTTGGAGAGAAAAAGTTGTTTTAAAATGATGGTTGGATATTTATGTTTGATTTGATAAAAAGTTGTTAAAATTATATAAAATGACATATGGTAGAATTTTAGTAAATAATTTTGAAAATTTTTGAAGTTAAATGTCACACCAACTTTTTAAAAAATTTATCAAAATTTATTGAAACGTATTGTAATAGTTTGTTAAAATGAATTTTGACAAATTTTATGAAAAAATTAAAATTTTTTAGTGTTCGAAAAAGTTGAAATTTTTAAAATTTTTTGAAAAATATTAAACTTTTTTAAAACTCCAAACACTCCGTACATCTTATTTGGGGTTATTTGGTGACAATATTTAAAATAACGCCTTCCCTTTTTGGATTTTTACTCGATGGGTGGCCAATCACCTGTTATGAATTTGTGCCTTTGTGTACATTCATTTTGGACAACAGTATGCAGATCCATCCCCACTCATATTCGTTTTGGGAGGAGAAGACGATGGAGTAAATGTTTGAAACATTTCGGCCTCATTTGGTTTGTTTTTTTTTATTTTTTATTTTTTGTTTTGAACTTATTTTTTATTTTATACTTTTGAAAATAAGAAAAAAAAACTTAAAACACATTTGGTCACTTGTATTTTTAGAATTTGTTTTAAAAAACAGAAAATGAGTTTATACATAAAATGAAAAATGACAAAATGTTGTTTCGAGCATTTTCAAAATAAAGAAAATTTCAAAATAATGAAAATAGAATATTTTCTATTTTTTTATTTTGAGATTTTTAAAATATAAAATGAAAATAGAAAACAAAAAAATAAATCAAATACCACTTTTTTTTTCTATATTATATATGTCAGCTGTACCAGCATATAATATATATATGCATGATTATAATCTTAGCTCAGGTTCGTTCATATGTAATACATTACACATCAATGAAAACCTTTCAAATTTAAACCTAGTTCGCTTGATCATTTATGTGATATAATGTCGTTACATTACAAGAAAAATGAGCTATAGTGACAAGTCCTACGTGACAATAAAAAATATTGTCATAACATATGTTAGAGTTATAGTGACAAATCTTTTGTGACAATGAAAAATATTATAATAGAGGGTGTTTGGTGCGACGAAAAACAATGGGTAATTTTTGGCATTTAACGTACAACCATTAAATTAACCACGTTTTTCAGAGACAAATAATGAAATTTTTTAATTTTTGCGTTAGTTTTTTAAAAAGAAAAACCTTCAGAACGATTTTTTTGAGCCGTCAAATTATTTTATGTTAGAATTTATTAAAAGATATGAAAAGTTTTTGGAATCTGTGTAAAAGTTATTAGAGTTTGTAGAATGTTACTGGGAGTTGTAAAAAATTTATTGGTGTTTGTAAAAAATTATTGGGATATATAGATATATATAAATTTATAGTTGTTGCACGAAGTACGAAGAATACTAAATATGTTAGAGATTTTCAATAATTTTCATTACACCAACAAGCCCATAATATATGTTACTAGGTATTACCCGTGCCAATGGCACGAAAGCATAACTTGACTTGTACAGAACTCAAATTTAAATTTGAAATTAAAATAAATTTTTAATGCATCAATATTTTTTGCATGGCATCCCTTCTCCCCATTTGAAAAGAAAGAATGCCGTTTTGCCTAGCATCTGTCTTTCTCCACGCCACGTACACAATTATCAAATTTACAAAATAAATCAAATGAATATTATTTTTAATTTTTAAATTTTAATTTAAGTATAATCAAATTAAATTTTAAATATTATTTTTTAAAACTTAGTTAACTTTGTTTAATATTCATTCACATAAAAAATATTTTAAAAACATATAAAAAAATCTAAAATGGAGAGAAAAATAAGAGTATATTTTTATGTCAAGTGACCGAAAAATAATTACAGTGAAGAAAAAAATAATTCTGACCAATAAATAAATTTAGCAGTTAAAAATATAAAAATTTTAATTATTTAAAATTAAATATTATTTATTATATAATAAATTAATTATTCTAATTTGTGTGTATTTAAAAAAAAATAGTTTTCTAATGGTGTTGGTATGTTGTTAATGGAGTTTATTCCATGTTGCTACTTAATTAGTATGTTTTTTAAAATATTTGACCACGGTTGAAGATTGAGAGAGGGTAAAATATATGATGAAAAAATAAATAATATAAAATAATATAAACTATAGTAAACTGTTATTTATAAAATTCAAATAGATTTCGGATGTTTAATTTATCAGAATTATCAAATTTTACTATTATTGTTTTTCATTAAAATTTTTGTATTATTATTATTTTTTTCCCCAACCACACACTCGCCCCAGATTTTTCTCACTACTACAGAGAAAAATGAAAGTATAAAAGTGAAAGTATCTATTGTATAATTATTCTTATTTTACTTACCAAAAAAATTCTTATTTATTTATTTGTACTTATTTTATTATTTATGGTCTGTTTGATTGATAAAAATTAATTAAAAATTATCAATTTTTAACTTTTTTCTTTTTCAATAAAATTTTTATATTAAATCTTTTATTTTTACTGTATTTTTAATCAAACTATAACCAGCCAAACATGTAAAAAATAATTAAAGTGGAGAGGAAAAAATAATTCTGACCAATAAATAAATTTAGCAGTTAAAAATATAAAAATTTAAATTATTTAAAATTAATTATTATTTATTATATAATAAATTAATTATTCTAATTTGTATGTATTTAAAAAAATACAGTTTTCTAATGGTGTTGGTGTTGGTATGTTGGAGAGAAAAATAAGAGTATATTTTTTTTTGTAAAGTGACGGAAAAGACAACTAAAGTGGGAGGAAAAAAATAATTCTGACCAAAAATAATAGTTAAAAATATACCGATTCAAATTATTTAAGATTAATAGTGTGAAAGTATATGTATTTAAAATTAATTATTAGTTATTATATAGTTAATTAATTATTCTTATTTACTTATTATTTTTATTTTAAAAAAATTTAATTTACCTTAAAAAAAATCTAGCTTCCCAACAAACTCACCCCAACTAAAGTATATGTTTTAAAAAAAAATCTAGATTGGAGAGAAAAATAACAGTGTATTTTTTTGTAAAGTGATCGAAAAAACAATTAAAATGAGACGGAAAAAATAATTCTGACCAAATTTAAATTCTTTAAAATTATTTATTCTTATTTATTTATTATATTTATTTAAAAAAATTTTAATTTATCTTAAAAAACCTAACTTTTCGATAAACTCACCCCAAACCCCCCCAACTCCCGCGTGGCCCACCCCCATCCCCACTCTCTGCCCTCCCTCACTCCCCCCCGCACTCTCTCTCTCTCTCTAGCCGTGGCTCCCACGCCCTCTCCATTTGACACATATATAAATGTCATGTCCAAAAATTGATTTTTGCCTTATATAATAGATTTAATAATAAGATTTTTTTTTTTTGGTTGTAATGTTAATAGGGTCGAAATTAAGATTTTTTGTCCCAATGTTAAATTTAGACTTTGGGGGTTGTTCAAATTTAAGCTTAAAAAATTATAATTAATACTATAAATTATATTTAATAAATAAAATATAAGTTAATATAACAAACCTAATTAATAATAATACGCCTCCAAAAGTGGATTTCATCTATAAATATTCATAAAGAAAATTAATTTCCATATACATATTCTGTGAATTTTATGAATTAAAGTGACACCTAACGACTTTTCGTGTTACTAAATTTATCAGTAGTTAAATATATAGTGAATTTTCTACAATTTCTCTTCCATCTTGTTCCTGTAACTTTATTTTTAATTAAGACCACTTATCGTTAAAATGCACGTTCTATAATTGTAATAGAATTTTACATTTTTCTCGTTTTTGTATGAATTAATCACGTGTCTGTTAATTTATTTTTTTATTTTATTTTTCTCAAATTCTTAATAATGTGGGGATCTTCGTAATGGGCTTAAAATTTTAAGATCATCAAATTAGTAATATTCTTATATGCTTAAATTTCTAGGGCTACTTATATTTCAAATTATTATTTTTTTAGTATCATTTCTATGTCATTAACCATAAATGATAGATTAAATTATGTAAATATGGTAAAATTAATTGAATTTCTAAATTTTGGATTATATATAATAATTAATATATATATGTATATATATATTAGTGGGGTGTTTTACTGAACTAAAATTAATATAGCATTTTTAAAATTTTAGGGATTTTTTTTTTTGCCCCAGAATTTCCATCATCATTAAATAAATAAATTAAAGGAAATGTGACTTCAGGGGCTTGGTGAGAAACTTTTTTTTTTTTTTTTTTGATTGGTAAGGGGGAGGGGGGAAGACACTCCGGGTAAGGATGTCAATGGGACGGGTATACGAGAGTACCCGACTCGATCGAACCCGATAAAAATATATTAGGAAATACCTTAATAGGATTGAGATGGGTTTAGGATTGAAATTTAATACTCGCGCGGGTTTAGGATGAGTTTGGGATTTCGCTATAGGGTACTCGATACCTGATACCCGATATCCGTTTATACTTATAAGGTACCCGATACTCGATACTCGTAGGGTACCCGTAAAGTATCCATTTAATAAAATAAAATAAAATATATATTTATATATTTACATACAATTTTATCCCTAAACTAAAATTTTTGAAGTTCTTAAGTCAAGGTCAATTGTGTTTTGTTGGCAGTTGCACTTACCTTTGTTGGGATAATTCATTTAAATTTGTTTGATTTATGATTTGTTATGTGTTATTTTAACATGTCATGGATTGTTCCAAATTCTATATTAGGTTTGGAAGTACTTTATAAACTATGATTCCTATTATATTGTTCCAGCGAAATGCTCTTATGTATTTTATATGTTTATTTCTACTATTTATAATATATTTCTTTTACCTTTCAAAAAAAAAAAAAACTTGGAGGTCATTTAACTAATAAATTTGTTCAATTTAATAAATTTAATATTTTTGTCACTTACTAATTTTTTTATTTTTTATCTTAAATTGGGTATTTAATAGATAATTAACAGGTAATTTTGATCAATTAAACATTAACGGGTTTTGCGGGTTTGGGACGGGTTTCACGGGTTTGGATAGAACGGGTTTGAGATTTCAACTAAAAAAATAAACGGGTTTGGGATGATAATAGTAAATAAAAAATAAATAGATTTACTAATGGGATTAGCTAATTAAGTAGGTACCTTACCCATTTACATCCTTAACTCTGGGGAATCAAACCCGAGTGGGTGAGGGGCGAATAAAGCGACTGCCACTAGGCCAAAGGCCATCCGCACTTGGTGAGAAACTTCGCACGCATGAAATATTAATAATTTCTCGTTGACTGATATTAAGACTCAACAATACTGGTCTTCTATTTACCAAAAAAAAAAAAACAATACTGGTCTTCTTTTGTCTCTCTTTCTCTTTCTCTAATAATTTGCGTGTAGGACCTTCAACGCTTTATAAATTAAGCCTCTATTTCGTCCAGGTCTTTTGAGTCTAGCAGTGAGAAACACTACCTTGAACCCTTCACGAAGAATCGGAGCTCGTTATTTGCTTACCAACTTCCAATAACTTTGGTTCATCATTGAGGTAATCTTCTAATTCCTAATTTAACTTAGCTTAGTATGCTCCTATTTGTCATTGCAAAACATAAACATCGCGTTTGTTAAAAAGAGTATTATTATTATTATTATTTTCACTTCTTCTTTATACTTTCTAAGATTTTCTGCAAGTATGAACATGTTTTCATGAATCCTATGATCTGTTTTTAGTTGGAAAAAAAAGAATAAAATAAAAAAATAAAATAAAATAAAATAATGATGATGCTTATACAACATTATATATAGATACTGCTAATGCACATCATGTGTTTCTTCCCTCCAACATGCATGATGACATTAATATCATCAAATTCAACATACGATTGGTGGAGGTTAAGGGTGGAGAAGGGATGTGATGTTGATCATTAAAAGTATTATTTGATGATGAGGAGGAGGAGGAGATGATAATGATGATATGATGACGACGACGACGACGAAAGCTCATGTGTTTCGTCTCCCACATAGTGACATTAATATCATCAAATTCAACATACGATTGGAGGAGGTTGAGGGTTGAGAAGGGATGTCATGTTGATCATCAAAAGTATTATTTGATGATGAGGAAGGGAAGGAGATGATGATGATGATGAAGGAGGAGGAGGAGGAGGAGGAGGAGGAGGGTACTCGATCTTTTATTCTCTAAACATTGTACAAATTTAGTTTGCCTATATGTATATATATATATATATATATCTATTATTATTTTTTGACAATTTTTATGTAAAAAAAACAATGATAGACGATTAATAAAACCTCACTCATATCTACCTCTGGTTGTTTCAGTGAAGCAGGAGTTAACTCTAAGACTTGGGTGATATATTCAGGTTGCATGTTCGATTTTCACCTGGAGCAGCCAGGATTTAAGTAGGGCCCGTGGCGGTGGGTTGCTACGCTAGTTCTCCCGAAGGTTTGTAACTCAGTGGGTAAAACTGCTGGGTGATTTCTGCCGTTACCAAAAATAAATAAATAAATAAAACCTCACCCACCGATCCAAGTTCAAATCTTTTTATTCGGAAATCAGAAGACCTTCCTTTTTCTTACCTATGATTATTATATTTAATTATTATTATTATTTCACCTCATTATCATAATCTCACCAAATTTTTGATTTCGGATATAGGAAGGTAATTAAAAGAGTATTTCCTTATTTTCTTTAACCAAAAAAAAAAAGTATATATTTATCATTTTCCATAATTTCAAATGTTTTGGGTCCCTCTAATCATTGATGATTATTTAGATTGCTTTTGTCAAAATCATTTTCATTATTTCTTTCTTTCAAAAATTGAATAAATATTATTTCATTTATTATTTTATTTTATTTTTCTGAAATGTTAGTAACACTTAGCTCTCATATTTTAATTTAGTGTTATGAGGGATTCTTAGGCTTTGTTTGTTTGTTTTATTGAAAAATAAATTTCAAATGAAAATTTATTTTTGAGAAATTTATTTTTCCATTTTTTTAGTTTATTGGTAAGAATTCAAAATTTATATAAAAATTATTATTTTTCTCTTGCAAGTGTTGTGAATGAACTTAGAAATAATTGTTTCTTTTATATTAATTGACCAACTCTATTTCCTTTTTATTCAAGTAAATAACAATCGCATAACCACTAATACCATGTAACATAATTCTTATAATGAAATGTTGAAAAAATAATTCATCATAACAAAATCAGTCACATGCTCAAAAATAAAGACAATAAAATTAACTAAAACCACTGTTAACTAAATAATCACTTATCTTTATTTTATGAAGTCTTAATTAAATAAATTAGGTAATTTGTTTAATTTCTAGGATATTCCTTTAAAAAGGATTAGCTAATTTATTTGATTCCTAGAATAACATCTCAAGGAAATTGTCACCCCCAAATTTCAAGAGTACGTTAGAGGTAAAATAATATAATTCTATTATTTTAAAATAATTTTATGTGTACCAAATGGTAAGTCAATTGCAGTCAACGGAATAATAATAAGATATATATATATATATATAATATTGAAATCTCAAAATCATAATTAAAGTACGCTTCACAACCACATTGTAATTAAATTACAATATTCTCAAATACAAAATAAAAGTTTAAACTAATAAATCATTACATTCATCCAAAATAAACTTAAGTAATATATTATAAAATATTTTTAATAAAATACCCTCTATTGGATACAAAAAGGAATGTCAGGTAGTTCAGCTAATCAATCTCGCATGGTCCATTCTCTGCAACAGAAGTAAGCTTGAATTCGTGTTGGGTGAGATGTTAAAATTCGGTAGTCAAATCTCCTACCATGTTTAATAGTTGAAACTTACTTACATTTTTTAGGCTCCAAAATATGTGACTAAAAATATGTAAATAAATTTAAATAGTTTTTAATCTAACAGCAATCTCTGTATTGGCATCGAAATTGATGCCACTCTCTCTTCTTTTTTATTGTAGCGCCATTGTCTCTGAAAAAAAAATTGTAATAAAATAGTGCCACTATATAACCTTTTTGCGGCACCGTTAGTGAGTGGACGAGATGGAGGGGCCAATTGATATTATAACTTCGATGGAAAATGAGTTCGCAATCGACAATTTAAATCCAGCACAATTTCCTGGTAAGTTCTCTCTTTCCTCGTATAATATTGTTGCAAATTTATGCTTGTGGCATTCTTTTATTTGTTTGTTTTTTTTTTTTTTTTAGTATTTTTTCCCCATTTAAGGTGTTGATAAATTTACAGATAAACTCAGTGTGGAATCAAAACTGCTCTATCACAAAATTTGTTATGTTTATCAATGTTTTTTTTTCTTTTTTTTTTTTAAGCTTAGATTAGTCTAATTAGCACAAGCCCTAAACCAAACCACTGTAAACTATATTTTTGTCGCTTTTGTTTTTTAATCAAAAACTATATATATATATATATATATACACATACACTTTTTGCCTACCAGAGACAAGTGATGAAGCTAACAAATTTAATGTATTTGGCTCATCTTTGAATTTTTTTTTTAATTTAGTATCTATATTTTTATAATTTTGTTTCTAACTATAGTTATTTTTCTTTCTCCATTTTCCCCCCCACTTCTTAGTTGAACTATGCAAGTTAATATTATACCAGCAAATTAAGAAATTAACTAACTTGAATTTGGTATATAACTAATCAATCGCAATTTTTTTTTATTCACTGCTTCTAACATATATTTACCCTCTCATCAGATCCTCCTCCTCTGTATTGTGTGTGTATATATATATATAATAATAATAATAAAAATTATGTCCAAATTGAGACTCAATCTTTTAAATTGAATTATTCACCAATCTCATCCAAGTATAGCATTCAATAAATAAACGAAAATTAACATTTGGAATTTCCTTCACCCTTCTTTTCTCTCTCTCTCTCTCTCTCTCTCTCTCTCTCTCACATAATCTAGAGACTAATAAAATCTTAACGCTACCCCTTTTTTAATTAGGTGCTATCACGTCTATTTAAACTATGGTGGACTGCCAATTTTATTTTGCTATTGATTAAAATTTTTTTTTAAAACATTCAACGGTCCACACTTATCCAAAATTAATAATTTAAATATGATAAACTTAACTAATTACATAATAAAAATATAATCTATCAATAAATTAATAATTAAAAATCTAGGTTATAACAGTATTCGGCTGGCTTAGTACTTAGGTCTTCCTCCTAGAGTTAAGTGCTGATCAAAGTACTAGACCAAACTCTTAAATTGACAACGTACTAGGAGATCTACATATCTTATAAAAAGTTTTCATACAATATAACAAATGTTTTCCGATTATCACCATGGTGCAAATAATTAACTAATTAAGCCAACAGGGGATTTACATGACCTTAACTTATCTTAAAAAAAAAAATTACACTTAGTATTTTTATTTTTATTTATTTAAAAATTATACATTTATTCTCATTTATATAAATAAATTATGCCATTACCACGCTGAGTACAAGTACTGACTCCCACGGTGACATGAACAGAAGAAGCAAGAGACCAACGCCTATCCCTTTACAAAGCTGCCTTAAAGGGTGATTGGGGAGCTGCTGAAGGTTTCATAAAAGCAAACGCATCGTTGGTTCGCGCTAGAATCAACCAAAGGCGCGAGACAGCGCTTCACATCGCGGCAATAGCGAGGCGAGTCCATTTTGTGGAGGAGCTAGTGAAAAGGATGGATTCAGGAGATTTGGCGCTTCAAAACATAAATAACAACACCGCCCTGTGTTTCGCTGCGGCGGCTGGAGTGGTAAGAATTGCCAATGCGATGGTGATGAGAAACCCAGAACTGGTGATGATCCGAGGTAACGAAGAAATGACGCCCCTCCATATGGCTGCTTTGTCAGGAAACGGTGACATGGTGCGTTATCTGTACCATCAGACCAAAGATCATAGAGATTTGACGGATAATGATCGGATTGGGGTACTTAATGTTTGCATCAGCATTGGTTTGTATGGCAAGTATTTCGTTATATATTTGCCATTTCAACTCGTACAAACCAAGTAGTTTGGTAGTTTATTTTTTTTCCTCTTTTTATTGCGCTTACGTTTTTTTTTTTTCTTTTTCTCTCCGTGTATGACAAATAGAGGTGCACAAAATACTTAAAACCCATACCAAACTAATTCATTTACTTTGGGTAGATTTAGGTGGGTTCTATTTAAGGGTGCCGGTGTATTCATGATTTGAAATTCACTTAAATTGAATAAATAATTTAAAGATAAAGTAAGTTACATTACAAAAATTTAAGTTTAACAAAGGGTTTAAAAGTAAAGTAGGTTAGATTACAAAAATTTAGAGATGCTAAAATTGAAAAAGAATAAACTATTTTTTTTTTTTTTTGGGGCCAGGCTAGCTACCCAAACTATTGCTCAGGGCCGCCCTAGAGTCAGTATGCCCCCTAGTTCTATGTATTAGATGTTCAGCTCAATTTTGGATTTAAAAAGTGTTTACTTGTTTTTTATTAGTTCGGTTCTGGCCTATTTCAAGATCCAAATCAACCTAACTTTTTCTTTACTCTTTGTTTTTTCCACAAAATTTATATTTATACTTATATCACAAACCTGAATTGTTTAATTACCAAAAACAAAAAATCCGAATTGTTCAATTTAGTTTTTGATCTAATGTGACTTAAAAATTGAACTGACCCATGCACACATTTAATGACAAGTTCTATCTATTGAAATTATTGAATTGTAAGATGTTGAAACTAGTCCAGTTAAGAATTAAGGGGTAAATTTTATAAAATTAATCGTTATTTTTTTACTCTTACAACTTTTCACTCTTTTGGTACCGCATTAAAAATTAATATATGAATATTATGTAAGTAGCGGCTATCTTATTACTCTTACAATTTCTTTTCCTTTTACTCCACTCTTACAAAATTAATATTTAATATTTATGAAAAATGCTATTGAATTAGAAAAAATATACTGCAATAATATGATAGTAACATAATTGTAATTAAATATACTCTTATAATTTTATTATTTTTTTGTAATAGATTCATAAATGCGTTATATTGTTATAGTAGTTACTTCTTCTAATTTTTTTAATTATTATTATTGTTTAGATTTCCCTATATTTGATATTGAATTAGCATGCTTGTTGTCCTTACGGGGATCAATGAGACTTTGTGCTTGGTTTTGCATGGGATCTTTCATTTAATAGTCTCTTCCATCCCCAACCTCTCTTTCTCTTACTTTCTTTCCTTTTTTTTTTGGGTTAAATTAGATGTAGCATCGAAAATATTTGAAAAGCATCCGACACTAGCTTTGGCTCGAGATGACGATGGTAACACGGCATTGCATGTGCTAGCTCGAACGCCTTCTGCATTTGCTGCTGGAAATCGGCTTGGATTGTGGACAACCTTCGTCAGCTTTAGTTTGTTATTCTAATCCCTCGTATTAATTATATATGTCCATATGCTTCTTTATCTTGATTCTTTAATGATGTGTTCTCGTGCAATACTAGGCAGGCCTATAGTGCACTTTAGAAATTGTGTCTCGCCAACCTTTAGATTAATAAATAGTGCACTTTAGGCAGGCATCCCTATGCATTTTTATGGACATCTGCCTAACCTATATTCCCTCTTAAAAGATCATAATTTTTGTAGAAATTTCTTTTTAACCATTTACCTTCGCAGCAGTTTAAGATTCATAAACTCTATGAGTATAATTGGAATTAAAAGTTTATAAATTCTTAATTAAGAATTTTTAAAATATGAGTTCTAAAATATTCATATAGAATTTAACTAAGAGATGTTAATATAAATGATTGATTGTATTACTTTATATAAATTATTATGTATACCTTAATCTTAATTTTCAAAAACATTATATATACCTTGATAGGTCCCTGTATGTTATATTCTCATATTAGTTCACATTACCATTCACACTTGCAAAATCTAAAACCTATATGCAGGCATTCATTATTGTATTGTGATACACATTCAATATACAACATTTTTTCAGTCATTTGTTTCAACATATTAACATTCATTTCTATAACAACAAATTAAGGTGTCTTTTTCCCTCTCTTTTTATCGCCAGTTCCATCCGCGAAGGCACAAAATGATAAACATTCAAACCCGACCCTAGCCCTCCAATTAGTCAAAGACTTGTGGCAACAAGTTTTACAACAAGATGAGTCAAAGATTATAGAATTGATAAAAGACCCATGGCACCTTGTTTTTGGAGCTGCTGAGTTGGGAAATGCTACGTTTTTGACTGAACTTATAAGAGCCTATCCAGATTTGATATGGAAAGCGGACAGATACAATCGAACCATATTTCACATTGCAGTTTTAAATCGCCATGAGAGTATATTCAATCT
This sequence comes from Vitellaria paradoxa, assembly GCA_019916065.1. Taxonomy (NCBI): domain Eukaryota; kingdom Viridiplantae; phylum Streptophyta; class Magnoliopsida; order Ericales; family Sapotaceae; genus Vitellaria; species Vitellaria paradoxa. Next base: position 4,094,458 of record CM034237.1, on the reverse strand, counting down.
TATATATGAGATCGGCTCAATTAAGGATTTGCTAACTTCGTACGAAGATGATGATCATAACAACATACTTCATTTGGCAGCGAAATTAGCACCTTCAGATCAGCTTAATATTATCTCAGGAGCTGCATTGCAAATGCAACGAGAGAAATTGTGGTTTAAGGTTAGTATTAGTTTCTCTTTAACAATTTTAAAATTTTCTATCAAAATTTTGTTTTTGTTTTTGTTTTTTTTTAATCATAAAATATTTTATAGTGTTATTGTAGCGATGATATGATAGTAGCTAAGGCTTCCCAATGGGCCAGATTTAGAGGTGGTCAATGGGTAGGCTGGGTAAGGGCCGGACCAAAAATATTACTTTTGACCATGAGGCCTAGGTTTAATCCCAACCACACCCATGTAAGTCCGTTTATTTATTTTTAAAATATTTAAAGATTATATATTTAGATAAAAAATAATTTAAGAATTATAGAAGTAAGTACTTTAATATTGAAATAAATATGTTTTCAAAATATTGATATAAGTTTTTATAAAAATAATGTATAAATACATAAATTATTTTTAAAAATATATTTTAATATTTTAAGTTAGGATCGGGCCAGACATAGGCCTAAAAGTTCAATCCCATGCTTGAAAGTAAAGGACACTTTGACGGGCTGGGCCTAAAGCGTGCACTTAATTGCATAACAAAATATGTTTTCTGTTTTTATTTTAAAGAAAAAATGACAATTAAAAATAAAAAAATTAAAAACAAATACAGTTAAACATTAAAAAAAATAAATGTTACCAAATGAGTCATGAAAAAACTAGTTAGTTAGGATTTAAGTGGGCCTAATAAAGTAATTTAGATCATTTGTATATGGGCATAAGATGGGTCGATTGTTGAATTGGGCTTGATGGATATGGTGTTTCATTCTTAAAAAAAAAAAAACCCTCATATTTTACGCACTGTGGCAGGAGGTGGAAAAGATCGTGCTGCCATCCTACATCGAACGAGAAAACTCAGATGGAAAGACACCTCGAGCATTATTTGCGGAGCAGCACAAAGCATTGGTGAAGGAAGGAGAGAAGTGGATGAAGACCACAGCCAAATCGTCAATGGTCGTCGCAACGCTAATAACCGCTATAGCTTTGCAGGCGGCTTGTACCGCACTTGATCCAGGTGGTAATTGCAACAACAACGATGACAAAACAGGGCCGCCCAGCTTCCTTAATTACGAGTCCTTCACCGTTTTAGTCGTATCTGATGCAATAGCGTTGTTCTCGTCCTCGACTTCGATTCTCGTGTTCTTGTCCATCCTCACTTCGCGTTACGCTGAGGACGATTTTCTGCAATCTTTGCCCTTCAAGTTGGTGATTGGGCTCACGACTCTCTTCCTCTCCATAGCCGCGTTGATGGTTTCTTTTTGTGCAACCTTCTTCGTTGTTTACAACCACGATTTGAAATGGCTCCCTTTTCCAATTGTTATGTGCTCTTGTGTCCCTGTCATTTCGTTTGTTACGCTCCTATATCCCCTTTTTTTGGATGTTATTCGTTCTACTTATGGTTCTAGGTTTCTCTTCCGACCAAGGCAACATATGCTTTACTAGAGTAAAAATCCAAGTTTTGTTTGCATGTATATATTGGCTATATATATCTAGGGCATGCATTAACTGAGATTCCAGTTGTACTGTTACTTTGTGCTCTTGTGCATGTGTACCTTGTAATTAAGTTGTGATTCTAGTGCACGTGTTTTAATTTTAGAGGCAGTAAATTTAATTTAATTTTCATGAAATTTGTTTTGGTGTTCATTTAGAAATCTTAGGCTAAACTTGCTCCCTCGTGAGGCTTAAATTATTTTCGTCTTGGGCTTAGAAAGATATAGTGGGCCTCAGCCCAAACTCTTTATGTTTAGTGTCAGGCCATAAATTGAACCAAGCCTATAAGGCTTGGCCAAGTTATTGGGAAAATTGTTGCATGTACGGTCCTTACGTAATGACTTCTATTATGGTTGAAATACAATAACATGATGCTATTCTTATCCTAATACTAAAATAACGAAGACCATCATAGCTTATTCGTTTATAATAATTTTTTCAAATTATTTTCAATGAATGTTGCCGTCTCGTCTCATCCCCTAGCCATTTTGGTTTATAATTTTGAACTTGAGAAAGTGAGATAGAAAGAGGGAAGTGTGAGGAAGCAAAAAAAAAATTTCATCATTTTGACATTATTTTCTTTAATTTTCATGGATATCACTCTTCAAACTTCAAAGTTAAATGGCACAATTATTTTATTTTTTATATATTTTTGGGGCAGAGAATGCAATAAGATTGTAATTTTGCATTTCATTTCAGTTTTGTGCTACAACCAAAATAAATCAATATCTCTTTGAGAGAGAGGGGTATGCATATATCAACAAACGAATTATAGTTATTTAAATATGTTGTTGGAATTTTTATAATTTTATTCAGAATTTTTTCTTTAAACTCTAAGCCAATATTAATGTGAGATCTACATGTTATTTAATTTGAATCAAATGTGAAACTGAAAGAATTTAATGAAAACTTTATAGTCGTATATTTAATTGTTCAAAATCATTAATAAATTGAATGAAATTTAGATTGAAAGTAGCTACTATGGCAATGATGATAATGAATTTGTCCAACGTTGAAAATCTATAAAGCATTTCATAAACTTATATAAGCCAAGTTTGGCATAAGAAAAGAGCCTGAAGAGGCATTCATGTTTTGTAGAGGGGGCATGATTGATGGATCAGCCCATTACACGTGCGCCAGCCTAACTTGTGGCATTCGCAAGTGATTCTCCAAACCAATTTTTATTTTTTTCCCAACAATTAGCATTTTGAATTTTAGAATAAAAATTGAACGTTAGCATTTTGAATTTTAAAATAAGAATTGAACAGACATTAATCAATTACGGATAATTATATGTCCGTCTTTGATTTATTCAATTATGTCTGTTGTTCATGACAGCTTCAATTATCAGATCTTTTATTTGAAAAGGCAAGATATAGATATCTACAATATTTTTAATAATAAAACATTAGTCTACTTTTTTTCAAAATATGCAGAGAGAGAGAGAGAGAGTACTATCTATCGTTTTTTATTCGACCATGCGCACAGGCACCGGGTTTCCTTCTATTTTATGTTTAAGTGGTTTACACTATAGTTTATATTGTTTTCAAAATAATAGTTGAAAATTAATTAATTTAATTAATAGTTACAATCCATTAATTGAACATAGTTTATGGTTCATATTTGTTATATTTTGATTTATTACTTTAATACGTTAGTAACAAATTTGGCATTCAGAAATTATTTAGTAGGATAAAAAATTCCATAATTTAGGAATTATTCGAGATAATTCAAAAAAAGTATAAAAAAATATCTGTATGACGCCTAAATTCATTAAAAAAAACAATTCAACAAAATATATATCATTAATTTTACTATAGCCATAATATTTTTTATCAAGTAATAATTTTTCTTTATTATATCTGTAACTATAGTTACATAGATAAAAAATTAGTCATTAAATTATATGCAAAAATAACTTGCAATTTTTTATATCTGTATTTGTAATTAAACATGTACAAGTACAGGTGACTATTTTATATAAATTTAAAAAGTGTTATAAAAAAATATTTTAACTCTGTGTATAAGTATAATTATTTATATGTTTATATAATATGTGTAATCGTAAAAGTTTATAATGATATAATATATTTTATTTGATAAATTTTGATTATAAAGGTACAAATTAATTTAGCAAACGAATATAGAATTATTAATTAATTTTGTAGTATTAATATTTTATCCGCACGATTTACTCAGTCAATGATTTGAATATAACCAATTAAATAACAAAAGATATATTAATGTATTGTATTGTATTGTATTATATTATATTATATCTATATAATAAAATATGACCAATCGATGTTGAATATAACCAATTAAATAACAAAAGATATATTAATGTATTGTATTGTATTATATTATATTATATCTATATAATAAAATATGACCAATCGATGTGACGGTTATGCACATGATAGCAAATGAAGGGGAGGGGGTTTTGAGAGAGAGAGAGTAAGCAGGGGATTGTGTTTGAAATTTAAATTTGGGCCTTTGAGAAATCATGCTTTAAACAAGTGTTAAGTTAGTTATATTATATCGTATATGTATACATAAAATATATTATATCATATATGTATACATAAAATGTTAATAATTAAATAATAAATTTAAATTATAATTATATATTATGTGTATATTGTTATTTTTAATTAAAGTAAAATAAATCAAAAATATTACTTTTGATGAACATCCTTGGAAACTTCGGGCCCGTTTGGTTTGTAAATTTTTGCTGAAAATCTCTAAAAATCTCTATAAATCTCTGTTAATTTTATATCACATCAACTTTTTTCTCTCACTGCACGCATTACGAACTCTCCCCAAACCACAATTTATCTCATTTTTTCTTACTCCAAACAAACCCTTCAAGGTATTGCTTCGATTCCATCATTAATTATATCATTAACTTATTTTATATTTTTTTTTGTCCTTCAAAGTATTATTTTTTTTTAAGTTTTGACTTTTATTTTTCTATTTATATAATAAGTTACAATACACTTTTAATAGACATATTTTTGCCAATTTTTTCATTTTATTCTTATTTTATATTTTTTTTATTCATGAAGTGTTGTTGTGATTTTTTCTTTTATAATAAATTATAATGCACTTTCAAAGTACATATTTTTACTTTTTTTTTTATTTTTTCCTTATTTTATAATTTTTTTTTGTTCTTAAAGTGTTGTTGTTTTTTTCTAGAGTTTTATTTTTCTCCTTAAATAAATCAAAATATTATTTTATTAATTATTAATTAATTTTTATTATATTATTTCATATATATTAAATTTTTTTCTCTTTTACACATTTTTTTTGTCTCTCTTCTCATACATAAAAAGAAAAGAAAAAAAGAGAGAAAAGAATGGGAATTTAGAATTTTTTCTTTTGTGTAGAGTAGATTAAGAATTTAGAGCTCGCTTGGATGAGGGTAAAACATACCTCCAAAATTTTTGCCCGTGGGCCCCACTTATTTCTCATGATTTGACAGCCATTTTTTGCCCCCACTTCCCGGTCTTCGATTTCCCTCGGTTTTCTTTTTATCTCCCACGGGGGATAATTTTTGGGCTGGGTTAGGGTTTACCAAAAATTATCTCCCTTCAAGTGGATGGATTTTTATTTTTAACCCTCGTTAATGGTATTGTTAACTTGATTAAAATAAAATATAATATTAAAAAAAATAATAGATAGGCCAACAAGTTAAAATAAATATAATTAAAAAAATTTTGATAATAACCAACCATTCAAAAGTATATATTTAAAAAAAGTTATTTAAATAAATTTATAAAAAATTAAATTTTCAATGAAATAAATAATATAACTTCAAATTATTCAAAAATAATTAAATAGAGTGGGTTTTGTAATTTAACATTTAATTTAATGGGAAACCAAATTTGGGACATTACAAGGACAAAAGAGTCATTTGATTGATTTTTCCATCCTTCACCCTCTCTTATTTATAAAATATCCAAACCAAATCAAAAGTTATTCCTCTCCATAAATATCACGTTAATGTGGACCAACCCTTTAAAAATAATATCCCCTCTAAAATTTATCATCCTGAAATTTTAGCACCATCTAATTAGTAATTAGGCTATTGTTGTTAAAAAAAAAAATTATAAAAAATTCCTTTCCTCCGATCGGTTAGCTGAAAGATTCAAAATTCCTTCCCCGCTCAGCCCTGAAACACTCTTGCTTGGTCTGTCTCTCGTCTCTAACAAATTTCTCGCTCTTCTCCCCCGTTCTCTTGTATCGGTGCCGGAGCCTCTCATCCCTCATCTTCTCTAACCGAGTACATCCCACTGCCGAAGCGTAGCCCAATCTGTTCTCAACCCATGGATTCTTGCAGCAAATTTGTTCCATACTCTACTTCTCCTTTCGATTGCATTTTCTTCGGTACGCTTCCATCTCTAGATGCAAATGCTCGATGCAAAATATATGCATAATCTCTGAATATTCTAATTTATGAGTTGTTTCGTGCAGATTTGGATGATACTCTGTATCCTTTAAATACTGGAATTGGTTCAGCCACCAAGCAAAGCATTGAAGGTTTCGATTTCTTCTTTCAAATTAAAAGGAGAAAAAAAAAATTCGCAAGGTCAGCAAACTTTTTCGAGTTCTAATTAGTAATTCCCAAACCTTTTGTTTTGTGATGTACAGATTTTCTCGTCCAGAAATGTGGATTCCCAGAGACCCAAGCTTCGACTCTCCGCGTCGAGCTCTGCAAGACCTATGGAAGCACTCCCGCGGGGTTGTGAGTAAGCGAAATTACTCAATTTAAGCTCGTGATTTCGCTTTCATTTTTGTTTTTTTGTTTTTTGGGGGTTTTTTTTTTGGTTTTTGTTTTTGTTTTTGTTTTTCCCGAACGACGTAGTAATTCGTGTTGATTTGCTTTTTCTAGGCAGACGTTGGGCTATAACATTGACGCTGATGACTATCACAGGTTACCTAACCTTGTTGCGTTACAACTCAAGCAATTTTACGAACTTTGAATTGTTTGATCGAAGTTAAAATTTTCAAATTTGGATTAATCTAACTCCGATTTTTGCGACTTTAAATAGTTTCGTGCACGGAAGGTTGCCTTTAAACAAAATTTCAAAATTTCAGGTCAGAGTTCATCCCAATAAAAGGCTGTAGGTGAGAATGACAAGCTAATGAGAGATTTCAGGTCAGAGTTGAAATTGGATTTGTGACCCCACGAGAAAGCGACTTTAAAACTAACGGCTCATTTGATTGGTTGAAAAATAATAAAAAATTTTATAAATTTCTATTAACTTTATATTATATTAATTTTTTTTACTGTATGCATTATGAACTTTCAATTTATTTCACTTTTTCTTCTTTCAAACAAACCCCCAAACACAAACCCTTATTTTCAAATTGTGCCCATCTTCTGCAGGCCATCTCGCAGAAATGTCCACGCATCAAACCTTTTTTCTCGGGTTATCTCTACTTTGATTTGTCATTCAAAAGCCCACAAGTTCCCAAAAAAACGAATTCAAATTAATTGTTGCGACAGAGGTTAAAGCCGACCAAAATAATGAGATGGGTCTGTGCAGGCATATGCTGCAGTACCAAGCGTCCATATTCCCAGCCAACCATTTGTCGGTGTGAACACGGTTACCTAATCTTTACCATATAAATTATATTTTAAATAATCGCCACAAACATATAGTGCGACAGGATTTATAATTTTAACATATTTTTATGATAGAATTTATGGCTATCATCATTCATCCATGTGTTGCAATCACAATAATAGAAATCATTTTTGTGCAATTTCAAGTGATCAAATAATTCTCCCTCACCAGTTTCATAATAATAATAATAATAGCAATAATAAAAAATAAATCGTATGCTCTCTCTTTATTTTTATTTTTTTTGGTGCATTAGAGTGTGAATTTGGAGAAGAGATGTGAGTAAAATTTAGATCCAAATCCTTTTAAGTAGGGTCGATTATAGGTGAAGGATCTGATAGGGTCGACTTTTCTGACTCTTACTTTAAACAATCTTAAATTGTTATATTAAGCTGATGAATTTAGAAAATAAAAATAACCCAATATGAGTTATAGATTGAACTTAGAATTAAGACTATAAGCTTTGGCTCAACTTAATTCGTAAGTTTGAAATATTTTAACTAAAATTAGTATATATTTTATGTGACATACCAGACTTGAAAAAAAATTTTAAAATTGAAAAATTAGGCCATATGTGAACTTGACCAAAGTTTATTATACGGTTTATACTCTTTTAAAAACTTAGTCAATACTGTTTATGATTATGTAATTGAGCACTTTGCATTGACATTAAGAAACCAGGAGCAGGATTGCAGGTTATTTTTATTTTTTTATGTGCGCACTGCTCTTCTTTGTTTGATCTGCAATAAATATTATTTTTATAGTTCTTCGAACCTAACTTTGAAAACTTGTAGAAGTCAAATCTTGCATAATCAATACGATAATTATCGCCAGGGTGGTTGTGATGCTCGAACTCTTTACGTTTAGTGTCAGGCCATAAATTCAACCAAACTTAGGGGTGTTTGATTTGATAGAGTTAATTAAAACTTATTAATTATTGCCAATATGTTGTACTTTCTTTTAATTAAAATTTATTACATATTATTTTTACATCTAATTTTTATGTTTTTGTTGTATTTTTTGTCAAATTT